>OZ026519.1:32737588-33337588 GCA_964019695.1 Loripinus fragilis | reverse complement strand
GTCTCGCGAACTACTATTTTCATCATGCCCACACGGGCATCTGTTTGTAGTACGGGAGGCCGTCTACAAATGGTGAAAATTTCAAAGCGTTCAGTCGGGAAATTAAAAAGTTATGAGCATTAGAAGATCTTCCCATTAGGCCCCATTAGGCCACAGTAGCCGAACCGGCCTAAAACTTGCGCGGGTCACTTTCACGGACGGGCTCGAAACTGGTGCCAGAAGTTAGCCCCTGACCAGTGCTTCATTGTGAGGCATTGCGTAAAATTTTCCGTCCCCCGAGTGCCGCGCAATAGCCCCTGAAAGGGCTTTCGGCACAATTTTCACGCCCTTATTTGAGCCACTTGTAGCCGAAGGAATTTTGCGCAAATGACTGAGAGGTGCTCCTGGGCACTGCTCATCACTTTGCAATAGGTTCCGGGGCTTTTCGCGAAGGTCGCGTTTTCTCAAACTTTGAGGGCATTAGTGGGTGGGGTGTGAAAACCTCCAAATGCATGGTTCTCAGCTCCTGCTGTGGGCAGCAAGCCAATTTTTTTTCCAAAATGTTGACCTATAAAAGAGCTTACTCGGGTGTGAAAATTATCATTGTGCGCGCGCGCCCCGGACCGCAATTATGATATTTCCTGTTTTCCCATAGGGCCCAAGGCAAATGGGGATAGCGGTTGTACGCGCTTTCTAAGGCTCTGATCGCTTTTAGATTTTGCACGCGGATAGGGCCAACAGAGGCGCAGGTATTGCCATGCGCACGCGCCTGCAACAATGTTTCGATACCGAGTTATCGGGGTGTGGAAGTCCGCCGCCCCGAAGCTTTACGCGCTTCCGTCTCGCGAACTACTATTTTCATCATGCCCACACGGGCATCCGTTTGTAGTACGGGAGGCCGTCTACAAATGGTGAAAATTTCAAAGCGTTCAGTCGGGAAATTAAAAAGTTATGAGCATTAGAAGATCTTCCCATTAGGCCCCATTAGGCCACAGTAGCCGAACCGGCCTAAAACTTGCGCGGGTCACTTTCACGGACGGGCTCGAAACTGGTGCCAGAAGTTAGCCCCCGACCAGTGCTTCATTGTGAGGCATTGCGTAAAATTTTCCGTCCCCCGAGTGCCGCGCAATAGCCCCTGAAAGGGCTTTCGGCACAATTTTCACGCCCTTATTTGAGCCACTTGTAGCCGAAGGAATTTTGCGCAAATGACTGAGAGGTGCTCCTGGGCACTGCTCATCACTTTGCAATAGGTTCCGGGGCTTTTCGCGAAGGTCGCGTTTTCTCAAACTTTGAGGGCATTAGTGGGTGGGGTGTGAAAACCTCCGAATGCATGGTTCTCAGCTCCTGCTGTGGGCAGCAAGCCAATTTTTTTTCCAAAATGTTGACCTATAAAAGAGCTTACTCGGGTGTGAAAATTATCATTGTGCGCGCGCGCCCCGGACCGCAATTATGATATTTCCTGTTTTCCCATAGGGCCCAAGGCAAATGGGGATAGCGGTTGTACGCGCTTTCTAAGGCTCTGATCGCTTTTAGATTTTGCACGCGGATAGGGCCAACAGAGGCGCAGGTATTGCCATGCGCACCTGCCCGCAACAATGTTTCGATACCGAGTTATCGGGGTGTGGAAGTCCGCCGCCCCGAAGCTTTACGCGCTTCCGTCTCGCGAACTACTATTTTCATCATGCCCACACGGGCATCCGTTTGTAGTACGGGAGGCCGTCTACAAATGGTGAAAATTTCAAAGCGTTCAGTCGGGAAATTAAAAAGTTATGAGCATTAGAAGATCTTCCCATTAGGCCCCATTAGGCCACAGTAGCCGAACCGGCCTAAAACTTGCGCGGGTCACTTTCACGGACGGGCTCCAAACTGGTGCCAGAAGTTAGCCCCCGACCAGTGCTTCATTGTGAGGCATTGCGTAAAATTTTCCGTCCCCCGAGTGCCGCGCAATAGCCCCTGAAAGGGCTTTCGGCACAATTTTCACGCCCTTATTTGAGCCACTTGTAGCCGAAGGAATTTTGCGCAAATGACTGAGAGGTGCTCCTGGGCACTGCTCATCACTTTGCAATAGGTTCCGGGGCTTTTCGCGAAGGTCGCGTTTTCTCAAACTTTGAGGGCATTAGTGGGTGGGGTGTGAAAACCTCCGAATGCATGGTTCTCAGCTCCTGCTGTGGGCAGCAAGCCAATTTTTTTTCCAAAATGTTGACCTATAAAAGAGCTTACTCGGGTGTGAAAATTATCATTGTGCGCGCGCTCCCCGGACCGCAATTATGATATTTCCTGTTTTCCCATAGGGCCCAAGGCAAATGGGGATAGCGGTTGTACGCGCTTTCTAAGGCTCTGATCGCTTTTAGATTTTGCACGCGGATAGGGCCAACAGAGGCGCAGGTATTGCCATGCGCACCCGCCCGCAACAATGTTTCGATACCGAGTTATCGGGGTGTGGAAGTCCGCCGCCCCGAAGCTTTACGCGCTTCCGTCTCGCGAACTACTATTTTCATCATGCCCACACGGGCATCCGTTTGTAGTACGGGAGGCCGTCTACAAATGGTGAAAATTTCAAAGCGTTCAGTCGGGAAATTAAAAAGTTATGAGCATTAGAAGATCTTCCCATTAGGCCCCATTAGGCCACAGTAGCCGAACCGGCCTAAAACTTGCGCGGGTCACTTTCACGGACGGGCTCGAAACTGGTGCCAGAAGTTAGCCCCCGACCAGTGCTTCATTGTGAGGCATTGCGTAAAATTTTCCGTCCCCCGAGTGCCGCGCAATAGCCCCTGAAAGGGCTTTCGGCACAATTTTCACGCCCTTATTTGAGCCACTTGTAGCCGAAGGAATTTTGCGCAAATGACTGAGAGGTGCTCCTGGGCACTGCTCATCACTTTGCAATAGGTTCCGGGGCTTTTCGCGAAGGTCGCGTTTTCTCAAACTTTGAGGGCATTAGTGGGTGGGGTGTGAAAACCTCCGAATGCATGGTTCTCAGCTCCTGCTGTGGGCAGCAAGCCAATTTTTTTTCCAAAATGTTGACCTATAAAAGAGCTTACTCGGGTGTGAAAATTATCATTGTGCGCGCGCGCCCCGGACCGCAATTATGATATTTCCTGTTTTCCCATAGGGCCCAAGGCAAATGGGGATAGCGGTTGTACGCGCTTTCTAAGGCTCTGATCGCTTTTAGATTTTGCACGCGGATAGGGCCAACAGAGGCGCAGGTATTGCCATGCGCACCCGCCCGCAACAATGTTTCGATACCGAGTTATCGGGGTGTGGAAGTCCGCCGCCCCGAAGCTTTACGCGCTTCCGTCTCGCGAACTACTATTTTCATCATGCCCACACGGGCATCCGTTTGTAGTACGGGAGGCCGTCTACAAATGGTGAAAATTTCAAAGCGTTCAGTCGGGAAATTAAAAAGTTATGAGCATTAGAAGATCTTCCCATTAGGCCCCATTAGGCCACAGTAGCCGAACCGGCCTAAAACTTGCGCGGGTCACTTTCACGGACGGGCTCGAAACTGGTGCCAGAAGTTAGCCCCCGACCAGTGCTTCATTGTGAGGCATTGCGTAAAATTTTCCGTCCCCCGAGTGCCGCGCAATAGCCCCTGAAAGGGCTTTTGGCACAATTTTCACGCCCTTATTTGAGCCACTTGTAGCCGAAGGAATTTTGCGCAAATGACTGAGAGGTGCTCCTGGGCACTGCTCATCACTTTGCAATAGGTTCCGGGGCTTTTCGCGAAGGTCGCGTTTTCTCAAACTTTGAGGGCATTAGTGGGTGGGGTGTGAAAACCTCCGAATGCATGGTTCTCAGCTCCTGCTGTGGGCAGCAAGCCAATTTTTTTTCCAAAATGTTGACCTATAAAAGAGCTTACTCGGGTGTGAAAATTATCATTGTGCGCGCGCGCCCCGGACCGCAATTATGATATTTCCTGTTTTCCCATAGGGCCCAAGGCAAATGGGGATAGCGGTTGTACGCGCTTTCTAAGGCTCTGATCGCTTTTAGATTTTGCACGCGGATAGGGCCAACAGAGGCGCAGGTATTGCCATGCGCACCCGCCCGCAACAATGTTTCGATACCGAGTTATCGGGGTGTGGAAGTCCGCCGCCCCGAAGCTTTACGCGCTTCCGTCTCGCGAACTACTATTTTCATCATGCCCACACGGGCATCCGTTTGTAGTACGGGAGGCCGTCTACAAATGGTGAAAATTTCAAAGCGTTCAGTCGGGAAATTAAAAAGTTATGAGCATTAGAAGATCTTCCCATTAGGCCCCATTAGGCCACAGTAGCCGAACCGGCCTAAAACTTGCGCGGGTCACTTTCACGGACGGGCTCGAAACTGGTGCCAGAAGTTAGCCCCCGACCAGTGCTTCATTGTGAGGCATTGCGTAAAATTTTCCGTCCCCCGAGTGCCGCGCAATAGCCCCTGAAAGGGCTTTCGGCACAATTTTCACGCCCTTATTTGAGCCACTTGTAGCCGAAGGAATTTTGCGCAAATGACTGAGAGGTGCTCCTGGGCACTGCTCATCACTTTGCAATAGGTTCCGGGGCTTTTCGCGAAGGTCGCGTTTTCTCAAACTTTGAGGGCATTAGTGGGTGGGGTGTGAAAACCTCCGAATGCATGGTTCTCAGCTCCTGCTGTGGGCAGCAAGCCAATTTTTTTTCCAAAATGTTGACCTATAAAAGAGCTTACTCGGGTGTGAAAATTATCATTGTGCGGGCGCGCCCCGGACCGCAATTATGATATTTCCTGTTTTCCCATAGGGCCCAAGGCAAATGGGGATAGCGGTTGTACGCGCTTTCTAAGGCTCTGATCGCTTTTAGATTTTGCAGGCGGATAGGGCCAACAGAGGCGCAGGTATTGCCATGCGCACCCGCCCGCAACAATGTTTCGATACCGAGTTATCGGGGTGTGGAAGTCCGCCGCCCCGAAGCTTTACGCGCTTCCGTCTCGCGAACTACTATTTTCATCATGCCCACACGGGCATCCGTTTGTAGTACGGGAGGCCGTCTACAAATGGTGAAAATTTCAAAGCGTTCAGTCGGGAAATTAAAAAGTTATGAGCATTAGAAGATCTTCCCATTAGGCCCCATTAGGCCACAGTAGCCGAACCGGCCTAAAACTTGCGCGGGTCACTTTCACGGACGGGCTCGAAACTGGTGCCAGAAGTTAGCCCCCGACCAGTGCTTCATTGTGAGGCATTGCGTAAAATTTTCCGTCCCCCGAGTGCCGCGCAATAGCCCCTGAAAGGGCTTTCGGCACAATTTTCACGCCCTTATTTGAGCCACTTGTAGCCGAAGGAATTTTGCGCAAATGACTGAGAGGTGCTCCTGGGCACTGCTCATCACTTTGCAATAGGTTCCGGGGCTTTTCGCGAAGGTCGCGTTTTCTCAAACTTTGAGGGCATTAGTGGGTGGGGTGTGAAAACCTCCGAATGCATGGTTCTCAGCTCCTGCTGTGGGCAGCAAGCCAATTTTTTTTCCAAAATGTTGACCTATAAAAGAGCTTACTCGGGTGTGAAAATTATCATTGTGCGCGCGCGCCCCGGACCGCAATTATGATATTTCCTGTTTCCCCATAGGGCCCAAGGCAAATGGGGATAGCGGTTGTACGCGCTTTCTAAGGCTCTGATCGCTTTTAGATTTTGCACGCGGATAGGGCCAACAGAGGCGCAGGTATTGCCATGCGCACCCGCCCGCAACAATGTTTCGATACCGAGTTATCGGGGTGTGGAAGTCCGCCGCCCCGAAGCTTTACGCGCTTCCGTCTCGCGAACTACTATTTTCATCATGCCCACACGGGCATCCGTTTGTAGTACGGGAGGCCGTCTACAAATGGTGAAAATTTCAAAGCGTTCAGTCGGGAAATTAAAAAGTTATGAGCATTAGAAGATCTTCCCATTAGGCCCCATTAGGCCACAGTAGCCGAACCGGCCTAAAACTTGCGCGGGTCATTTTCACGGACGGGCTCGAAACTGGTGCCAGAAGTTAGCCCCCGACCAGTGCTTCATTGTGAGGCATTGCGTAAAATTTTCCGTCCCCCGAGTGCCGCGCAATAGCCCCTGAAAGGGCTTTCGGCACAATTTTCACGCCCTTATTTGAGCCACTTGTAGCCGAAGGAATTTTGCGCAAATGACTGAGAGGTGCTCCTGGGCACTGCTCATCACTTTGCAATAGGTTCCGGGGCTTTTCGCGAAGGTCGCGTTTTCTCAAACTTTGAGGGCATTAGTGGGTGGGGTGTGAAAACCTCCGAATGCATGGTTCTCAGCTCCTGCTGTGGGCAGCAAGCCAATTTTTTTTCCAAAATGTTGACCTATAAAGAGCTTACTCGGGTGTGAAAATTATCATTGTGCGCGCGCGCCCCGGACCGCAATTATGATATTTCCTGTTTTCCCATAGGGCCCAAGGCAAATGGGGATAGCGGTTGTACGCGCTTTCTAAGGCTCTGATCGCTTTTAGATTTTGCACGCGGATAGGGCCAACAGAGGCGCAGGTATTGCCATGCGCACCCGCCCGCAACAATGTTTCGATACCGAGTTATCGGGGTGTGGAAGTCCGCCGCCCCGAAGCTTTACGCGCTTCCGTCTCGCGAACTACTATTTTCATCATGCCCACACGGGCATCCGTTTGTAGTACGGGAGGCCGTCTACAAATGGTGAAAATTTCAAAGCGTTCAGTCGGGAAATTAAAAAGTTATGAGCATTAGAAGATCTTCCCATTAGGCCCCATTAGGCCACAGTAGCCGAACCGGCCTAAAACTTGCGCGGGTCACTTTCACGGACGGGCTCGAAACTGGTGCCAGAAGTTAGCCCCCGACCAGTGCTTCATTGTGAGGCATTGCGTAAAATTTTCCGTCCCCCGAGTGCCGCGCAATAGCCCCTGAAAGGGCTTTCGGCACAATTTTCACGCCCTTATTTGAGCCACTTGTAGCCGAAGGAATTTTGCGCAAATGACTGAGAGGTGCTCCTGGGCACTGCTCATCACTTTGCAATAGGTTCCGGGGCTTTTCGCGAAGGTCGCGTTTTCTCAAACTTTGAGGGCATTAGTGGGTGGGGTGTGAAAACCTCCGAATGCATGGTTCTCAGCTCCTGCTGTGGGCAGCAAGCCAATTTTTTTTCCAAAATGTTGACCTATAAAAGAGCTTACTCGGGTGTGAAAATTATCATTGTGCGCGCGCGCCCCGGACCGCAATTATGATATTTCCTGTTTTCCCATAGGGCCCAAGGCAAATGGGGATAGCGGTTGTACGCGCTTTCTAAGGCTCTGATCGCTTTTAGATTTTGCACGCGGATAGGGCCAACAGAGGCGCAGGTATTGCCATGCGCACCCGCCCGCAACAATGTTTCGATACCGAGTTATCGGGGTGTGGAAGTCCGCCGCCCCGAAGCTTTACGCGCTTCCGTCTCGCGAACTACTATTTTCATCATGCCCACACGGGCATCCGTTTGTAGTACGGGAGGCCGTCTACAAATGGTGAAAATTTCAAAGCGTTCAGTCGGGAAATTAAAAAGTTATGAGCATTAGAAGATCTTCCCATTAGGCCCCATTAGGCCACAGTAGCCGAACCGGCCTAAAACTTGCGCGGGTCACTTTCACGGACGGGCTCGAAACTGGTGCCAGAAGTTAGCCCCCGACCAGTGCTTCATTGTGAGGCATTGCGTAAAATTTTCCGTCCCCCGAGTGCCGCGCAATAGCCCCTGAAAGGGCTTTCGGCACAATTTTCACGCCCTTATTTGAGCCACTTGTAGCCGAAGGAATTTTGCGCAAATGACTGAGAGGTGCTCCTGGGCACTGCTCATCACTTTGCAATAGGTTCCGGGGCTTTTCGCGAAGGTCGCGTTTTCTCAAACTTTGAGGGCATTAGTGGGTGGGGTGTGAAAACCTCCGAATGCATGGTTCTCAGCTCCTGCTGTGGGCAGCAAGCCAATTTTTTTTCCAAAATGTTGACCTATAAAAGAGCTTACTCGGGTGTGAAAATTATCATTGTGCGCGCGCGCCCCGGACCGCAATTATGATATTTCCTGTTTTCCCATAGGGCCCAAGGCAAATGGGGATAGCGGTTGTACGCGCTTTCTAAGGCTCTGATCGCTTTTAGATTTTGCACGCGGATAGGGCCAACAGAGGCGCAGGTATTGCCATGCGCACCCGCCCGCAACAATGTTTCGATACCGAGTTATCGGGGTGTGGAAGTCCGCCGCCCCGAAGCTTTACGCGCTTCCGTCTCGCGAACTACTATTTTCATCATGCCCACACGGGCATCCGTTTGTAGTACGGGAGGCCGTCTACAAATGGTGAAAATTTCAAAGCGTTCAGTCGGGAAATTAAAAAGTTATGAGCATTAGAAGATCTTCCCATTAGGCCCCATTAGGCCACAGTAGCCGAACCGGCCTAAAACTTGCGCGGGTCACTTTCACGGACGGGCTCGAAACTGGTGCCAGAAGTTAGCCCCCGACCAGTGCTTCATTGTGAGGCATTGCGTAAAATTTTCCGTCCCCCGAGTGCCGCGCAATAGCCCCTGAAAGGGCTTTAGGCACAATTTTCACGCCCTTATTTGAGCCACTTGTAGCCGAAGGAATTTTGCGCAAATGACTGAGAGGTGCTCCTGGGCACTGCTCATCACTTTGCAATAGGTTCCGGGGCTTTTCGCGAAGGTCGCGTTTTCTCAAACTTTGAGGGCATTAGTGGGTGGGGTGTGAAAACCTCCGAATGCATGGTTCTCAGCTCCTGCTGTGGGCAGCAAGCCAATTTTTTTTTCCAAAATGTTGACCTATAAAAGAGCTTACTCGGGTGTGAAAATTATCATTGTGCGCGCGCGCCCCGGACCGCAATTATGATATTTCCTGTTTTCCCATAGGGCCCAAGGCAAATGGGGATAGCGGTTGTACGCGCTTTCTAAGGCTCTGATCGCTTTTAGATTTTGCACGCGGATAGGGCCAACAGAGGCGCAGGTATTGCCATGCGCACCCGCCCGCAACAATGTTTCGATACCGAGTTATCGGGGTGTGGAAGTCCGCCGCCCCGAAGCTTTACGCGCTTCCGTCTCGCGAACTACTATTTTCATCATGCCCACACGGGCATCCGTTTGTAGTACGGGAGGCCGTCTACAAATGGTGAAAATTTCAAAGCGTTCAGTCGGGAAATTAAAAAGTTATGAGCATTAGAAGATCTTCCCATTAGGCCCCATTAGGCCACAGTAGCCGAACCGGCCTAAAACTTGCGCGGGTCACTTTCACGGACGGGCTCGAAACTGGTGCCAGAAGTTAGCCCCCGACCAGTGCTTCATTGTGAGGCATTGCGTAAAATTTTCCGTCCCCCGAGTGCCGCGCAATAGCCCCTGAAAGGGCTTTCGGCACAATTTTCACGCCCTTATTTGAGCCACTTGTAGCCGAAGGAATTTTGCGCAAATGACTGAGAGGTGCTCCTGGGCACTGCTCATCACTTTGCAATAGGTTCCGGGGCTTTTCGCGAAGGTCGTGTTTTCTCAAACTTTGAGGGCATTAGTGGGTGGGGTGTGAAAACCTCCGAATGCATGGTTCTCAGCTCCTGCTGTGGGCAGCAAGCCAATTTTTTTTCCAAAATGTTGACCTATAAAAGAGCTTACTCGGGTGTGAAAATTATCATTGTGCGCGCGCGCCCCGGACCGCAATTATGATATTTCCTGTTTTCCCATAGGGCCCAAGGCAAATGGGGATAGCGGTTGTACGCGCTTTCTAAGGCTCTGATCGCTTTTAGATTTTGCACGCGGATAGGGCCAACAGAGGCGCAGGTATTGCCATGCGCACCCGCCCGCAACAATGTTTCGATACCGAGTTATCGGGGTGTGGAAGTCCGCCGCCCCGAAGCTTTACGCGCTTCCGTCTCGCGAACTACTATTTTCATCATGCCCACACGGGCATCCGTTTGTAGTACGGGAGGCCGTCTACAAATGGTGAAAATTTCAAAGCGTTCAGTCGGGAAATTAAAAAGTTATGAGCATTAGAAGATCTTCCCATTAGGCCCCATTAGGCCACAGTAGCCGAACCGGCCTAAAACTTGCGCGGGTCACTTTCACGGACGGGCTCGAAACTGGTGCCAGAAGTTAGCCCCTGACCAGTGCTTCATTGTGAGGCATTGCGTAAAATTTTCCGTCCCCCGAGTGCCGCGCAATAGCCCCTGAAAGGGCTTTCGGCACAATTTTCACGCCCTTATTTGAGCCACTTGTAGCCGAAGGAATTTTGCGCAAATGACTGAGAGGTGCTCCTGGGCACTGCTCATCACTTTGCAATAGGTTCCGGGGCTTTTCGCGAAGGTCGCGTTTTCTCAAACTTTGAGGGCATTAGTGGGTGGGGTGTGAAAACCTCCGAATGCATGGTTCTCAGCTCCTGCTGTGGGCAGCAAGCCAATTTTTTTTCCAAAATGTTGACCTATAAAAGAGCTTACTCGGGTGTGAAAATTATCATTGTGCGCGCGCGCCCCGGACCGCAATTATGATATTTCCTGTTTTCCCATAGGGCCCAAGGCAAATGGGGATAGCGGTTGTACGCGCTTTCTAAGGCTCTGATCGCTTTTAGATTTTGCACGCGGATAGGGCCAACAGAGGCGCAGGTATTGCCATGCGCACGCGCCCGCAACAATGTTTCGATACCGAGTTATCGGGGTGTGGAAGTCCGCCGCCCCGAAGCTTTACGCGCTTCCGTCTCGCGAACTACTATTTTCATCATGCCCACACGGGCATCCGTTTGTAGTACGGGAGGCCGTCTACAAATGGTGAAAATTTCAAAGCGTTCAGTCGGGAAATTAAAAAGTTATGAGCATTAGAAGATCTTCCCATTAGGCCCCATTAGGCCACAGTAGCCGAACCGGCCTAAAACTTGCGCGGGTCACTTTCACGGACGGGCTCGAAACTGGTGCCAGAAGTTAGCCCCCGACCAGTGCTTCATTGTGAGGCATTGCGTAAAATTTTCCGTCCCCCGAGTGCCGCGCAATAGCCCCTGAAAGGGCTTTCGGCACAATTTTCACGCCCTTATTTGAGCCACTTGTAGCCGAAGGAATTTTGCGCAAATGACTGAGAGGTGCTCCTGGGCACTGCTCATCACTTTGCAATAGGTTCCGGGGCTTTTCGCGAAGGTCGCGTTTTCTCAAACTTTGAGGGCATTAGTGGGTGGGGTGTGAAAACCTCCGAATGCATGGTTCTCAGCTCCTGCTGTGGGCAGCAAGCCAATTTTTTTTCCAAAATGTTGACCTATAAAAGAGCTTACTCGGGTGTGAAAATTATCATTGTGCGCGCGCGCCCCGGACCGCAATTATGATATTTCCTGTTTTCCCATAGGGCCCAAGGCAAATGGGGATAGCGGTTGTACGCGCTTTCTAAGGCTCTGATCGCTTTTAGATTTTGCACGCGGATAGGGCCAACAGAGGCGCAGGTATTGCCATGCGCACCCGCCCGCAACAATGTTTCGATACCGAGTTATCGGGGTGTGGAAGTCCGCCGCCCCGAAGCTTTACGCGCTTCCGTCTCGCGAACTACTATTTTCATCATGCCCACACGGGCATCCGTTTGTAGTACGGGAGGCCGTCTACAAATGGTGAAAATTTCAAAGCGTTCAGTCGGGAAATTAAAAAGTTATGAGCATTAGAAGATCTTCCCATTAGGCCCCATTAGGCCACAGTAGCCGAACCGGCCTAAAACTTGCGCGGGTCACTTTCACGGACGGGCTCGAAACTGGTGCCAGAAGTTAGCCCCCGACCAGTGCTTCATTGTGAGGCATTGCGTAAAATTTTCCGTCCCCCGAGTGCCGCGCAATAGCCCCTGAAAGGGCTTTCGGCACAATTTTCACGCCCTTATTTGAGCCACTTGTAGCCGAAGGAATTTTGCGCAAATGACTGAGAGGTGCTCCTGGGCACTGCTCATCACTTTGCAATAGGTTCCGGGGCTTTTCGCGAAGGTCGCGTTTTCTCAAACTTTGAGGGCATTAGTGGGTGGGGTGTGAAAACCTCCGAATGCATGGTTCTCAGCTCCTGCTGTGGGCAGCAAGCCAATTTTTTTTCCAAAATGTTGACCTATAAAAGAGCTTACTCGGGTGTGAAAATTATCATTGTGCGCGCGCGCCCCGGACCGCAATTATGATATTTCCTGTTTTCCCATAGGGCCCAAGGCAAATGGGGATAGCGGTTGTACGCGCTTTCTAAGGCTCTGATCGCTTTTAGATTTTGCACGCGGATAGGGCCAACAGAGGCGCAGGTATTGCCATGCGCACCCGCCCGCAACAATGTTTCGATACCGAGTTATCGGGGTGTGGAAGTCCGCCGCCCCGAAGCTTTACGCGCTTCCGTCTCGCGAACTACTATTTTCACCATGCCCACACGGGCATCCGTTTGTAGTACGGGAGGCCGTCTACAAATGGTGAAAATTTCAAAGCGTTCAGTCGGGAAATTAAAAAGTTATGAGCATTAGAAGATCTTCCCATTAGGCCCCATTAGGCCACAGTAGCCGAACCGGCCTAAAACTTGCGCGGGTCACTTTCACGGACGGGCTCGAAACTGGTGCCAGAAGTTAGCCCCCGACCAGTGCTTCATTGTGAGGCATTGCGTAAAATTTTCCGTCCCCCGAGTGCCGCGCAATAGCCCCTGAAAGGGCTTTCGGCACAATTTTCACGCCCTTATTTGAGCCACTTGTAGCCGAAGGAATTTTGCGCAAATGACTGAGAGGTGCTCCTGGGCACTGCTCATCACTTTGCAATAGGTTCCGGGGCTTTTCGCGAAGGTCGCGTTTTCTCAAACTTTGAGGGCATTAGTGGGTGGGATGTGAAAACCTCCGAATGCATGGTTCTCAGCTCCTGCTGTGGGCAGCAAGCCAATTTTTTTTCCAAAATGTTGACCTATAAAAGAGCTTACTCGGGTGTGAAAATTATCATTGTGCGCGCGCGCCCCGGACCGCAATTATGATATTTCCTGTTTTCCCATAGGGCCCAAGGCAAATGGGGATAGCGGTTGTACGCGCTTTCTAAGGCTCTGATCGCTTTTAGATTTTGCACGCGGATAGGGCCAACAGAGGCGCAGGTATTGCCATGCGCACCCGCCCGCAACAATGTTTCGATACCGAGTTATCGGGGTGTGGAAGTCCGCCGCCCCGAAGCTTTACGCGCTTCCGTCTCGCGAACTACTATTTTCATCATGCCCACACGGGCATCCGTTTGTAGTACGGGAGGCCGTCTACAAATGGTGAAAATTTCAAAGCGTTCAGTCGGGAAATTAAAAAGTTATGAGCATTAGAAGATCTTCCCATTAGGCCCCATTAGGCCACAGTAGCCGAACCGGCCTAAAACTTGCGCGGGTCACTTTCACGGACGGGCTCGAAACTGGTGCCAGAAGTTAGCCCCCGACCAGTGCTTCATTGTGAGGCATTGCGTAAAATTTTCCGTCCCCCGAGTGCCGCGCAATAGCCCCTGAAAGGGCTTTTGGCACAATTTTCACGCCCTTATTTGAGCCACTTGTAGCCGAAGGAATTTTGCGCAAATGACTGAGAGGTGCTCCTGGGCACTGCTCATCACTTTGCAATAGGTTCCGGGGCTTTTCGCGAAGGTCGCGTTTTCTCAAACTTTGAGGGCATTAGTGGGTGGGGTGTGAAAACCTCCGAATGCATGGTTCTCAGCTCCTGCTGTGGGCAGCAAGCCAATTTTTTTTCCAAAATGTTGACCTATAAAAGAGCTTACTCGGGTGTGAAAATTATCATTGTGCGCGCGCGCCCCGGACCGCAATTATGATATTTCCTGTTTTCCCATAGGGCCCAAGGCAAATGGGGATAGCGGTTGTACGAGCTTTCTAAGGCTCTGATCGCTTTTAGATTTTGCACGCGGATAGGGCCAACAGAGGCGCAGGTATTGCCATGCGCACCCGCCCGCAACAATGTTTCGATACCGAGTTATCGGGGTGTGGAAGTCCGCCGCCCCGAAGCTTTACGCGCTTCCGTCTCGCGAACTACTATTTTCATCATGCCCACACGGGCATCCGTTTGTAGTACGGGAGGCCGTCTACAAATGGTGAAAATTTCAAAGCGTTCAGTCGGGAAATTAAAAAGTTATGAGCATTAGAAGATCTTCCCATTAGGCCCCATTAGGCCACAGTAGCCGAACCGGCCTAAAACTTGCGCGGGTCACTTTCACGGACGGGCTCGAAACTGGTGCCAGAAGTTAGCCCCCGACCAGTGCTTCATTGTGAGGCATTGCGTAAAATTTTCCGTCCCCCGAGTGCCGCGCAATAGCCCCTGAAAGGGCTTTCGGCACAATTTTCACGCCCTTATTTGAGCCACTTGTAGCCGAAGGAATTTTGCGCAAATGACTGAGAGGTGCTCCTGGGCACTGCTCATCACTTTGCAATAGGTTCCGGGGCTTTTCGCGAAGGTCGCGTTTTCTCAAACTTTGAGGGCATTAGTGGGTGGGGTGTGAAAACCTCCGAATGCATGGTTCTCAGCTCCTGCTGTGGGCAGCAAGCCAATTTTTTTTCCAAAATGTTGACCTATAAAAGAGCTTACTCGGGTGTGAAAATTATCATTGTGCGCGCGCGCCCCGGACCGCAATTATGATATTTCCTGTTTTCCCATAGGGCCCAAGGCAAATGGGGATAGCGGTTGTACGCGCTTTCTAAGGCTCTGATCGCTTTTAGATTTTGCACGCGGATAGGGCCAACAGAGGCGCAGGTATTGCCATGCGCACCCGCCCGCAACAATGTTTCGATACCGAGTTATCGGGGTGTGGAAGTCCGCCGCCCTGAAGCTTTACGCGCTTCCGTCTCGCGAACTACTATTTTCATCATGCCCACACGGGCATCCGTTTGTAGTACGGGAGGCCGTCTACAAATGGTGAAAATTTCAAAGCGTTCAGTCGGGAAATTAAAAAGTTATGAGCATTAGAAGATCTTCCCATTAGGCCCCATTAGGCCACAGTAGCCGAACCGGCCTAAAACTTGCGCGGGTCACTTTCACGGACGGGCTCGAAACTGGTGCCAGAAGTTAGCCCCCGACCAGTGCTTCATTGTAAGGCATTGCGTAAAATTTTCCGTCCCCCGAGTGCCGCGCAATAGCCCCTGAAAGGGCTTTCGGCACAATTTTCACGCCCTTATTTGAGCCACTTGTAGCCGAAGGAATTTTGCGCAAATGACTGAGAGGTGCTCCTGGGCACTGCTCATCACTTTGCAATAGGTTCCGGGGCTTTTCGCGAAGGTCGCGTTTTCTCAAACTTTGAGGGCATTAGTGGGTGGGGTGTGAAAACCTCCGAATGCATGGTTCTCAGCTCCTGCTGTGGGCAGCAAGCCAATTTTTTTTCCAAAATGTTGACCTATAAAAGAGCTTACTCGGGTGTGAAAATTATCATTGTGCGCGCGCGCCCCGGACCGCAATTATGATATTTCCTGTTTTCCCATAGGGCCCAAGGCAAATGGGGATAGCGGTTGTACGCGCTTTCTAAGGCTCTGATCGCTTTTAGATTTTGCACGCGGATAGGGCCAACAGAGGCGCAGGTATTGCCATGCGCACCCGCCCGCAACAATGTTTCGATACCGAGTTATCGGGGTGTGGAAGTCCGCCGCCCCGAAGCTTTACGCGCTTCCGTCTCGCGAACTACTATTTTCATCATGCCCACACGGGCATCCGTTTGTAGTACGGGAGGCCGTCTACAAATGGTGAAAATTTCAAAGCGTTCAGTCGGGAAATTAAAAAGTTATGAGCATTAGAAGATCTTCCCATTAGGCCCCATTAGGCCACAGTAGCCGAACCGGCCTAAAACTTGCGCGGGTCACTTTCACGGACGGGCTCGAAACTGGTGCCAGAAGTTAGCCCCCGACCAGTGCTTCATTGTGAGGCATTGCGTAAAATTTTCCGTCCCCCGAGTGCCGCGCAATAGCCCCTGAAAGGGCTTTCGGCACAATTTTCACGCCCTTATTTGAGCCACTTGTAGCCGAAGGAATTTTGCGCAAATGACTGAGAGTTGCTCCTGGGCACTGCTCATCACTTTGCAATAGGTTCCGGGGCTTTTCGCGAAGGTCGCGTTTTCTCAAACTTTGAGGGCATTAGTGGGTGGGGTGTGAAAACCTCCGAATGCATGGTTCTCAGCTCCTGCTGTGGGCAGCAAGCCAATTTTTTTTCCAAAATGTTGACCTATAAAAGAGCTTACTCGGGTGTGAAAATTATCATTGTGCGCGCGCGCCCCGGACCGCAATTATGATATTTCCTGTTTTCCCATAGGGCCCAAGGCAAATGGGGATAGCGGTTGTACGCGCTTTCTAAGGCTCTGATCGCTTTTAGATTTTGCACGCGGATAGGGCCAACAGAGGCGCAGGTATTGCCATGCGCACCCGCCCGCAACAATGTTTCGATACCGAGTTATCGGGGTGTGGAAGTCCGCCGCCCCGAAGCTTTACGCGCTTCCGTCTCGCGAACTACTATTTTCATCATGCCCACACGGGCATCCGTTTGTAGTACGGGAGGCCGTCTACAAATGGTGAAAATTTCAAAGCGTTCAGTCGGGAAATTAAAAAGTTATGAGCATTAGAAGATCTTCCCATTAGGCCCCATTAGGCCACAGTAGCCGAACCGGCCTAAAACTTGCGCGGGTCACTTTCACGGACGGGCTCGAAACTGGTGCCAGAAGTTAGCCCCCGACCAGTGCTTCATTGTGAGGCATTGCGTAAAATTTTCCGTCCCCCGAGTGCCGCGCAATAGCCCCTGAAAGGGCTTTCGGCACAATTTTCACGCCCTTATTTGAGCCACTTGTAGCCGAAGGAATTTTGCGCAAATGACTGAGAGGTGCTCCTGGGCACTGCTCATCACTTTGCAATAGGTTCCGGGGCTTTTCGCGAAGGTCGCGTTTTCTCAAACTTTGAGGGCATTAGTGGGTGGGGTGTGAAAACCTCCGAATGCATGGTTCTCAGCTCCTGCTGTGGGCAGCAAGCCAATTTTTTTTCCAAAATGTTGACCTATAAAAGAGCTTACTCGGGTGTGAAAATTATCATTGTGCGCGCGCGCCCCGGACCGCAATTATGATATTTCCTGTTTTCCCATAGGGCCCAAGGCAAATGGGGATAGCGGTTGTACGCGCTTTCTAAGGCTCTGATCGCTTTTAGATTTTGCACGCGGATAGGGCCAACAGAGGCGCAGGTATTGCCATGCGCACCCGCCCGCAACAATGTTTCGATACCGAGTTATCGGGGTGTGGAAGTCCGCCGCCCCGAAGCTTTACGCGCTTCCGTCTCGCGAACTACTATTTTCATCATGCCCACACGGGCATCCGTTTGTAGTACGCGAGGCCGTCTACAAATGGTGAAAATTTCAAAGCGTTCAGTCGGGAAATTAAAAAGTTATGAGCATTAGAAGATCTTCCCATTAGGCCCCATTAGGCCACAGTAGCCGAACCGGCCTAAAACTTGCGCGGGTCACTTTCACGGACGGGCTCGAAACTGGTGCCAGAAGTTAGCCCCCGACCAGTGCTTCATTGTGAGGCATTGCGTAAAATTTTCCGTCCCCCGAGTGCCGCGCAATAGCCCCTGAAAGGGCTTTCGGCACAATTTTCACGCCCTTATTTGAGCCACTTGTAGCCGAAGGAATTTTGCGCAAATGACTGAGAGGTGCTCCTGGGCACTGCTCATCACTTTGCAATAGGTTCCGGGGCTTTTCGCGAAGGTCGCGTTTTCTCAAACTTTGAGGGCATTAGTGGGTGGGGTGTGAAAACCTCCGAATGCATGGTTCTCAGCTCCTGCTGTGGGCAGCAAGCCAATTTTTTTTCCAAAATGTTGACCTATAAAAGAGCTTACTCGGGTGTGAAAATTATCATTGTGCGCGCGCGCCCCGGACCGCAATTATGATATTTCCTGTTTTCCCATAGGGCCCAAGGCAAATGGGGATAGCGGTTGTACGCGCTTTCTAAGGCTCTGATCGCTTTTAGATTTTGCACGCGGATAGGGCCAACAGAGGCGCAGGTATTGCCATGCGCACCCGCCCGCAACAATGTTTCGATACCGAGTTATCGGGGTGTGGAAGTCCGCCGCCCCGAAGCTTTACGCGCTTCCGTCTCGCGAACTACTATTTTCATCATGCCCACACGGGCATCCGTTTGTAGTACGGGAGGCCGTCTACAAATGGTGAAAATTTCAAAGCGTTCAGTCGGGAAATTAAAAAGTTATGAGCATTAGAAGATCTTCCCATTAGGCCCCATTAGGCCACAGTAGCCGAACCGGCCTAAAACTTGCGCGGGTCACTTTCACGGACGGGCTCGAAACTGGTGCCAGAAGTTAGCCCCCGACCAGTGCTTCATTGTGAGGCATTGCGTAAAATTTTCCGTCCCCCGAGTGCCGCGCAATAGCCCCTGAAAGGGCTTTCGGCACAATTTTCACGCCCTTATTTGAGCCACTTGTAGCCGAAGGAATTTTGCGCAAATGACTGAGAGGTGCTCCTGGGCACTGCTCATCACTTTGCAATAGGTTCCGGGGCTTTTCGCGAAGGTCGCGTTTTCTCAAACTTTGAGGGCATTAGTGGGTGGGGTGTGAAAACCTCCGAATGCATGGTTCTCAGCTCCTGCTGTGGGCAGCAAGCCAATTTTTTTTCCAAAATGTTGACCTATAAAAGAGCTTACTCGGGTGTGAAAATTATCATTGTGCGCGCGCGCCCCGGACCGCAATTATGATATTTCCTGTTTTCCCATAGGGCCCAAGGCAAATGGGGATAGCGGTTGTACGCGCTTTCTAAGGCTCTGATCGCTTTTAGATTTTGCACGCGGATAGGGCCAACAGAGGCGCAGGTATTGCCATGCGCACCCGCCCGCAACAATGTTTCGATACCGAGTTATCGGGGTGTGGAAGTCCGCCGCCCCGAAGCTTTACGCGCTTCCGTCTCGCGAACTACTATTTTCATCATGCCCACACGGGCATCCGTTTGTAGTACGGGAGGCCGTCTACAAATGGTGAAAATTTCAAAGCGTTCAGTCGGGAAATTAAAAAGTTATGAGCATTAGAAGATCTTCCCATTAGGCCCCATTAGGCCACAGTAGCCGAACCGGCCTAAAACTTGCGCGGGTCACTTTCACGGACGGGCTCGAAACTGGTGCCAGAAGTTAGCCCCCGACCAGTGCTTCATTGTGAGGCATTGCGTAAAATTTTCCGTCCCCCGAGTGCCGCGCAATAGCCCCTGAAAGGGCTTTCGGCACAATTTTCACGCCCTTATTTGAGCCACTTGTAGCCGAAGGAATTTTGCGCAAATGACTGAGAGGTGCTCCTGGGCACTGCTCATCACTTTGCAATAGGTTCCGGGGCTTTTCGCGAAGGTCGCGTTTTCTCAAACTTTGAGGGCATTAGTGGGTGGGGTGTGAAAACCTCCGAATGCATGGTTCTCAGCTCCTGCTGTGGGCAGCAAGCCAATTTTTTTTCCAAAATGTTGACCTATAAAAGAGCTTACTCGGGTGTGAAAATTATCATTGTGCGCGCGCGCCCCGGACCGCAATTATGATATTTCCTGTTTTCCCATAGGGCCCAAGGCAAATGGGGATAGCGGTTGTACGCGCTTTCTAAGGCTCTGATCGCTTTTAGATTTTGCACGCGGATAGGGCCAACAGAGGCGCAGGTATTGCCATGCGCACCCGCCCGCAACAATGTTTCGATACCGAGTTATCGGGGTGTGGAAGTCCGCCGCCCCGAAGCTTTACGCGCTTCCGTCTCGCGAACTACTATTTTCATCATGCCCACACGGGCATCCGTTTGTAGTACGGGAGGCCGTCTACAAATGGTGAAAATTTCAAAGCGTTCAGTCGGGAAATTAAAAAGTTATGAGCATTAGAAGATCTTCCCATTAGGCCCCATTAGGCCACAGTAGCCGAACCGGCCTAAAACTTGCGCGGGTCACTTTCACGGACGGGCTCGAAACTGGTGCCAGAAGTTAGCCCCCGACCAGTGCTTCATTGTGAGGCATTGCGTAAAATTTTCCGTCCCCCGAGTGCCGCGCAATAGCCCCTGAAAGGGCTTTCGGCACAATTTTCACGCCCTTATTTGAGCCACTTGTAGCCGAAGGAATTTTGCGCAAATGACTGAGAGGTGCTCCTGGGCACTGCTCATCACTTTGCAATAGGTTCCGGGGCTTTTTGCGAAGGTCGCGTTTTCTCAAACTTTGAGGGCATTAGTGGGTGGGGTGTGAAAACCTCCGAATGCATGGTTCTCAGCTCCTGCTGTGGGCAGCAAGCCAATTTTTTTTCCAAAATGTTGACCTATAAAAGAGCTTACTCGGGTGTGAAAATTATCATTGTGCGCGCGCGCCCCGGACCGCAATTATGATATTTCCTGTTTTCCTATAGGGCCCAAGGCAAATGGGGATAGCGGTTGTACGCGCTTTCTAAGGCTCTGATCGCTTTTAGATTTTGCACGCGGATAGGGCCAACAGAGGCGCAGGTATTGCCATGCGCACCCGCCCGCAACAATGTTTCGATACCGAGTTATCGGGGTGTGGAAGTCCGCCGCCCCGAAGCTTTACGCGCTTCCGTCTCGCGAACTACTATTTTCATCATGCCCACACGGGCATCCGTTTGTAGTACGGGAGGCCGTCTACAAATGGTGAAAATTTCAAAGCGTTCAGTCGGGAAATTAAAAAGTTATGAGCATTAGAAGATCTTCCCATTAGGCCCCATTAGGCCACAGTAGCCGAACCGGCCTAAAACTTGCGCGGGTCACTTTCACGGACGGGCTCGAAACTGGTGCCAGAAGTTAGCCCCCGACCAGTGCTTCATTGTGAGGCATTGCGTAAAATTTTCCGTCCCCCGAGTGCCGCGCAATAGCCCCTGAAAGGGCTTTCGGCACAATTTTCACGCCCTTATTTGAGCCACTTGTAGCCGAAGGAATTTTGCGCAAATGACTGAGAGGTGCTCCTGGGCACTGCTCATCACTTTGCAATAGGTTCCGGGGCTTTTCGCGAAGGTCGCGTTTTCTCAAACTTTGAGGGCATTAGTGGGTGGGGTGTGAAAACCTCCGAATGCATGGTTCTCAGCTCCTGCTGTGGGCAGCAAGCCAATTTTTTTTCCAAAATGTTGACCTATAAAAGAGCTTACTCGGGTGTGAAAATTATCATTGTGCGCGCGCGCCCCGGACCGCAATTATGATATTTCCTGTTTTCCCATAGGGCCCAAGGCAAATGGGGATAGCGGTTGTACGCGCTTTCTAAGGCTCTGATCGCTTTTAGATTTTGCACGCGGATAGGGCCAACAGAGGCGCAGGTATTGCCATGCGCACCCGCCCGCAACAATGTTTCGATACCGAGTTATCGGGGTGTGGAAGTCCGCCGCCCCGAAGCTTTACGCGCTTCCGTCTCGCGAACTACTATTTTCATCATGCCCACACGGGCATCCGTTTGTAGTACGCGAGGCCGTCTACAAATGGTGAAAATTTCAAAGCGTTCAGTCGGGAAATTAAAAAGTTATGAGCATTAGAAGATCTTCCCATTAGGCCCCATTAGGCCACAGTAGCCGAACCGGCCTAAAACTTGCGCGGGTCACTTTCACGGACGGGCTCGAAACTGGTGCCAGAAGTTAGCCCCCGACCAGTGCTTCATTGTGAGGCATTGCGTATAATTTTCCGTCCCCTGAGTGCCGCGCAATAGCCCCTGAAAGGGCTTTCGGCACAATTTTCACGCCCTTATTTGAGCCACTTGTAGCCGAAGGAATTTTGCGCAAATGACTGAGAGGTGCTCCTGGGCACTGCTCATCACTTTGCAATAGGTTCCGGGGCTTTTCGCGAAGGTCGCGTTTTCTCAAACTTTGAGGGCATTAGTGGGTGGGGTGTGAAAACCTCCGAATGCATGGTTCTCAGCTCCTGCTGTGGGCAGCAAGCCAATTTTTTTTCCAAAATGTTGACCTATAAAAGAGCTTACTCGGGTGTGAAAATTATCATTGTGCGCGCGCGCCCCGGACCGCAATTAATGATATTTCCTGTTTTCCCATAGGGCCCAAGGCAAATGGGGATAGCGGTTGTACGCGCTTTCTAAGGCTCTGATCGCTTTTAGATTTTGCACGCGGATAGGGCCAACAGAGGCGCAGGTATTGCCATGCGCACCCGCCCGCAACAATGTTTCGATACCGAGTTATCGGGGTGTGGAAGTCCGCCGCCCCGAAGCTTTACGCGCTTCCGTCTCGCGAACTACTATTTTCATCATGCCCACACGGGCATCCGTTTGTAGTACGGGAGGCCGTCTACAAATGGTGAAAATTTCAAAGCGTTCAGTCGGGAAATTAAAAAGTTATGAGCATTAGAAGATCTTCCCATTAGGCCCCATTAGGCCACAGTAGCCGAACCGGCCTAAAACTTGCGCGGGTCACTTTCACGGACGGGCTCGAAACTGGTGCCAGAAGTTAGCCCCCGACCAGTGCTTCATTGTGAGGCATTGCGTAAAATTTTCCGTCCCCCGAGTGCCGCGCAATAGCCCCTGAAAGGGCTTTCGGCACAATTTTCACGCCCTTATTTGAGCCACTTGTAGCCGAAGGAATTTTGCGCAAATGACTGAGAGGTGCTCCTGGGCACTGCTCATCACTTTGCAATAGGTTCCGGGGCTTTTCGCGAAGGTCGCGTTTTCTCAAACTTTGAGGGCATTAGTGGGTGGGGTGTGAAAACCTCCGAATGCATGGTTCTCAGCTCCTGCTGTGGGCAGCAAGCCAATTTTTTTTCCAAAATGTTGACCTATAAAAGAGCTTACTCGGGTGTGAAAATTATCATTGTGCGCGCGCGCCCCGGACCGCAATTATGATATTTCCTGTTTTCCCATAGGGCCCAAGGCAAATGGGGATAGCGGTTGTACGCGCTTTCTAAGGCTCTGATCGCTTTTAGATTTTGCACGCGGATAGGGCCAACAGAGGCGCAGGTATTGCCATGCGCACCCGCCTGCAGCAATGTTTCGATACCGAGTTATCGGGGTGTGGAAGATCCTCCGCCCCGAAGCTTTACGCGCTTCCGTCTCGCGAACTACTATTTTCATCATGCCCACACGGGCATCCGTTTGTAGTACGGGAGGCCGTCTACAAATGGTGAAAATTTCAAAGCGTTCAGTCGGGAAATTAAAAAGTTATGAGCATTAGAAGATCTTCCCATTAGGCCCCATTAGGCCACAGTAGCCGAACCGGCCTAAAACTTGCGCGGGTCACTTTCACGGACGGGCTCGAAACTGGTGCCAGAAGTTAGCCCCCGACCAGTGCTTCATTGTGAGGCATTGCGTAAAATTTTCCGTCCCCCGAGTGCCGCGCAATAGCCCCTGAAAGGGCTTTCGGCACAATTTTCACGCCCTTATTTGAGCCACTTGTAGCCGAAGGAATTTTGCGCAAATGACTGAGAGGTGCTCCTGGGCACTGCTCATCACTTTGCAATAGGTTCCGGGGCTTTTCGCGAAGGTCGCGTTTTCTCAAACTTTGAGGGCATTAGTGGGTGGGGTGTGAAAACCTCCGAATGCATGGTTCTCAGCTCCTGCTGTGGGCAGCAAGCCAATTTTTTTTCCAAAATGTTGACCTATAAAAGAGCTTACTCGGGTGTGAAAATTATCATTGTGCGCGCGCGCCCCGGACCGCAATTATGATATTTCCTGTTTTCCCATAGGGCCCAAGGCAAATGGGGATAGCGGTTGTACGCGCTTTCTAAGGCTCTGATCGCTTTTAGATTTTGCACGCGGATAGGGCCAACAGAGGCGCAGGTATTGCCATGCGCACCCGCCCGCAACAATGTTTCGATACCGAGTTATCGGGGTGTGGAAGTCCGCCGCCCCGAAGCTTTACGCGCTTCCGTCTCGCGAACTACTATTTTCATCATGCCCACACGGGCATCCGTTTGTAGTACGGGAGGCCGTCTACAAATGGTGAAAATTTCAAAGCGTTCAGTCGGGAAATTAAAAAGTTATGAGCATTAGAAGATCTTCCCATTAGGCCCCATTAGGCCACAGTAGCCGAACCGGCCTAAAACTTGCGCGGGTCACTTTCACGGACGGGCTCGAAACTGGTGCCAGAAGTTAGCCCCCGACCAGTGCTTCATTGTGAGGCATTGCGTAAAATTTTCCGTCCCCCGAGTGCCGCGCAATAGCCCCTGAAAGGGCTTTCGGCACAATTTTCACGCCCTTATTTGAGCCACTTGTATCCGAAGGAATTTTGCGCAAATGACTGAGAGGTGCTCCTGGGCACTGCTCATCACTTTGCAATAGGTTCCGGGGCTTTTCGCGAAGGTCGCGTTTTCTCAAACTTTGAGGGCATTAGTGGGTGGGGTGTGAAAACCTCCGAATGCATGGTTCTCAGCTCCTGCTGTGGGCAGCAAGCCAATTTTTTTTCCAAAATGTTGACCTATAAAAGAGCTTACTCGGGTGTGAAAATTATCATTGTGCGCGCGCGCCCCGGACCGCAATTATGATATTTCCTGTTTTCCCATAGGGCCCAAGGCAAATGGGGATAGCGGTTGTACGCGCTTTCTAAGGCTCTGATCGCTTTTAGATTTTGCACGCGGATAGGGCCAACAGAGGCGCAGGTATTGCCATGCGCACCCGCCCGCAACAATGTTTCGATACCGAGTTATCGGGGTGTGGAAGTCCGCCGCCCCGAAGCTTTACGCGCTTCCGTCTCGCGAACTACTATTTTCATCATGCCCACACGGGCATCCGTTTGTAGTACGGGAGGCCGTCTACAAATGGTGAAAATTTCAAAGCGTTCAGTCGGGAAATTAAAAAGTTATGAGCATTAGAAGATCTTCCCATTAGGCCCCATTAGGCCACAGTAGCCGAACCGGCCTAAAACTTGCGCGGGTCACTTTCACGGACGGGCTCGAAACTGGTGCCAGAAGTTAGCCCCCGACCAGTGCTTCATTGTGAGGCATTGCGTAAAATTTTCCGTCCCCCGAGTGCCGCGCAATAGCCCCTGAAAGGGCTTTCGGCACAATTTTCACGCCCTTATTTGAGCCACTTGTAGCCGAAGGAATTTTGCGCAAATGACTGAGAGGTGCTCCTGGGCACTGCTCATCACTTTGCAATAGGTTCCGGGGCTTTTCGCGAAGGTCGCGTTTTCTCAAACTTTGAGGGCATTAGTGGGTGGGGTGTGAAAACCTCCGAATGCATGGTTCTCAGCTCCTGCTGTGGGCAGCAAGCCAATTTTTTTTCCAAAATGTTGACCTATAAAAGAGCTTACTCGGGTGTGAAAATTATCATTGTGCGCGCGCGCCCCGGACCGCAATTATGATATTTCCTGTTTTCCCATAGGGCCCAAGGCAAATGGGGATAGCGGTTGTACGCGCTTTCTAAGGCTCTGATCGCTTTTAGATTTTGCACGCGGATAGGGCCAACAGAGGCGCAGGTATTGCCATGCGCACCCGCCCGCAACAATGTTTCGATACCGAGTTATCGGGGTGTGGAAGTCCGCCGCCCCGAAGCTTTACGCGCTTCCGTCTCGCGAACTACTATTTTCATCATGCCCACACGGGCATCCGTTTGTAGTACGGGAGGCCGTCTACAAATGGTGAAAATTTCAAAGCGTTCAGTCGGGAAATTAAAAAGTTATGAGCATTAGAAGATCTTCCCATTAGGCCCCATTAGGCCACAGTAGCCGAACCGGCCTAAAACTTGCGCGGGTCACTTTCACGGACGGGCTCGAAACTGGTGCCAGAAGTTAGCCCCCGACCAGTGCTTCATTGTGAGGCATTGCGTAAAATTTTCCGTCCCCCGAGTGCCGCGCAATAGCCCCTGAAAGGGCTTTCGGCACAATTTTCACGCCCTTATTTGAGCCACTTGTAGCCGAAGGAATTTTGCGCAAATGACTGAGAGGTGCTCCTGGGCACTGCTCATCACTTTGCAATAGGTTCCGGGGCTTTTCGCGAAGGTCGCGTTTTCTCAAACTTTGAGGGCATTAGTGGGTGGGGTGTGAAAACCTCCGAATGCATGGTTCTCAGCTCCTGCTGTGGGCAGCAAGCCAATTTTTTTTCCAAAATGTTGACCTATAAAAGAGCTTACTCGGGTGTGAAAATTATCATTGTGCGCGCGCGCCCCGGACCGCAATTATGATATTTCCTGTTTTCCCATAGGGCCCAAGGCAAATGGGGATAGCGGTTGTACGCGCTTTCTAAGGCTCTGATCGCTTTTAGATTTTGCACGCGGATAGGGCCAACAGAGGCGCAGGTATTGCCATGCGCACCCGCCCGCAACAATGTTTCGATACCGAGTTATCGGGGTGTGGAAGTCCGCCGCCCCGAAGCTTTACGCGCTTCCGTCTCGCGAACTACTATTTTCATCATGCCCACACGGGCATCCGTTTGTAGTACGGGAGGCCGTCTACAAATGGTGAAAATTTCAAAGCGTTCAGTCGGGAAATTAAAAAGTTATGAGCATTAGAAGATCTTCCCATTAGGCCCCATTAGGCCACAGTAGCCGAACCGGCCTAAAACTTGCGCGGGTCACTTTCACGGACGGGCTCGAAACTGGTGCCAGAAGTTAGCCCCCGACCAGTGCTTCATTGTGAGGCATTGCGTAAAATTTTCCGTCCCCCGAGTGCCGCGCAATAGCCCCTGAAAGGGCTTTCGGCACAATTTTCACGCCCTTATTTGAGCCACTTGTAGCCGAAGGAATTTTGCGCAAATGACTGAGAGGTGCTCCTGGGCACTGCTCATCACTTTGCAATAGGTTCCGGGGCTTTTCGCGAAGGTCGCGTTTTCTCAAACTTTGAGGGCATTAGTGGGTGGGGTGTGAAAACCTCCGAATGCATGGTTCTCAGCTCCTGCTGTGGGCAGCAAGCCAATTTTTTTCCAAAATGTTGACCTATAAAAGAGCTTACTCGGGTGTGAAAATTATCATTGTGCGCGCGCGCCCCGGACCGCAATTATGATATTTCCTGTTTTCCCATAGGGCCCAAGGCAAATGGGGATAGCGGTTGTACGCGCTTTCTAAGGCTCTGATCGCTTTTAGATTTTGCACGCGGATAGGGCCAACAGAGGCGCAGGTATTGCCATGCGCACCCGCCCGCAACAATGTTTCGATACCGAGTTATCGGGGTGTGGAAGTCCGCCGCCCCGAAGCTTTACGCGCTTCCGTCTCGCGAACTACTATTTTCATCATGCCCACACGGGCATCCGTTTGTAGTACGGGAGGCCGTCTACAAATGGTGAAAATTTCAAAGCGTTCAGTCGGGAAATTAAAAAGTTATGAGCATTAGAAGATCTTCCCATTAGGCCCCATTAGGCCACAGTAGCCGAACCGGCCTAAAACTTGCGCGGGTCACTTTCACAGACGGGCTCGAAACTGGTGCCAGAAGTTAGCCCCCGACCAGTGCTTCATTGTGAGGCATTGCGTAAAATTTTCCGTCCCCCGAGTGCCGCGCAATAGCCCCTGAAAGGGCTTTCGGCACAATTTTCACGCCCTTATTTGAGCCACTTGTAGCCGAAGGAATTTTGCGCAAATGACTGAGAGGTGCTCCTGGGCACTGCTCATCACTTTGCAATAGGTTCCGGGGCTTTTCGCGAAGGTCGCGTTTTCTCAAACTTTGAGGGCATTAGTGGGTGGGGTGTGAAAACCTCCGAATGCATGGTTCTCAGCTCCTGCTGTGGGCAGCAAGCCAATTTTTTTTCCAAAATGTTGACCTATAAAAGAGCTTACTCGGGTGTGAAAATTATCATTGTGCGCGCGCGCCCCGGACCGCAATTATGATATTTCCTGTTTTCCCATAGGGCCCAAGGCAAATGGGGATAGCGGTTGTACGCGCTTTCTAAGGCTCTGATCGCTTTTAGATTTTGCACGCGGATAGGGCCAACAGAGGCGCAGGTATTGCCATGCGCACCCGCCCGCAACAATGTTTCGATACCGAGTTATCGGGGTGTGGAAGTCCGCCGCCCCGAAGCTTTAGGCGCTTCCGTCTCGCGAACTACTATTTTCATCATGCCCACACGGGCATCCGTTTGTAGTACGGGAGGCCGTCTACAAATGGTGAAAATTTCAAAGCGTTCAGTCGGGAAATTAAAAAGTTATGAGCATTAGAAGATCTTCCCATTAGGCCCCATTAGGCCACAGTAGCCGAACCGGCCTAAAACTTGCGCGGGTCACTTTCACGGACGGGCTCGAGACTGGTGCCAGAAGTTAGCCCCCGACCAGTGCTTCATTGTGAGGCATTGCGTAAAATTTTCCGTCCCCCGAGTGCCGCGCAATAGCCCCTGAAAGGGCTTTCGGCACAATTTTCACGCCCTTATTTGAGCCACTTGTAGCCGAAGGAATTTTGCGCAAATGACTGAGAGGTGCTCCTGGGCACTGCTCATCACTTTGCAATAGGTTCCGGGGCTTTTCGCGAAGGTCGCGTTTTCTCAAACTTTGAGGGCATTAGTGGGTGGGGTGTGAAAACCTCCGAATGCATGGTTCTCAGCTCCTGCTGTGGGCAGCAAGCCAATTTTTTTTCCAAAATGTTGACCTATAAAAGAGCTTACTCGGGTGTGAAAATTATCATTGTGCGCGCGCGCCCCGGACCGCAATTATGATATTTCCTGTTTTCCCATAGGGCCCAAGGCAAATGGGGATAGCGGTTGTACGCGCTTTCTAAGGCTCTGATCGCTTTTAGATTTTGCACGCGGATAGGGCCAACAGAGGCGCAGGTATTGCCATGCGCACCCGCCCGCAACAATGTTTCGATACCGAGTTATCGGGGTGTGGAAGTCCGCCGCCCCGAAGCTTTACGCGCTTCCGTCTCGCGAACTACTATTTTCATCATGCCCACACTGGCATCCGTTTGTAGTACGGGAGGCCGTCTACAAATGGTGAAAATTTCAAAGCGTTCAGTCGGGAAATTAAAAAGTTATGAGCATTAGAAGATCTTCCCATTAGGCCCCATTAGGCCACAGTAGCCGAACCGGCCTAAAACTTGCGCGGGTCACTTTCACGGACGGGCTCGAAACTGGTGCCAGAAGTTAGCCCCCGACCAGTGCTTCATTGTGAGGCATTGCGTAAAATTTTCCGTCCCCCGAGTGCCGCGCAATAGCCCCTGAAAGGGCTTTCGGCACAATTTTCACGCCCTTATTTGAGCCACTTGTAGCCGAAGGAATTTTGCGCAAATGACTGAGAGGTGCTCCTGGGCACTGCTCATCACTTTGCAATAGGTTCCGGGGCTTTTCGCGAAGGTCGCGTTTTCTCAAACTTTGAGGGCATTAGTGGGTGGGGTGTGAAAACCTCCGAATGCATGGTTCTCAGCTCCTGCTGTGGGCAGCAAGCCAATTTTTTTTCCAAAATGTTGACCTATAAAAGAGCTTACTCGGGTGTGAAAATTATCATTGTGCGCGCGCGCCCCGGACCGCAATTATGATATTTCCTGTTTTCCCATAGGGCCCAAGGCAAATGGGGATAGCGGTTGTACGCGCTTTCTAAGGCTCTGATCGCTTTTAGATTTTGCACGCGGATAGGGCCAACAGAGGCGCAGGTATTGCCATGCGCACCCGCCCGCAACAATGTTTCGATACCGAGTTATCGGGGTGTGGAAGTCCGCCGCCCCGAAGCTTTACGCGCTTCCGTCTCGCGAACTACTATTTTCATCATGCCCACACGGGCATCCGTTTGTAGTACGGGAGGCCGTCTACAAATGGTGAAAATTTCAAAGCGTTCAGTCGGGAAATTAAAAAGTTATGAGCATTAGAAGATCTTCCCATTAGGCCCCATTAGGCCACAGTAGCCGAACCGGCCTAAAACTTGCGCGGGTCACTTTCACGGACGGGCTCGAAACTGGTGCCAGAAGTTAGCCCCCGACCAGTGCTTCATTGTGAGGCATTGCGTAAAATTTTCCGTCCCCCGAGTGCCGCGCAATAGCCCCTGAAAGGGCTTTCGGCACAATTTTCACGCCCTTATTTGAGCCACTTGTAGCCGAAGGAATTTTGCGCAAATGACTGAGAGGTGCTCCTGGGCACTGCTCATCACTTTGCAATAGGTTCCGGGGCTTTTCGCGAAGGTCGCGTTTTCTCAAACTTTGAGGGCATTAGTGGGTGGGGTGTGAAAACCTCCGAATGCATGGTTCTCAGCTCCTGCTGTGGGCAGCAAGCCAATTTTTTTTCCAAAATGTTGACCTATAAAAGAGCTTACTCGGGTGTGAAAATTATCATTGTGCGCGCGCGCCCCGGACCGCAATTATGATATTTCCTGTTTTCCCATAGGGCCCAAGGCAAATGGGGATAGCGGTTGTACGCGCTTTCTAAGGCTCTGATCGCTTTTAGATTTTGCACGCGGATAGGGCCAACAGAGGCGCAGGTATTGCCATGCGCACCCGCCCGCAACAATGTTTCGATACTGAGTTATCGGGGTGTGGAAGTCCGCCGCCCCGAAGCTTTACGCGCTTCCGTCTCGCGAACTACTATTTTCATCATGCCCACACGGGCATCCGTTTGTAGTACGGGAGGCCGTCTACAAATGGTGAAAATTTCAAAGCGTTCAGTCGGGAAATTAAAAAGTTATGAGCATTAGAAGATCTTCCCATTAGGCCCCATTAGGCCACAGTAGCCGAACCGGCCTAAAACTTGCGCGGGTCACTTTCACGGACGGGCTCGAAACTGGTGCCAGAAGTTAGCCCCCGACCAGTGCTTCATTGTGAGGCATTGCGTAAAATTTTCCGTCCCCCGAGTGCCGCGCAATAGCCCCTGAAAGGGCTTTCGGCACAATTTTCACGCCCTTACTTGAGCCACTTGTAGCCGAAGGAATTTTGCGCAAATGACTGAGAGGTGCTCCTGGGCACTGCTCATCACTTTGCAATAGGTTCCGGGGCTTTTCGCGAAGGTCGCGTTTTCTCAAACTTTGAGGGCATTAGTGGGTGGGGTGTGAAAACCTCCAAATGCATGGTTCTCAGCTCCTGCTGTGGGCAGCAAGCCAATTTTTTTTCCAAAATGTTGACCTATAAAAGAGCTTACTCGGGTGTGAAAATTATCATTGTGCGCGCGCGCCCCGGACCGCAATTATGATATTTCCTGTTTTCCCATAGGGCCCAAGGCAAATGGGGATAGCGGTTGTACGCGCTTTCTAAGGCTCTGATCGCTTTTAGATTTTGCACGCGGATAGGGCCAACAGAGGCGCAGGTATTGCCATGCGCACCCGCCCGCAACAATGTTTCGATACCGAGTTATCGGGGTGTGGAAGTCCGCCGCCCCGAAGCTTTACGCGCTTCCGTCTCGCGAACTACTATTTTCATCATGCCCACACAGGCATCCGTTTGTAGTACGGGAGGCCGTCTACAAATGGTGAAAATTTCAAAGCGTTCAGTCGGGAAATTAAAAAGTTATGAGCATTAGAAGATCTTCCCATTAGGCCCCATTAGGCCACAGTAGCCGAACCGGCCTAAAACTTGCGCGGGTCACTTTCACGGACGGGCTCGAAACTGGTGCCAGAAGTTAGCCCCCGACCAGTGCTTCATTGTGAGGCATTGCGTAAAATTTTCCGTCCCCCGAGTGCCGCGCAATAGCCCCTGAAAGGGCTTTCGGCACAATTTTCACGCCCTTATTTGAGCCACTTGTAGCCGAAGGAATTTTGCGCAAATGACTGAGAGGTGCTCCTGGGCACTGCTCATCACTTTGCAATAGGTTCCGGGGCTTTTCGCGAAGGTCGCGTTTTCTCAAACTTTGAGGGCATTAGTGGGTGGGGTGTGAAAACCTCCGAATGCATGGTTCTGTCGGGAAATTAAAAAGTTATGAGCATTAGAAGATCTTCCCATTAGGCCCCATTAGGCCACAGTAGCCGAACCGGCCTAAAACTTGCGCGGGTCACTTTCACGGACGGGCTCGAAACTGGTGCCAGAAGTTAGCCCCCGACCAGTGCTTCATTGTGAGGCATTGCGTAAAATTTTCCGTCCCCCGAGTGCCGCGCAATAGCCCCTGAAAGGGCTTTCGGCACAATTTTCACGCCCTTATTTGAGCCACTTGTAGCCGAAGGAATTTTGCGCAAATGACTGAGAGGTGCTCCTGGGCACTGCTCATCACTTTGCAATAGGTTCCGGGGCTTTTCGCGAAGGTCGCGTTTTCTCAAACTTTGAGGGCATTAGTGGGTGGGGTGTGAAAACCTCCGAATGCATGGTTCTCAGCTCCTGCTGTGGGCAGCAAGCCAATTTTTTTTTCCAAAATGTTGACCTATAAAAGAGCTTACTCGGGTGTGAAAATTATCATTGTGCGCGCGCGCCCCGGACCGCAATTATGATATTTCCTGTTTTCCCATAGGGCCCAAGGCAAATGGGGATAGCGGTTGTACGCGCTTTCTAAGGCTCTGATCGCTTTTAGATTTTGCACGCGGATAGGGCCAACAGAGGCGCAGGTATTGCCATGCGCACCCGCCCGCAACAATGTTTCGATACCGAGTTATCGGGGTGTGGAAGTCCGCCGCCCCGAAGCTTTACGCGCTTCCGTCTCGCGAACTACTATTTTCATCATGCCCACACGGGCATCCGTTTGTAGTACGGGAGGCCGTCTACAAATGGTGAAAATTTCAAAGCGTTCAGTCGGGAAATTAAAAAGTTATGAGCATTAGAAGATCTTCCCATTAGGCCCCATTAGGCCACAGTAGCCGAACCGGCCTAAAACTTGCGCGGGTCACTTTCACGGACGGGCTCGAAACTGGTGCCAGAAGTTAGCCCCCGACCAGTGCTTCATTGTGAGGCATTGCGTAAAATTTTCCGTCCCCCGAGTGCCGCGCAATAGCCCCTGAAAGGGCTTTCGGCACAATTTTCACGCCCTTATTTGAGCCACTTGTAGCCGAAGGAATTTTGCGCAAATGACTGAGAGGTGCTCCTGGGCACTGCTCATCACTTTGCAATAGGTTCCGGGGCTTTTCGCGAAGGTCGCGTTTTCTCAAACTTTGAGGGCATTAGTGGGTGGGGTGTGAAAACCTCCGAATGCATGGTTCTCAGCTCCTGCTGTGGGCAGCAAGCCAATTTTTTTTCCAAAATGTTGACCTATAAAAGAGCTTACTCGGGTGTGAAAATTATCATTGTGCGCGCGCGCCCCGGACCGCAATTATGATATTTCCTGTTTTCCCATAGGGCCCAAGGCAAATGGGGATAGCGGTTGTACGCGCTTTCTAAGGCTCTGATCGCTTTTAGATTTTGCACGCGGATAGGGCCAACAGAGGCGCAGGTATTGCCATGCGCACCCGCCCGCAACAATGTTTCGATACCGAGTTATCGGGGTGTGGAAGTCCGCCGCCCCGAAGCTTTACGCGCTTCCGTCTCGCGAACTACTATTTTCATCATGCCCACACGGGCATCCGTTTGTAGTACGGGAGGCCGTCTACAAAATGGTGAAAATTTCAAAGCGTTCAGTCGGGAAATTAAAAAGTTATGAGCATTAGAAGATCTTCCCATTAGGCCCCATTAGGCCACAGTAGCCGAACCGGCCTAAAACTTGCGCGGGTCACTTTCACGGACGGGCTCGAAACTGGTGCCAGAAGTTAGCCCCCGACCAGTGCTTCATTGTGAGGCATTGCGTAAAATTTTCCGTCCCCCGAGTGCCGCGCAATAGCCCCTGAAAGGGCTTTCGGCACAATTTTCACGCCCTTATTTGAGCCACTTGTAGCCGAAGGAATTTTGCGCAAATGACTGAGAGGTGCTCCTGGGCACTGCTCATCACTTTGCAATAGGTTCCGGGGCTTTTCGCGAAGGTCGCGTTTTCTCAAACTTTGAGGGCATTAGTGGGTGGGGTGTGAAAACCTCCGAATGCATGGTTCTCAGCTCCTGCTGTGGGCAGCAAGCCAATTTTTTTTTCCAAAATGTTGACCTATAAAAGAGCTTACTCGGGTGTGAAAATTATCATTGTGCGCGCGCGCCCCGGACCGCAATTATGATATTTCCTGTTTTCCCATAGGGCCCAAGGCAAATGGGGATAGCGGTTGTACGCGCTTTCTAAGGCTCTGATCGCTTTTAGATTTTGCACGCGGATAGGGCCAACAGAGGCGTAGGTATTGCCATGCGCACCCGCCCGCAACAATGTTTCGATACCGAGTTATCGGGGTGTGGAAGTCCGCCGCCCCGAAGCTTTACGCGCTTCCGTCTCGCGAACTACTATTTTCATCATGCCCACACGGGCATCCGTTTGTAGTACGGGAGGCCGTCTACAAATGGTGAAAATTTCAAAGCGTTCAGTCGGGAAATTAAAAAGTTATGAGCATTAGAAGATCTTCCCATTAGGCCCCATTAGGCCACAGTAGCCGAACCGGCCTAAAACTTGCGCGGGTCACTTTCACGGACGGGCTCGAAACTGGTGCCAGAAGTTAGCCCCCGACCAGTGCTTCATTGTGAGGCATTGCGTAAAATTTTCCGTCCCCCGAGTGCCGCGCAATAGCCCCTGAAAGGGCTTTCGGCACAATTTTCACGCCCTTATTTGAGCCACTTGTAGCCGAAGGAATTTTGCGCAAATGACTGAGAGGTGCTCCTGGGCACTGCTCATCACTTTGCAATAGGTTCCGGGGCTTTTCGCGAAGGTCGCGTTTTCTCAAACTTTGAGGGCATTAGTGGGTGGGGTGTGAAAACCTCCGAATGCATGGTTCTCAGCTCCTGCTGTGGGCAGCAAGCCAATTTTTTTTCCAAAATGTTGACCTATAAAAGAGCTTACTCGGGTGTGAAAATTATCATTGTGCGCGCGCGCCCCGGACCGCAATTATGATATTTCCTGTTTTCCCATAGGGCCCAAGGCAAATGGGGATAGCGGTTGTACGCGCTTTCTAAGGCTCTGATCGCTTTTAGATTTTGCACGCGGATAGGGCCAACAGAGGCGCAGGTATTGCCATGCGCACCCGCCCGCAACAATGTTTCGATACCGAGTTATCGGGGTGTGGAAGTCCGCCGCCCCGAAGCTTTACGCGCTTCCGTCTCGCGAACTACTATTTTCATCATGCCCACACGGGCATCCGTTTGTAGTACGGGAGGCCGTCTACAAATGGTGAAAATTTCAAAGCGTTCAGTCGGGAAATTAAAAAGTTATGAGCATTAGAAGATCTTCCCATTAGGCCCCATTAGGCCACAGTAGCCGAACCGGCCTAAAACTTGCGCGGGTCACTTTCACGGACGGGCTCGAAACTGGTGCCAGAAGTTAGCCCCCGACCAGTGCTTCATTGTGAGGCATTGCGTAAAATTTTCCGTCCCCCGAGTGCCGCGCAATAGCCCCTGAAAGGGCTTTCGGCACAATTTTCACGCCCTTATTTGAGCCACTTGTAGCCGAAGGAATTTTGCGCAAATGACTGAGAGGTGCTCCTGGGCACTGCTCATCACTTTGCAATAGGTTCCGGGGCTTTTCGCGAAGGTCGCGTTTTCTCAAACTTTGAGGGCATTAGTGGGTGGGGTGTGAAAACCTCCGAATGCATGGTTCTCAGCTCCTGCTGTGGGCAGCAAGCCAATTTTTTTTCCAAAATGTTGACCTATAAAAGAGCTTACTCGGGTGTGAAAATTATCATTGTGCGCGCGCGCCCCGGACCGCAATTATGATATTTCCTGTTTTCCCATAGGGCCCAAGGCAAATGGGGATAGCGGTTGTACGCGCTTTCTAAGGCTCTGATCGCTTTTAGATTTTGCACGCGGATAGGGCCAACAGAGGTGCAGGTATTGCCATGCGCACCCGCCCGCAACAATGTTTCGATACCGAGTTATCGGGGTGTGGAAGTCCGCCGCCCCGAAGCTTTACGCGCTTCCGTCTCGCGAACTACTATTTTCATCATGCCCACACGGGCATCCGTTTGTAGTACGGGAGGCCGTCTACAAATGGTGAAAATTTCAAAGCGTTCAGTCGGGAAATTAAAAAGTTATGAGCATTAGAAGATCTTCCCATTAGGCCCCATTAGGCCACAGTAGCCGAACCGGCCTAAAACTTGCGCGGGTCACTTTCACGGACGGGCTCGAAACTGGTGCCAGAAGTTAGCCCCCGACCAGTGCTTCATTGTGAGGCATTGCGTAAAATTTTCCGTCCCCTGAGTGCCGCGCAATAGCCCCTGAAAGGGCTTTCGGCACAATTTTCACGCCCTTATTTGAGCCACTTGTAGCCGAAGGAATTTTGCGCAAATGACTGAGAGGTGCTCCTGGGCACTGCTCATCACTTTGCAATAGGTTCCGGGGCTTTTCGCGAAGGTCGCGTTTTCTCAAACTTTGAGGGCATTAGTGGGTGGGGTGTGAAAACCTCCGAATGCATGGTTCTCAGCTCCTGCTGTGGGCAGCAAGCCAATTTTTTTTCCAAAATGTTGACCTATAAAAGAGCTTACTCGGGTGTGAAAATTATCATTGTGCGCGCGCGCCCCGGACCGCAATTATGATATTTCCTGTTTTCCCATAGGGCCCAAGGCAAATGGGGATAGCCGTTGTACGCGCTTTCTAAGGCTCTGAACGCTTTTAGATTTTGCACGCGGATAGGGCCAACAGAGGCGCAGGTATTGCCATGCGCACCCGCCCGCAACAATGTTTCGATACCGAGTTATCGGGGTGTGGAAGTCCGCCGCCCCGAAGCTTTACGCGCTTCCGTCTCGCGAACTACTATTTTCATCATGCCCACACGGGCATCCGTTTGTAGTACGGGAGGCCGTCTACAAATGGTGAAAATTTCAAAGCGTTCAGTCGGGAAATTAAAAAGTTATGAGCATTAGAAGATCTTCCCATTAGGCCCCATTAGGCCACAGTAGCCGAACCGGCCTAAAACTTGCGCGGGTCACTTTCACGGACGGGCTCGAAACTGGTGCCAGAAGTTAGCCCCCGACCAGTGCTTCATTGTGAGGCATTGCGTAAAATTTTCCGTCCCCCGAGTGCCGCGCAATAGCCCCTGAAAGGGCTTTCGGCACAATTTTCACGCCCTTATTTGAGCCACTTGTAGCCGAAGGAATTTTGCGCAAATGACTGAGAGGTGCTCCTGGGCACTGCTCATCACTTTGCAATAGGTTCCGGGGCTTTTCGCGAAGGTCGCGTTTTCTCAAACTTTGAGGGCATTAGTGGGTGGGGTGTGAAAACCTCCGAATGCATGGTTCTCAGCTCCTGCTGTGGGCAGCAAGCCAATTTTTTTTCCAAAATGTTGACCTATAAAAGAGCTTACTCGGGTGTGAAAATTATCATTGTGCGCGCGCGCCCCGGACCGCAATTATGATATTTCCTGTTTTCCCATAGGGCCCAAGGCAAATGGGGATAGCGGTTGTACGCGCTTTCTAAGGCTCTGATCGCTTTTAGATTTTGCACGCGGATAGGGCCAACAGAGGCGCAGGTATTGCCATGCGCACCCGCCCGCAACAATGTTTCGATACCGAGTTATCGGGGTGTGGAAGTCCGCCGCCCCGAAGCTTTACGCGCTTCCGTCTCGCGAACTACTATTTTCATCATGCCCACACGGGCATCCGTTTGTAGTACGGGAGGCCGTCTACAAATGGTGAAAATTTCAAAGCGTTCAGTCGGGAAATTAAAAAGTTATGAGCATTAGAAGATCTTCCCATTAGGCCCCATTAGGCCACAGTAGCCGAACCGGCCTAAAACTTGCGCAGGTCACTTTCACGGACGGGCTCGAAACTGGTGCCAGAAGTTAGCCCCCGACCAGTGCTTCATTGTGAGGCATTGCGTAAAATTTTCCGTCCCCCGAGTGCCGCGCAATAGCCCCTGAAAGGGCTTTCGGCACAATTTTCACGCCCTTATTTGAGCCACTTGTAGCCGAAGGAATTTTGCGCAAATGACTGAGAGGTGCTCCTGGGCACTGCTCATCACTTTGCAATAGGTTCCGGGGCTTTTCGCGAAGGTCGCGTTTTCTCAAACTTTGAGGGCATTAGTGGGTGGGGTGTGAAAACCTCCGAATGCATGGTTCTCAGCTCCTGCTGTGGGCAGCAAGCCAATTTTTTTTCCAAAATGTTGACCTATAAAAGAGCTTACTCGGGTGTGAAAATTATCATTGTGCGCGCGCGCCCCGGACCGCAATCATGATATTTCCTGTTTTCCCATAGGGCCCAAGGCAAATGGGGATAGCGGTTGTACGCGCTTTCTAAGGCTCTGATCGCTTTTAGATTTTGCACGCGGATAGGGCCAACAGAGGCGCAGGTATTGCCATGCGCACCCGCCCGCAACAATGTTTCGATACCGAGTTATCGGGGTGTGGAAGTCCGCCGCCCCGAAGCTTTACGCGCTTCCGTCTCGCGAACTACTATTTTCATCATGCCCACACGGGCATCCGTTTGTAGTACGGGAGGCCGTCTACAAATGGTGAAAATTTCAAAGCGTTCAGTCGGGAAATTAAAAAGTTATGAGCATTAGAAGATCTTCCCATTAGGCCCCATTAGGCCACAGTAGCCGAACCGGCCTAAAACTTGCGCGGGTCACTTTCACGGACGGGCTCGAAACTGGTGCCAGAAGTTAGCCCCCGACCAGTGCTTCATTGTGAGGCATTGCGTAAAATTTTCCGTCCCCCGAGTGCCGCGCAATAGCCCCTGAAAGGGCTTTCGGCACAATTTTCACGCCCTTATTTGAGCCACTTGTAGCCGAAGGAATTTTGCGCAAATGACTGAGAGGTGCTCCTGGGCACTGCTCATCACTTTGCAATAGGTTCCGGGGCTTTTCGCGAAGGTCGCGTTTTCTCAAACTTTGAGGGCATTAGTGGGTGGGGTGTGAAAACCTCCGAATGCATGGTTCTCAGCTCCTGCTGTGGGCAGCAAGCCAATTTTTTTTCCAAAATGTTGACCTATAAAAGAGCTTACTCGGGTGTGAAAATTATCATTGTGCGCGCGCGCCCCGGACCGCAATTATGATATTTCCTGTTTTCCCATAGGGCCCAAGGCAAATGGGGATAGCGGTTGTACGCGCTTTCTAAGGCTCTGATCGCTTTTAGATTTTGCACGCGGATAGGGCCAACAGAGGCGCAGGTATTGCCATGCGCACCCGCCCGCAACAATGTTTCGATACCGAGTTATCGGGGTGTGGAAGTCCGCCGCCCCGAAGCTTTACGCGCTTCCGTCTCGCGAACTACTATTTTCATCATGCCCACACGGGCATCCGTTTGTAGTACGGGAGGCCGTCTACAAATGGTGAAAATTTCAAAGCGTTCAGTCGGGAAATTAAAAAGTTATGAGCATTAGAAGATCTTCCCATTAGGCCCCATTAGGCCACAGTAGCCGAACCGGCCTAAAACTTGCGCGGGTCACTTTCACGGACGGGCTCGAAACTGGTGCCAGAAGTTAGCCCCCGACCAGTGCTTCATTGTGAGGCATTGCGTAAAATTTTCCGTCCCCCGAGTGCCGCGCAATAGCCCCTGAAAGGGCTTTCGGCACAATTTTCACGCCCTTATTTGAGCCACTTGTAGCCGAAGGAATTTTGCGCAAATGACTGAGAGGTGCTCCTGGGCACTGCTCATCACTTTGCAATAGGTTCCGGGGCTTTTCGCGAAGGTCGCGTTTTCTCAAACTTTGAGGGCATTAGTGGGTGGGGTGTGAAAACCTCCGAATGCATGGTTCTCAGCTCCTGCTGTGGGCAGCAAGCCAATTTTTTTTCCAAAATGTTGACCTATAAAAGAGCTTAATCGGGTGTGAAAATTATCATTGTGCGCGCGCGCCCCGGACCGCAATTATGATATTTCCTGTTTTCCCATAGGGCCCAAGGCAAATGGGGATAGCGGTTGTACGCGCTTTCTAAGGCTCTGATCGCTTTTAGATTTTGCACGCGGATAGGGCCAACAGAGGCGCAGGTATTGCCATGCGCACCCGCCCGCAACAATGTTTCGATACCGAGTTATCGGGGTGTGGAAGTCCGCCGCCCCGAAGCTTTACGCGCTTCCGTCTCGCGAACTACTATTTTCATCATGCCCACACGGGCATCCGTTTGTAGTACGGGAGGCCGTCTACAAATGGTGAAAATTTCAAAGCGTTCAGTCGGGAAATTAAAAAGTTATGAGCATTAGAAGATCTTCCCATTAGGCCCCATTAGGCCACAGTAGCCGAACCGGCCTAAAACTTGCGCGGGTCACTTTCACGGACGGGCTCGAAACTGGTGCCAGAAGTTAGCCCCCGACCAGTGCTTCATTGTGAGGCATTGCGTAAAATTTTCCGTCCCCCGAGTGCCGCGCAATAGCCCCTGAAAGGGCTTTCGGCACAATTTTCACGCCCTTATTTGAGCCACTTGTAGCCGAAGGAATTTTGCGCAAATGACTGAGAGGTGCTCCTGGGCACTGCTCATCACTTTGCAATAGGTTCCGGGGCTTTTCGCGAAGGTCGCGTTTTCTCAAACTTTGAGGGCATTAGTGGGTGGGGTGTGAAAACCTCCGAATGCATGGTTCTCAGCTCCTGCTGTGGGCAGCAAGCCAATTTTTTTTCCAAAATGTTGACCTATAAAAGAGCTTACTCGGGTGTGAAAATTATCATTGTGCGCGCGCGCCCCGGACCGCAATTATGATATTTCCTGTTTTCCCATAGGGCCCAAGGCAAATGGGGATAGCGGTTGTACGCGCTTTCTAAGGCTCTGATCGCTTTTAGATTTTGCACGCGGATAGGGCCAACAGAGGCGCAGGTATTGCCATGCGCACCCGCCCGCAACAATGTTTCGATACCGAGTTATCGGGGTGTGGAAGTCCGCCGCCCCGAAGCTTTACGCGCTTCCGTCTCGCGAACTACTATTTTCATCATGCCCACACGGGCATCCGTTTGTAGTACGGGAGGCCGTCTACAAATGGTGAAAATTTCAAAGCGTTCAGTCGGGAAATTAAAAAGTTATGAGCATTAGAAGATCTTCCCATTAGGCCCCATTAGGCCACAGTAGCCGAACCGGCCTAAAACTTGCGCGGGTCACTTTCACGGACGGGCTCGAAACTGGTGCCAGAAGTTAGCCCCCGACCAGTGCTTCATTGTGAGGCATTGCGTAAAATTTTCCGTCCCCCGAGTGCCGCGCAATAGCCCCTGAAAGGGCTTTCGGCACAATTTTCACGCCCTTATTTGAGCCACTTGTAGCCGAAGGAATTTTGCGCAAATGACTGAGAGGTGCTCCTGGGCACTGCTCATCACTTTGCAATAGGTTCCGGGGCTTTTCGCGAAGGTCGCGTTTTCTCAAACTTTGAGGGCATTAGTGGGTGGGGTGTGAAAACCTCCGAATGCATGGTTCTCAGCTCCTGCTGTGGGCAGCAAGCCAATTTTTTTTCCAAAATGTTGACCTATAAAAGAGCTTACTCGGGTGTGAAAATTATCATTGTGCGCGCGCGCCCCGGACCGCAATTATGATATTTCCTGTTTTCCCATAGGGCCCAAGGCAAATGGGGATAGCGGTTGTACGCGCTTTCTAAGGCTCTGATCGCTTTTAGATTTTGCACGCGGATAGGGCCAACAGAGGCGCAGGTATTGCCATGCGCACCCGCCCGCAACAATGTTTCGATACCGAGTTATCGGGGTGTGGAAGTCCGCCGCCCCGAAGCTTTACGCGCTTCCGTCTCGCGAACTACTATTTTCATCATGCCCACACGGGCATCCGTTTGTAGTACGGGAGGCCGTCTACAAATGGTGAAAATTTCAAAGCGTTCAGTCGGGAAATTAAAAAGTTATGAGCATTAGAAGATCTTCCCATTAGGCCCCATTAGGCCACAGTAGCCGAACCGGCCTAAAACTTGCGCGGGTCACTTTCACGGACGGGCTCGAAACTGGTGCCAGAAGTTAGCCCCCGACCAGTGCTTCATTGTGAGGCATTGCGTAAAATTTTCCGTCCCCCGAGTGCCGCGCAATAGCCCCTGAAAGGGCTTTCGGCACAATTTTCACGCCCTTATTTGAGCCACTTGTAGCCGAAGGAATTTTGCGCAAATGACTGAGAGGTGCTCCTGGGCACTGCTCATCACTTTGCAATAGGTTCCGGGGCTTTTCGCGAAGGTCGCGTTTTCTCAAACTTTGAGGGCATTAGTGGGTGGGGTGTGAAAACCTCCGAATGCATGGTTCTCAGCTCCTGCTGTGGGCAGCAAGCCAATTTTTTTTCCAAAATGTTGACCTATAAAAGAGCTTACTCGGGTGTGAAAATTATCATTGTGCGCGCGCGCCCCGGACCGCAATTATGATATTTCCTGTTTTCCCATAGGGCCCAAGGCAAATGGGGATAGCGGTTGTACGCGCTTTCTAAGGCTCTGATCGCTTTTAGATTTTGCACGCGGATAGGGCCAACAGAGGCGCAGGTATTGCCATGCGCACCCGCCCGCAACAATGTTTCGATACCGAGTTATCGGGGTGTGGAAGTCCGCCGCCCCGAAGCTTTACGCGCTTCCGTCTCGCGAACTACTATTTTCATCATGCCCACACGGGCATCCGTTTGTAGTACGGGAGGCCGTCTACAAATGGTGAAAATTTCAAAGCGTTCAGTCGGGAAATTAAAAAGTTATGAGCATTAGAAGATCTTCCCATTAGGCCCCATTAGGCCACAGTAGCCGAACCGGCCTAAAACTTGCGCGGGTCACTTTCACGGACGGGCTCGAAACTGGTGCCAGAAGTTAGCCCCCGACCAGTGCTTCATTGTGAGGCATTGCGTAAAATTTTCCGTCCCCCGAGTGCCGCGCAATAGCCCCTGAAAGGGCTTTCGGCACAATTTTCACGCCCTTATTTGAGCCACTTGTAGCCGAAGGAATTTTGCGCAAATGACTGAGAGGTGCTCCTGGGCACTGCTCATCACTTTGCAATAGGTTCCGGGGCTTTTCGCGAAGGTCGCGTTTTCTCAAACTTTGAGGGCATTAGTGGGTGGGGTGTGAAAACCTCCGAATGCATGGTTCTCAGCTCCTGCTGTGGGCAGCAAGCCAATTTTTTTTCCAAAATGTTGACCTATAAAAGAGCTTACTCGGGTGTGAAAATTATCATTGTGCGCGCGCGCCCCGGACCGCAATTATGATATTTCCTGTTTTCCCAAAGGGCCCAAGGCAAATGGGGATAGCGGTTGTACGCGCTTTCTAAGGCTCTGATCGCTTTTAGATTTTGCACGCGGATAGGGCCAACAGAGGCGCAGGTATTGCCATGCGCACCCGCCCGCAACAATGTTTCGATACCGAGTTATCGGGGTGTGGAAGTCCGCCGCCCCGAAGCTTTACGCGCTTCCGTCTCGCGAACTACTATTTTCATCATGCCCACACGGGCATCCGTTTGTAGTACGGGAGGCCGTCTACAAATGGTGAAAATTTCAAAGCGTTCAGTCGGGAAATTAAAAAGTTATGAGCATTAGAAGATCTTCCCATTAGGCCCCATTAGGCCACAGTAGCCGAACCGGCCTAAAACTTGCGCGGGTCACTTTCACGGACGGGCTCGAAACTGGTGCCAGAAGTTAGCCCCCGACCAGTGCTTCATTGTGAGGCATTGCGTAAAATTTTCCGTCCCCCGAGTGCCGCGCAATAGCCCCTGAAAGGGCTTTCGGCACAATTTTCACGCCCTTATTTGAGCCACTTGTAGCCGAAGGAATTTTGCGCAAATGACTGAGAGGTGCTCCTGGGCACTGCTCATCACTTTGCAATAGGTTCCGGGGCTTTTCGCGAAGGTCGCGTTTTCTCAAACTTTGAGGGCATTAGTGGGTGGGGTGTGAAAACCTCCGAATGCATGGTTCTCAGCTCCTGCTGTGGGCAGCAAGCCAATTTTTTTTCCAAAATGTTGACCTATAAAAGAGCTTACTCGGGTGTGAAAATTATCATTGTGCGCGCGCGCCCCGGACCGCAATTATGATATTTCCTGTTTTCCCATAGGGCCCAAGGCAAATGGGGATAGCGGTTGTACGCGCTTTCTAAGGCTCTGATCGCTTTTAGATTTTGCACGCGGATAGGGCCAACAGAGGCGCAGGTATTGCCATGCGCACCCGCCCGCAACAATGTTTCGATACCGAGTTATCGGGGTGTGGAAGTCCGCCGCCCCGAAGCTTTACGCGCTTCCGTCTCGCGAACTACTATTTTCATCATGCCCACACGGGCATCCGTTTGTAGTACGGGAGGCCGTCTACAAATGGTGAAAATTTCAAAGCGTTCAGTCGGGAAATTAAAAAGTTATGAGCATTAGAAGATCTTCCCATTAGGCCCCATTAGGCCACAGTAGCCGAACCGGCCTAAAACTTGCGCGGGTCACTTTCACGGACGGGCTCGAAACTGGTGCCAGAAGTTAGCCCCCGACCAGTGCTTCATTGTGAGGCATTGCGTAAAATTTTCCGTCCCCCGAGTGCCGCGCAATAGCCCCTGAAAGGGCTTTCGGCACAATTTTCGCGCCCTTATTTGAGCCACTTGTAGCCGAAGGAATTTTGCGCAAATGACTGAGAGGTGCTCCTGGGCACTGCTCATCACTTTGCAATAGGTTCCGGGGCTTTTCGCGAAGGTCGCGTTTTCTCAAACTTTGAGGGCATTAGTGGGTGGGGTGTGAAAACCTCCGAATGCATGGTTCTCAGCTCCTGCTGTGGGCAGCAAGCCAATTTTTTTTCCAAAATGTTGACCTATAAAAGAGCTTACTCGGGTGTGAAAATTATCATTGTGCGCGCGCGCCCCGGACCGCAATTATGATATTTCCTGTTTTCCCATAGGGCCCAAGGCAAATGGGGATAGCGGTTGTACGCGCTTTCTAAGGCTCTGATCGCTTTTAGATTTTGCACGCGGATAGGGCCAACAGAGGCGCAGGTATTGCCATGCGCACCCGCCCGCAACAATGTTTCGATACCGAGTTATCGGGGTGTGGAAGTCCGCCGCCCCGAAGCTTTACGCGCTTCCGTCTCGCGAACTACTATTTTCATCATGCCCACACGGGCATCCGTTTGTAGTACGGGAGGCCGTCTACAAATGGTGAAAATTTCAAAGCGTTCAGTCGGGAAATTAAAAAGTTATGAGCATTAGAAGATCTTCCCATTAGGCCCCATTAGGCCACAGTAGCCGAACCGGCCTAAAACTTGCGCGGGTCACTTTCACGGACGGGCTCGAAACTGGTGCCAGAAGTTAGCCCCCGACCAGTGCTTCATTGTGAGGCATTGCGTAAAATTTTCCGTCCCCCGAGTGCCGCGCAATAGCCCCTGAAAGGGCTTTCGGCACAATTTTCACGCCCTTATTTGAGCCACTTGTAGCCGAAGGAATTTTGCGCAAATGACTGAGAGGTGCTCCTGGGCACTGCTCATCACTTTGCAATAGGTTCCGGGGCTTTTCGCGAAGGTCGCGTTTTCTCAAACTTTGAGGGCATTAGTGGGTGGGGTGTGAAAACCTCCGAATGCATGGTTCTCAGCTCCTGCTGTGGGCAGCAAGCCAATTTTTTTTCCAAAATGTTGACCTATAAAAGAGCTTACTCGGGTGTGAAAATTATCATTGTGCGCGCGCGCCCCAGACCGCAATTATGATATTTCCTGTTTTCCCATAGGGCCCAAGGCAAATGGGGATAGCGGTTGTACGCGCTTTCTAAGGCTCTGATCGCTTTTAGATTTTGCACGCGGATAGGGCCAACAGAGGCGCAGGTATTGCCATGCGCACCCGCCCGCAACAATGTTTCGATACCGAGTTATCGGGGTGTGGAAGTCCGCCGCCCCGAAGCTTTACGCGCTTCCGTCTCGCGAACTACTATTTTCATCATGCCCACACGGGCATCCGTTTGTAGTACGGGAGGCCGTCTACAAATGGTGAAAATTTCAAAGCGTTCAGTCGGGAAATTAAAAAGTTATGAGCATTAGAAGATCTTCCCATTAGGCCCCATTAGGCCACAGTAGCCGAACCGGCCCAAAACTTGCGCGGGTCACTTTCACGGACGGGCTCGAAACTGGTGCCAGAAGTTAGCCCCCGACCAGTGCTTCATTGTGAGGCATTGCGTAAAATTTTCCGTCCCCCGAGTGCCGCGCAATAGCCCCTGAAAGGGCTTTCGGCACAATTTTCACGCCCTTATTTGAGCCACTTGTAGCCGAAGGAATTTTGCGCAAATGACTGAGAGGTGCTCCTGGGCACTGCTCATCACTTTGCAATAGGTTCCGGGGCTTTTCGCGAAGGTCGCATTTTCTCAAACTTTGAGGGCATTAGTGGGTGGGGTGTGAAAACCTCCGAATGCATGGTTCTCAGCTCCTGCTGTGGGCAGCAAGCCAATTTTTTTTCCAAAATGTTGACCTATAAAAGAGCTTACTCGGGTGTGAAAATTATCATTGTGCGCGCGCGCCCCGGACCGCAATTATGATATTTCCTGTTTTCCCATAGGGCCCAAGGCAAATGGGGATAGCGGTTGTACGCGCTTTCTAAGGCTCTGATCGCTTTTAGATTTTGCACGCGGATAGGGCCAACAGAGGCGCAGGTATTGCCATGCGCACCCGCCCGCAACAATGTTTCGATACCGAGTTATCGGGGTGTGGAAGTCCGCCGCCCCGAAGCTTTACACGCTTCCGTCTCGCGAACTACTATTTTCATCATGCCCACACGGGCATCCGTTTGTAGTACGGGAGGCCGTCTACAAATGGTGAAAATTTCAAAGCGTTCAGTCGGGAAATTAAAAAGTTATGAGCATTAGAAGATCTTCCCATTAGGCCCCATTAGGCCACAGTAGCCGAACCGGCCTAAAACTTGCGCGGGTCACTTTCACGGACGGGCTCGAAACTGGTGCCAGAAGTTAGCCCCCGACCAGTGCTTCATTGTGAGGCATTGCGTAAAATTTTCCGTCCCCCGAGTGCCGCGCAATAGCCCCTGAAAGGGCTTTCGGCACAATTTTCACGCCCTTATTTGAGCCACTTGTAGCCGAAGGAATTTTGCGCAAATGACTGAGAGGTGCTCCTGGGCACTGCTCATCACTTTGCAATAGGTTCCGGGGCTTTTCGCGAAGGTCGCGTTTTCTCAAACTTTGAGGGCATTAGTGGGTGGGGTGTGAAAACCTCCGAATGCATGGTTCTCAGCTCCTGCTGTGGGCAGCAAGCCAATTTTTTTTCCAAAATGTTGACCTATAAAAGAGCTTACTCGGGTGTGAAAATTATCATTGTGCGCGCGCGCCCCGGACCGCAATTATGATATTTCCTGTTTTCCCATAGGGCCCAAGGCAAATGGGGATAGCGGTTGTACGCGCTTTCTAAGGCTCTGATCGCTTTTAGATTTTGCACGCGGATAGGGCCAACAGAGGCGCAGGTATTGCCATGCGCACCCGCCCGCAACAATGTTTCGATACCGAGTTATCGGGGTGTGGAAGTCCGCCGCCCCGAAGCTTTACGCGCTTCCGTCTCGCGAACTACTATTTTCATCATGCCCACACGGGCATCCGTTTGTAGTACGGGAGGCCGTCTACAAATGGTGAAAATTTCAAAGCGTTCAGTCGGGAAATTAAAAAGTTATGAGCATTAGAAGATCTTCCCATTAGGCCCCATTAGGCCACAGTAGCCGAACCGGCCTAAAACTTGCGCGGGTCACTTTCACGGACGGGCTCGAAACTGGTGCCAGAAGTTAGCCCCCGACCAGTGCTTCATTGTGAGGCATTGCGTAAAATTTTCCGTCCCCCGAGTGCCGCGCAATAGCCCCTGAAAGGGCTTTCGGCACAATTTTCACGCCCTTATTTGAGCCACTTGTAGCCGAAGGAATTTTGCGCAAATGACTGAGAGGTGCTCCTGGGCACTGCTCATCACTTTGCAATAGGTTCCGGGGCTTTTCGCGAAGGTCGCGTTTTCTCAAACTTTGAGGGCATTAGTGGGTGGGGTGTGAAAACCTCCGAATGCATGGTTCTCAGCTCCTGCTGTGGGCAGCAAGCCAATTTTTTTTCCAAAATGTTGACCTATAAAAGAGCTTACTCGGGTGTGAAAATTATCATTGTGCGCGCGCGCCCCGGACCGCAATTATGATATTTCCTGTTTTCCCATAGGGCCCAAGGCAAATGGGGATAGCGGTTGTACGCGCTTTCTAAGGCTCTGATCGCTTTTAGATTTTGCACGCGGATAGGGCCAACAGAGGCGCAGGTATTGCCATGCGCACCCGCCCGCAACAATGTTTCGATACCGAGTTATCGGGGTGTGGAAGTCCGCCGCCCCGAAGCTTTACGCGCTTCTGTCTCGCGAACTACTATTTTCATCATGCCCACACGGGCATCCGTTTGTAGTACGGGAGGCCGTCTACAAATGGTGAAAATTTCAAAGCGTTCAGTCGGGAAATTAAAAAGTTATGAGCATTAGAAGATCTTCCCATTAGGCCCCATTAGGCCACAGTAGCCGAACCGGCCTAAAACTTGCGCGGGTCACTTTCACGGACGGGCTCGAAACTGGTGCCAGAAGTTAGCCCCCGACCAGTGCTTCATTGTGAGGCATTGCGTAAAATTTTCCGTCCCCCGAGTGCCGCGCAATAGCCCCTGAAAGGGCTTTCGGCACAATTTTCACGCCCTTATTTGAGCCACTTGTAGCCGAAGGAATTTTGCGCAAATGACTGAGAGGTGCTCCTGGGCACTGCTCATCACTTTGCAATAGGTTCCGGGGCTTTTCGCGAAGGTCGCGTTTTCTCAAACTTTGAGGGCATTAGTGGGTGGGGTGTGAAAACCTCCGAATGCATGGTTCTCAGCTCCTGCTGTGGGCAGCAAGCCAATTTTTTTTCCAAAATGTTGACCTATAAAAGAGCTTACTCGGGTGTGAAAATTATCATTGTGCGCGCGCGCCCCGGACCGCAATTATGATATTTCCTGTTTTCCCATAGGGCCCAAGGCAAATGGGGATAGCGGTTGTACGCGCTTTCTAAGGCTCTGATCGCTTTTAGATTTTGCACGCGGATAGGGCCAACAGAGGCGCAGGTATTGCCATGCGCACCCGCCCGCAACAATGTTTCGATACCGAGTTATCGGGGTGTGGAAGTCCGCCGCCCCGAAGCTTTACGCGCTTCCGTCTCCCGAACTACTATTTTCATCATGCCCACACGGGCATCCGTTTGTAGTACGGGAGGCCGTCTACAAATGGTGAAAATTTCAAAGCGTTCAGTCGGGAAATTAAAAAGTTATGAGCATTAGAAGATCTTCCCATTAGGCCCCATTAGGCCACAGTAGCCGAACCGGCCTAAAACTTGCGCGGGTCACTTTCACGGACGGGCTCGAAACTGGTGCCAGAAGTTAGCCCCCGACCAGTGCTTCATTGTGAGGCATTGCGTAAAATTTTCCGTCCCCCGAGTGCCGCGCAATAGCCCCTGAAAGGGCTTTCGGCACAATTTTCACGCCCTTATTTGAGCCACTTGTAGCCGAAGGAATTTTGCGCAAATGACTGAGAGGTGCTCCTGGGCACTGCTCATCACTATGCAATAGGTTCCGGGGCTTTTCGCGAAGGTCGCGTTTTCTCAAACTTTGAGGGCATTAGTGGGTGGGGTGTGAAAACCTCCGAATGCATGGTTCTCAGCTCCTGCTGTGGGCAGCAAGCCAATTTTTTTCCAAAATGTTGACCTATAAAAGAGCTTACTCGGGTGTGAAAATTATCATTGTGCGCGCGCGCCCCGGACCGCAATTATGATATTTCCTGTTTTCCCATAGGGCCCAAGGCAAATGGGGATAGCGGTTGTACGCGCTTTCTAAGGCTCTGATCGCTTTTAGATTTTGCACGCGGATAGGGCCAACAGAGGCGCAGGTATTGCCATGCGCACCCGCCCGCAACAATGTTTCGATACCGAGTTATCGGGGTGTGGAAGTCCGCCGCCCCGAAGCTTTACGCGCTTCCGTCTCGCGAACTACTATTTTCATCATGCCCACACGGGCATCCGTTTGTAGTACGGGAGGCCGTCTACAAATGGTGAAAATTTCAAAGCGTTCAGTCGGGAAATTAAAAAGTTATGAGCATTAGAAGATCTTCCCATTAGGCCCCATTAGGCCACAGTAGCCGAACCGGCCTAAAACTTGCGCGGGTCACTTTCACGGACGGGCTCGAAACTGGTGCCAGAAGTTAGCCCCCGACCAGTGCTTCATTGTGAGGCATTGCGTAAAATTTTCCGTCCCCCGAGTGCCGCGCAATAGCCCCTGAAAGGGCTTTCGGCACAATTTTCACGCCCTTATTTGAGCCACTTGTAGCCGAAGGAATTTTGCGCAAATGACTGAGAGGTGCTCCTGGGCACTGCTCATCACTTTGCAATAGGTTCCGGGGCTTTTCGCGAAGGTCGCGTTTTCTCAAACTTTGAGGGCATTAGTGGGTGGGGTGTGAAAACCTCCGAATGCATGGTTCTCAGCTCCTGCTGTGGGCAGCAAGCCAATTTTTTTTCCAAAATGTTGACCTATAAAAGAGCTTACTCGGGTGTGAAAATTATCATTGTGCGCGCGCGCCCCGGACCGCAATTATGATATTTCCTGTTTTCCCATAGGGCCCAAGGCAAATGGGGATAGCGGTTGTACGCGCTTTCTAAGGCTCTGATCGCTTTTAGATTTTGCACGCGGATAGGGCCAACAGAGGCGCAGGTATTGCCATGCGCACCCGCCCGCAACAATGTTTCGATACCGAGTTATCGGGGTGTGGAAGTCCGCCGCCCCGAAGCTTTACGCGCTTCCGTCTCGCGAACTACTATTTTCATCATGCCCACACGGGCATCCGTTTGTAGTACGGGAGGCCGTCTACAAATGGTGAAAATTTCAAAGCGTTCAGTCGGGAAATTAAAAAGTTATGAGCATTAGAAGATCTTCCTATTAGGCCCCATTAGGCCACAGTAGCCGAACCGGCCTAAAACTTGCGCGGGTCACTTTCACGGACGGGCTCGAAACTGGTGCCAGAAGTTAGCCCCCGACCAGTGCTTCATTGTGAGGCATTGCGTAAAATTTTCCGTCCCCCGAGTGCCGCGCAATAGCCCCTGAAAGGGCTTTCGGCACAATTTTCACGCCCTTATTTGAGCCACTTGTAGCCGAAGGAATTTTGCGCAAATGACTGAGAGGTGCTCCTGGGCACTGCTCATCACTTTGCAATAGGTTCCGGGGCTTTTCGCGAAGGTCGCGTTTTCTCAAACTTTGAGGGCATTAGTGGGTGGGGTGTGAAAACCTCCGAATGCATGGTTCTCAGCTCCTGCTGTGGGCAGCAAGCCAATTTTTTTTCCAAAATGTTGACCTATAAAAGAGCTTACTCGGGTGTGAAAATTTTCATTGTGCGCGCGCGCCCCGGACCGCAATTATGATATTTCCTGTTTTCCCATAGGGCCCAAGGCAAATGGGGATAGCGGTTGTACGCACTTTCTAAGGCTCTGATCGCTTTTAGATTTTGCACGCGGATAGGGCCAACAGAGGCGCAGGTATTGCCATGCGCACCCGCCCGCAACAATGTTTCGATACCGAGTTATCGGGGTGTGGAAGTCCGCCGCCCCGAAGCTTTACGCGCTTCCGTCTCGCGAACTACTATTTTCATCATGCCCACACGGGCATCCGTTTGTAGTACGGGAGGCCGTCTACAAATGGTGAAAATTTCAAAGCGTTCAGTCGGGAAATTAAAAAGTTATGAGCATTAGAAGATCTTCCCATTAGGCCCCATTAGGCCACAGTAGCCGAACCGGCCTAAAACTTGCGCGGGTCACTTTCACGGACGGGCTCGAAACTGGTGCCAGAAGTTAGCCCCCGACCAGTGCTTCATTGTGAGGCATTGCGTAAAATTTTCCGTCCCCCGAGTGCCGCGCAATAGCCCCTGAAAGGGCTTTCGGCACAATTTTCACGCCCTTATTTGAGCCACTTGTAGCCGAAGGAATTTTGCGCAAATGACTGAGAGGTGCTCCTGGGCACTGCTCATCACTTTGCAATAGGTTCCGGGGCTTTTCGCGAAGGTCGCGTTTTCTCAAACTTTGAGGGCATTAGTGGGTGGGGTGTGAAAACCTCCGAATGCATGGTTCTCAGCTCCTGCTGTGGGCAGCAAGCCAATTTTTTTTCCAAAATGTTGACCTATAAAAGAGCTTACTCGGGTGTGAAAATTATCATTGTGCGCGCGCGCCCCGGACCGCAATTATGATATTTCCTGTTTTCCCATAGGGCCCAAGGCAAATGGGGATAGCGGTTGTACGCGCTTTCTAAGGCTCTGATCGCTTTTAGATTTTGTACGCGGATAGGGCCAACAGAGGCGCAGGTATTGCCATGCGCACCCGCCCGCAACAATGTTTCGATACCGAGTTATCGGGGTGTGGAAGTCCGCCGCCCCGAAGCTTTACGCGCTTCCGTCTCGCGAACTACTATTTTCATCATGCCCACACGGGCATCCGTTTGTAGTACGGGAGGCCGTCTACAAATGGTGAAAATTTCAAAGCGTTCAGTCGGGAAATTAAAAAGTTATGAGCATTAGAAGATCTTCCCATTAGGCCCCATTAGGCCACAGTAGCCGAACCGGCCTAAAACTTGCGCGGGTCACTTTCACGGACGGGCTCGAAACTGGTGCCAGAAGTTAGCCCCCGACCAGTGCTTCATTGTGAGGCATTGCGTAAAATTTTCCGTCCCCCGAGTGCCGCGCAATAGCCCCTGAAAGGGCTTTCGGCACAATTTTCACGCCCTTATTTGAGCCACTTGTAGCCGAAGGAATTTTGCGCAAATGACTGAGAGGTGCTCCTGGGCACTGCTCATCACTTTGCAATAGGTTCCGGGGCTTTTCGCGAAGGTCGCGTTTTCTCAAACTTTGAGGGCATTAGTGGGTGGGGTGTGAAAACCTCCGAATGCATGGTTCTCAGCTCCTGCTGTGGGCAGCAAGCCAATTTTTTTTCCAAAATGTTGACCTATAAAAGAGCTTACTCGGGTGTGAAAATTATCATTGTGCGCGCGCGCCCCGGACCGCAATTATGATATTTCCTGTTTTCCCATAGGGCCCAAGGCAAATGGGGATAGCGGTTGTACGCGCTTTCTAAGGCTCTGATCGCTTTTAGATTTTGCACGCGGATAGGGCCAACAGAGGCGCAGGTATTGCCATGCGCACCCGCCCGCAACAATGTTTCGATACCGAGTTATCGGGGTGTGGAAGTCCGCCGCCCCGAAGCTTTACGCGCTTCCGTCTCGCGAACTACTATTTTCATCATGCCCACACGGGCATCCGTTTGTAGTACGGGAGGCCGTCTACAAATGGTGAAAATTTCAAAGCGTTCAGTCGGGAAATTAAAAAGTTATGAGCATTAGAAGATCTTCCCATTAGGCCCCATTAGGCCACAGTAGCCGAACCGGCCTAAAACTTGCGCGGGTCACTTTCACGGACGGGCTCGAAACTGGTGCCAGAAGTTAGCCCCCGACCAGTGCTTCATTGTGAGGCATTGCGTAAAATTTTCCGTCCCCCGAGTGCCGCGCAATAGCCCCTGAAAGGGCTTTCGGCACAATTTTCACGCCCTTATTTGAGCCACTTGTAGCCGAAGGAATTTTGCGCAAATGACTGAGAGGTGCTCCTGGGCACTGCTCATCACTTTGCAATAGGTTCCGGGGCTTTTCGCGAAGGTCGCGTTTTCTCAAACTTTGAGGGCATTAGTGGGTGGGGTGTGAAAACCTCCGAATGCATGGTTCTCAGCTCCTGCTGTGGGCAGCAAGCCAATTTTTTTTCCAAAATGTTGACCTATAAAAGAGCTTACTCGGGTGTGAAAATTATCATTGTGCGCGCGCGCCCCGGACCGCAATTATGATATTTCCTGTTTTCCCATAGGGCCCAAGGCAAATGGGGATAGCGGTTGTACGCGCTTTCTAAGGCTCTGATCGCTTTTAGATTTTGCACGCGGATAGGGCCAACAGAGGCGCAGGTATTGCCATGCGCACCCGCCCGCAACAATGTTTCGATACCGAGTTATCGGGGTGTGGAAGTCCGCCGCCCCGAAGCTTTACGCGCTTCCGTCTCGCGAACTACTATTTTCATCATGCCCACACGGGCATCCGTTTGTAGTACGGGAGGCCGTCTACAAATGGTGAAAATTTCAAAGCGTTCAGTCGGGAAATTAAAAAGTTATGAGCATTAGAAGATCTTCCCATTAGGCCCCATTAGGCCACAGTAGCCGAACCGGCCTAAAACTTGCGCGGGTCACTTTCACGGACGGGCTCGAAACTGGTGCCAGAAGTTAGCCCCCGACCAGTGCTTCATTGTGAGGCATTGCGTAAAATTTTCCGTCCCCCGAGTGCCGCGCAATAGCCCCTGAAAGGGCTTTCGGCACAATTTTCACGCCCTTATTTGAGCCACTTGTAGCCGAAGGAATTTTGCGCAAATGACTGAGAGGTGCTCCTGGGCACTGCTCATCACTTTGCAATAGGTTCCGGGGCTTTTCGCGAAGGTCGCGTTTTCTCAAACTTTGAGGGCATTAGTGGGTGGGGTGTGAAAACCTCCGAATGCATGGTTCTCAGCTCCTGCTGTGGGCAGCAAGCCAATTTTTTTTCCAAAATGTTGACCTATAAAAGAGCTTACTCGGGTGTGAAAATTATCATTGTGCGCGCGCGCCCCGGACCGCAATTATGATATTTCCTGTTTTCCCATAGGGCCCAAGGCAAATGGGGATAGCGGTTGTACGCGCTTTCTAAGGCTCTGATCGCTTTTAGATTTTGCACGCGGATAGGGCCAACAGAGGCGCAGGTATTGCCATGCGCACCCGCCCGCAAAAATGTTTCGATACCGAGTTATCGGGGTGTGGAAGTCCGCCGCCCCGAAGCTTTACGCGCTTCCGTCTCGCAAACTACTATTTTCATCATGCCCACACGGGCATCCGTTTGTAGTACGGGAGGCCGTCTACAAATGGTGAAAATTTCAAAGCGTTCAGTCGGGAAATTAAAAAGTTATGAGCATTAGAAGATCTTCCCATTAGGCCCCATTAGGCCACAGTAGCCGAACCGGCCTAAAACTTGCGCGGGTCACTTTCACGGACGGGCTCGAAACTGGTGCCAGAAGTTAGCCCCCGACCAGTGCTTCATTGTGAGGCATTGCGTAAAATTTTCCGTCCCCCGAGTGCCGCGCAATAGCCCCTGAAAGGGCTTTCGGCACAATTTTCACGCCCTTATTTGAGCCACTTGTAGCCGAAGGAATTTTGCGCAAATGACTGAGAGGTGCTCCTGGGCACTGCTCATCACTTTGCAATAGGTTCCGGGGCTTTTCGCGAAGGTCGCGTTTTCTCAAACTTTGAGGGCATTAGTGGGTGGGGTGTGAAAACCTCCGAATGCATGGTTCTCAGCTCCTGCTGTGGGCAGCAAGCCAATTTTTTTTCCAAAATGTTGACCTATAAAAGAGCTTACTCGGGTGTGAAAATTATCATTGTGTGCGCGCGCCCCGGACCGCAATTATGATATTTCCTGTTTTCCCATAGGGCCCAAGGCAAATGGGGATAGCGGTTGTACGCGCTTTCTAAGGCTCTGATCGCTTTTAGATTTTGCACGCGGATAGGGCCAACAGAGGCGCAGGTATTGCCATGCGCACCCGCCCGCAACAATGTTTCGATACCGAGTTATCGGGGTGTGGAAGTCCGCCGCCCCGAAGCTTTACGCGCTTCCGTCTCGCGAACTACTATTTTCATCATGCCCACACGGGCATCCGTTTGTAGTACGGGAGGCCGTCTACAAATGGTGAAAATTTCAAAGCGTTCAGTCGGGAAATTAAAAAGTTATGAGCATTAGAAGATCTTCCCATTAGGCCCCATTAGGCCACAGTAGCCGAACCGGCCTAAAACTTGCGCGGGTCACTTTCACGGACGGGCTCGAAACTGGTGCCAGAAGTTAGCCCCCGACCAGTGCTTCATTGTGAGGCATTGCGTAAAATTTTCCGTCCCCCGAGTGCCGCGCAATAGCCCCTGAAAGGGCTTTCGGCACAATTTTCACGCCCTTATTTGAGCCACTTGTAGCCGAAGGAATTTTGCGCAAATGACTGAGAGGTGCTCCTGGGCACTGCTCATCACTTTGCAATAGGTTCCGGGGCTTTTCGCGAAGGTCGCGTTTTCTCAAACTTTGAGGGCATTAGTGGGTGGGGTGTGAAAACCTCCGAATGCATGGTTCTCAGCTCCTGCTGTGGGCAGCAAGCCAATTTTTTTTCCAAAATGTTGACCTATAAAAGAGCTTACTCGGGTGTGAAAATTATCATTGTGCGCGCGCGCCCCGCACCGCAATTATGATATTTCCTGTTTTCCCATAGGGCCCAAGGCAAATGGGGATAGCGGTTGTACGCGCTTTCTAAGGCTCTGATCGCTTTTAGATTTTGCACGCGGATAGGGCCAACAGAGGCGCAGGTATTGCCATGCGCACCCGCCCGCAACAATGTTTCGATACCGAGTTATCGGGGTGTGGAAGTCCGCCGCCCCGAAGCTTTACGCGCTTCCGTCTCGCAAACTACTATTTTCATCATGCCCACACGGGCATCCGTTTGTAGTACGGGAGGCCGTCTACAAATGGTGAAAATTTCAAAGCGTTCAGTCGGGAAATTAAAAAGTTATGAGCATTAGAAGATCTTCCCATTAGGCCCCATTAGGCCACAGTAGCCGAACCGGCCTAAAACTTGCGCGGGTCACTTTCACGGACGGGCTCGAAACTGGTGCCAGAAGTTAGCCCCCGACCAGTGCTTCATTGTGAGGCATTGCGTAAAATTTTCCGTCCCCCGAGTGCCGCGCAATAGCCCCTGAAAGGGCTTTCGGCACAATTTTCACGCCCTTATTTGAGCCACTTGTAGCCGAAGGAATTTTGCGCAAATGACTGAGAGGTGCTCCTGGGCACTGCTCATCACTTTGCAATAGGTTCCGGGGCTTTTCGCGAAGGTCGCGTTTTCTCAAACTTTGAGGGCATTAGTGGGTGGGGTGTGAAAACCTCCGAATGCATGGTTCTCAGCTCCTGCTGTGGGCAGCAAGCCAATTTTTTTTCCAAAATGTTGACCTATAAAAGAGCTTACTCGGGTGTGAAAATTATCATTGTGCCCGCGCGCCCCGGTCCGCAATTATGATATTTCCTGTTTTCCCATAGGGCCCAAGGCAAATGGGGATAGCGGTTGTACGCGCTTTCTAAGGCTCTGATCGCTTTTAGATTTTGCACGCGGATAGGGCCAACAGAGGCGCAGGTATTGCCATGCGCACCCGCCCGCAACAATGTTTCGATACCGAGTTATCGGGGTGTGGAAGTCCGCCGCCCCGAAGCTTTACGCGCTTCCGTCTCGCGAACTACTATTTTCATCATGCCCACACGGGCATCCGTTTGTAGTACGGGAGGCCGTCTACAAATGGTGAAAATTTCAAAGCGTTCAGTCGGGAAATTAAAAAGTTATGAGCATTAGAAGATCTTCCCATTAGGCCCCATTAGGCCACAGTAGCCGAACCGGCCTAAAACTTGCGCGGGTCACTTTCACGGACGGGCTCGAAACTGGTGCCAGAAGTTAGCCCCCGACCAGTGCTTCATTGTGAGGCATTGCGTAAAATTTTCCGTCCCCCGAGTGCCGCGCAATAGCCCCTGAAAGGGCTTTCGGCACAATTTTCACGCCCTTATTTGAGCCACTTGTAGCCGAAGGAATTTTGCGCAAATGACTGAGAGGTGCTCCTGGGCACTGCTCATCACTTTGCAATAGGTTCCGGGGCTTTTCGCGAAGGTCGCGTTTTCTCAAACTTTGAGGGCATTAGTGGGTGGGGTGTGAAAACCTCCGAATGCATGGTTCTCAGCTCCTGCTGTGGGCAGCAAGCCAATTTTTTTTCCAAAATGTTGACCTATAAAAGAGCTTACTCGGGTGTGAAAATTATCATTGTGCGCGCGCGCCCCGGACCGCAATTATGATATTTCCTGTTTTCCCATAGGGCCCAAGGCAAATGGGGATAGCGGTTGTACGCGCTTTCTAAGGCTCTGATCGCTTTTAGATTTTGCACGCGGATAGGGCCAACAGAGGCGCAGGTATTGCCATGCGCACCCGCCCGCAAAAATGTTTCGATACCGAGTTATCGGGGTGTGGAAGTCCGCCGCCCCGAAGCTTTACGCGCTTCCGTCTCGCAAACTACTATTTTCATCATGCCCACACGGGCATCCGTTTGTAGTACGGGAGGCCGTCTACAAATGGTGAAAATTTCAAAGCGTTCAGTCGGGAAATTAAAAAGTTATGAGCATTAGAAGATCTTCCCATTAGGCCCCATTAGGCCACAGTAGCCGAACCGGCCTAAAACTTGCGCGGGTCACTTTCACGGACGGGCTCGAAACTGGTGCCAGAAGTTAGCCCCCGACCAGTGCTTCATTGTGAGGCATTGCGTAAAATTTTCCGTCCCCCGAGTGCCGCGCAATAGCCCCTGAAAGGGCTTTCGGCACAATTTTCACGCCCTTATTTGAGCCACTTGTAGCCGAAGGAATTTTGCGCAAATGACTGAGAGGTGCTCCTGGGCACTGCTCATCACTTTGCAATAGGTTCCGGGGCTTTTCGCGAAGGTCGCGTTTTCTCAAACTTTGAGGGCATTAGTGGGTGGGGTGTGAAAACCTCCGAATGCATGGTTCTCAGCTCCTGCTGTGGGCAGCAAGCCAATTTTTTTTCCAAAATGTTGACCTATAAAAGAGCTTACTCGGGTGTGAAAATTATCATTGTGCGCGCGCGCCCCGGACCGCAATTATGATATTTCCTGTTTTCCCATAGGGCCCAAGGCAAATGGGGATAGCGGTTGTACGCGCTTTCTAAGGCTCTGATCGCTTTTAGATTTTGCACGCGGATAGGGCCAACAGAGGCGCAGGTATTGCCATGCGCACCCGCCCGCAACAATGTTTCGATACCGAGTTATCGGGGTGTGGAAGTCAGCCGCCCCGAAGCTTTACGCGCTTCCGTCTCGCGAACTACTATTTTCATCATGCCCACACGGGCATCCGTTTGTAGTACGGGAGGCCGTCTACAAATGGTGAAAATTTCAAAGCGTTCAGTCGGGAAATTAAAAAGTTATGAGCATTAGAAGATCTTCCCATTAGGCCCCATTAGGCCACAGTAGCCGAACCGGCCTAAAACTTGCGCGGGTCACTTTCACGGACGGGCTCGAAACTGGTGCCAGAAGTTAGCCCCCGACCAGTGCTTCATTGTGAGGCATTGCGTAAAATTTTCCGTCCCCCGAGTGCCGCGCAATAGCCCCTGAAAGGGCTTTCGGCACAATTTTCACGCCCTTATTTGAGCCACTTGTAGCCGAAGGAATTTTGCGCAAATGACTGAGAGGTGCTCCTGGGCACTGCTCATCACTTTGCAATAGGTTCCGGGGCTTTTCGCGAAGGTCGCGTTTTCTCAAACTTTGAGGGCATTAGTGGGTGGGGTGTGAAAACCTCCGAATGCATGGTTCTCAGCTCCTGCTGTGGGCAGCAAGCCAATTTTTTTTCCAAAATGTTGACCTATAAAAGAGCTTACTCGGGTGTGAAAATTATCATTGTGCGCGCGCGCCCCGGACCGCAATTATGATATTTCCTGTTTTCCCATAGGGCCCAAGGCAAATGGGGATAGCGGTTGTACGCGCTTTCTAAGGCTCTGATCGCTTTTAGATTTTGCAGGCGGATAGGGCCAACAGAGGCGCAGGTATTGCCATGCGCACCCGCCCGCAACAATGTTTGGATACCGAGTTATCGGGGTGTGGAAGTCAGCCGCCCCGAAGCTTTACGCGCTTCCGTCTCGCGAACTACTATTTTCATCATGCCCACACGGGCATCCGTTTGTAGTACGGGAGGCCGTCTACAAATGGTGAAAATTTCAAAGCGTTCAGTCGGGAAATTAAAAAGTTATGAGCATTAGAAGATCTTCCCATTAGGCCCCATTAGGCCACAGTAGCCGAACCGGCCTAAAACTTGCGCGGGTCACTTTCACGGACGGGCTCGAAACTGGTGCCAGAAGTTAGCCCCCGACCAGTGCTTCATTGTGAGGCATTGCGTAAAATTTTCCGTCCCCCGAGTGCCGCGCAATAGCCCCTGAAAGGGCTTTTGGCACAATTTTCACGCCCTTATTTGAGCCACTTGTAGCCGAAGGAATTTTGCGCAAATGACTGAGAGGTGCTCCTGGGCACTGCTCATCACTTTGCAATAGGTTCCGGGGCTTTTCGCGAAGGTCGCGTTTTCTCAAACTTTGAGGGCATTAGTGGGTGGGGTGTGAAAACCTCCGAATGCATGGTTCTCAGCTCCTGCTGTGGGCAGCAAGCCAATTTTTTTTCCAAAATGTTGACCTATAAAAGAGCTTACTCGGGTGTGAAAATTATCATTGTGCGCGCGCGCCCCGGACCGCAATTATGATATTTCCTGTTTTCCCATAGGGCCCAAGGCAAATGGGGATAGCGGTTGTACGCGCTTTCTAAGGCTCTGATCGCTTTTAGATTTTGCACGCGGATAGGGCCAACAGAGGCGCAGGTATTGCCATGCGCACCCGCCCGCAACAATGTTTCGATACCGAGTTATCGGGGTGTGGAAGTCCGCCGCCCCGAAGCTTTACGCGCTTCCGTCTCGCGAACTATTATTTTCATCATGCCCACACGGGCATCCGTTTGTAGTACGGGAGGCCGTCTACAAATGGTGAAAATTTCAAAGCGTTCAGTCGGGAAATTAAAAAGTTATGAGCATTAGAAGATCTTCCCATTAGGCCCCATTAGGCCACAGTAGCCGAACCGGCCTAAAACTTGCGCGGGTCACTTTCACGGACGGGCTCGAAACTGGTGCCAGAAGTTAGCCCCCGACCAGTGCTTCATTGTGAGGCATTGCGTAAAATTTTCCGTCCCCCGAGTGCCGCGCAATAGCCCCTGAAAGGGCTTTCGGCACAATTTTCACGCCCTTATTTGAGCCACTTGTAGCCGAAGGAATTTTGCGCAAATGACTGAGAGGTGCTCCTGGGCACTGCTCATCACTTTGCAATAGGTTCCGGGGCTTTTCGCGAAGGTCGCGTTTTCTCAAACTTTGAGGGCATTAGTGGGTGGGGTGTGAAAACCTCCGAATGCATGGTTCTCAGCTCCTGCTGTGGGCAGCAAGCCAATTTTTTTTCCAAAATGTTGACCTATAAAAGAGCTTACTCGGGTGTGAAAATTATCATTGTGCGCGCGCGCCCCGGACCGCAATTATGATATTTCCTGTTTTCCCATAGGGCCCAAGGCAAATGGGGATAGCGGTTGTACGCGCTTTCTAAGGCTCTGATCGCTTTTAGATTTTGCACGCGGATAGGGCCAACAGAGGCGCAGGTATTGCCATGCGCACCCGCCCGCAACAATGTTTCGATACCGAGTTATCGGGGTGTGGAAGTCCGCCGCCCCGAAGCTTTACGCGCTTCCGTCTCGCGAACTACTATTTTCATCATGCCCACACGGGCATCCGTTTGTAGTACGGGAGGCCGTCTACAAATGGTGAAAATTTCAAAGCGTTCAGTCGGGAAATTAAAAAGTTATGAGCATTAGAAGATCTTCCCATTAGGCCCCATTAGGCCACAGTAGCCGAACCGGCCTAAAACTTGCGCGGGTCACTTTCACGGACGGGCTCGAAACTGGTGCCAGAAGTTAGCCCCCGACCAGTGCTTCATTGTGAGGCATTGCGTAAAATTTTCCGTCCCCCGAGTGCCGCGCAATAGCCCCTGAAAGGGCTTTCGCCACAATTTTCACGCCCTTATTTGAGCCACTTGTAGCCGAAGGAATTTTGCGCAAATGACTGAGAGGTGCTCCTGGGCACTGCTCATCACTTTGCAATAGGTTCCGGGGCTTTTTGCGAAGGTCGCGTTTTCTCAAACTTTGAGGGCATTAGTGGGTGGGGTGTGAAAACCTCCGAATGCATGGTTCTCAGCTCCTGCTGTGGGCAGCAAGCCAATTTTTTTTCCAAAATGTTGACCTATAAAAGAGCTTACTCGGGTGTGAAAATTATCATTGTGCGCGCGCGCCCCGGACCGCAATTATGATATTTCCTGTTTTCCCATAGGGCCCAAGGCAAATGGGGATAGCGGTTGTACGCGCTTTCTAAGGCTCTGATCGCTTTTAGATTTTGCACGCGGATAGGGCCAACAGAGGCGCAGGTATTGCCATGCGCACCCGCCCGCAACAATGTTTCGATACCGAGTTATCGGGGTGTGGAAGTCCGCCGCCCCGAAGCTTTACGCGCTTCCGTCTCGCGAACTACTATTTTCATCATGCCCACACGGGCATCCGTTTGTAGTACGGGAGGCCGTCTACAAATGGTGAAAATTTCAAAGCGTTCAGTCGGGAAATTAAAAAGTTATGAGCATTAGAAGATCTTCCCATTAGGCCCCATTAGGCCACAGTAGCCGAACCGGCCTAAAACTTGCGCGGGTCACTTTCACGGACGGGCTCGAAACTGGTGCCAGAAGTTAGCCCCCGACCAGTGCTTCATTGTGAGGCATTGCGTAAAATTTTCCGTCCCCCGAGTGCCGCGCAATAGCCCCTGAAAGGGCTTTCGGCACAATTTTCACGCCCTTATTTGAGCCACTTGTAGCCGAAGGAATTTTGCGCAAATGACTGAGAGGTGCTCCTGGGCACTGCTCATCACTTTGCAATAGGTTCCGGGGCTTTTCGCGAAGGTCGCGTTTTCTCAAACTTTGAGGGCATTAGTGGGTGGGGTGTGAAAACCTCCGAATGCATGGTTCTCAGCTCCTGCTGTGGGCAGCAAGCCAATTTTTTTCCAAAATGTTGACCTATAAAAGAGCTTACTCGGGTGTGAAAATTATCATTGTGCGCGCGCGCCCCGGACCGCAATTATGATATTTCCTGTTTTCCCATAGGGCCCAAGGCAAATGGGGATAGCGGTTGTACGCGCTTTTTAAGGCTCTGATCGCTTTTAGATTTTGCACGCGGATAGGGCCAACAGAGGCGCAGGTATTGCCATGCGCACCCGCCCGCAACAATGTTTCGATACCGAGTTATCGGGGTGTGGAAGTCCGCCGCCCCGAAGCTTTACGCGCTTCCGTCTCGCGAACTACTATTTTCATCATGCCCACACGGGCATCCGTTTGTAGTACGGGAGGCCGTCTACAAATGGTGAAAATTTCAAAGCGTTCAGTCGGGAAATTAAAAAGTTATGAGCATTAGAAGATCTTCCCATTAGGCCCCATTAGGCCACAGTAGCCGAACCGGCCTAAAACTTGCGCGGGTCACTTTCACGGACGGGCTCGAAACTGGTGCCAGAAGTTAGCCCCCGACCAGTGCTTCATTGTGAGGCATTGCGTAAAATTTTCCGTCCCCCGAGTGCCGCGCAATAGCCCCTGAAAGGGCTTTCGGCACAATTTTTACGCCCTTATTTGAGCCACTTGTAGCCGAAGGAATTTTGCGCAAATGACTGAGAGGTGCTCCTGGGCACTGCTCATCACTTTGCAATAGGTTCCGGGGCTTTTCGCGAAGGTCGCGTTTTCTCAAACTTTGAGGGCATTAGTGGGTGGGGTGTGAAAACCTCCGAATGCATGGTTCTCAGCTCCTGCTGTGGGCAGCAAGCCAATTTTTTTTCCAAAATGTTGACCTATAAAAGAGCTTACTCGGGTGTGAAAATTATCATTGTGCGCGCGCACCCCGGACCGCAATTATGATATTTCCTGTTTTCCCATAGGGCCCAAGGCAAATGGGGATAGCGGTTGTACGCGCTTTCTAAGGCTCTGATCGCTTTTAGATTTTGCACGCGGATAGGGCCAACAGAGGCGCAGGTATTGCCATGCGCACCCGCCCGCAACAATGTTTCGATACCGAGTTATCGGGGTGTGGAAGTCCGCCGCCCTGAAGCTTTACGCGCTTCCGTCTCGCGAACTACTATTTTCATCATGCCCACACGGGCATCCGTTTGTAGTACGGGAGGCCTTCTACAAATGGTGAAAATTTCAAAGCGTTCAGTCGGGAAATTAAAAAGTTATGAGCATTAGAAGATCTTCCCATTAGGCCCCATTAGGCCACAGTAGCCGAACCGGCCTAAAACTTGCGCGGGTCACTTTCACGGACGGGCTCGAAACTGGTGCCAGAAGTTAGCCCCCGACCAGTGCTTCATTGTGAGGCATTGCGTAAAATTTTCCGTCCCCCGAGTGCCGCGCAATAGCCCCTGAAAGGGCTTTCGGCACAATTTTCACGCCCTTATTTGAGCCACTTGTAGCCGAAGGAATTTTGCGCAAATGACTGAGAGGTGCTCCTGGGCACTGCTCATCACTTTGCAATAGGTTCCGGGGCTTTTCGCGAAGGTCGCGTTTTCTCAAACTTTGAGGGCATTAGTGGGTGGGGTGTGAAAACCTCCGAATGCATGGTTCTCAGCTCCTGCTGTGGGCAGCAAGCCAATTTTTTTTCCAAAATGTTGACCTATAAAAGAGCTTACTCGGGTGTGAAAATTATCATTGTGCGCGCGCGCCCCGGACCGCAATTATGATATTTCCTGTTTTCCCATAGGGCCCAAGGCAAATGGGGATAGCGGTTGTACGCGCTTTCTAAGGCTCTGATCGCTTTTAGATTTTGCACGCGGATAGGGCCAACAGAGGCGCAGGTATTGCCATGCGCACCCGCCCGCAACAATGTTTCGATACCGAGTTATCGGGGTGTGGAAGTCCGCCGCCCCGAAGCTTTACGCGCTTCCGTCTCGCGAACTACTATTTTCATCATGCCCACACGGGCATCCGTTTGTAGTACGGGAGGCCGTCTACAAATGGTGAAAATTTCAAAGCGTTCAGTCGGGAAATTAAAAAGTTATGAGCATTAGAAGATCTTCCCATTAGGCCCCATTATGCCACAGTAGCCGAACCGGCCTAAAACTTGCGCGGGTCACTTTCACGGACGGGCTCGAAACTGGTGCCAGAAGTTAGCCCCCGACCAGTGCTTCATTGTGAGGCATTGCGTAAAATTTTCCGTCCCCCGAGTGCCGCGCAATAGCCCCTGAAAGGGCTTTCGGCACAATTTTCACGCCCTTATTTGAGCCACTTGTAGCCGAAGGAATTTTGCGCAAATGACTGAGAGGTGCTCCTGGGCACTGCTCATCACTTTGCAATAGGTTCCGGGGCTTTTCGCGAAGGTCGCGTTTTCTCAAACTTTGAGGGCATTAGTGGGTGGGGTGTGAAAACCTCCGAATGCATGGTTCTCAGCTCCTGCTGTGGGCAGCAAGCCAATTTTTTTTCCAAAATGTTGACCTATAAAAGAGCTTACTCGGGTGTGAAAATTATCATTGTGCGCGCGCGCCCCGGACCGCAATTATGATATTTCCTGTTTTCCCATAGGGCCCAAGGCAAATGGGGATAGCGGTTGTACGCGCTTTCTAAGGCTCTGATCGCTTTTAGATTTTGCACGCGGATAGGGCCAACAGAGGCGCAGGTATTGCCATGCGCACCCGCCCGCAACAATGTTTCGATACCGAGTTATCGGGGTGTGGAAGTCCGCCGCCCCGAAGCTTTACGCGCTTCCGTCTCGCGAACTACTATTTTCATCATGCCCACACGGGCATCCGTTTGTAGTACGGGAGGCCGTCTACAAATGGTGAAAATTTCAAAGGGTTCAGTCGGGAAATTAAAAAGTTATGAGCATTAGAAGATCTTCCCATTAGGCCCCATTAGGCCACAGTAGCCGAACCGGCCTAAAACTTGCGCGGGTCACTTTCACGGACGGGCTCGAAACTGGTGCCAGAAGTTAGCCCCCGACCAGTGCTTCATTGTGAGGCATTGCGTAAAATTTTCCGTCCCCCGAGTGCCGCGCAATAGCCCCTGAAAGGGCTTTCGGCACAATTTTCACGCCCTTATTTGAGCCACTTGTAGCCGAAGGAATTTTGCGCAAATGACTGAGAGGTGCTCCTGGGCACTGCTCATCACTTTGCAATAGGTTCCGGGGCTTTTCGCGAAGGTCGCGTTTTCTCAAACTTTGAGGGCATTAGTGGGTGGGGTGTGAAAACCTCCGAATGCATGGTTCTCAGCTCCTGCTGTGGGCAGCAAGCCAATTTTTTTTCCAAAATGTTGACCTATAAAAGAGCTTACTCGGGTGTGAAAATTATCATTGTGCGCGCGCGCCCCGGACCGCAATTATGATATTTCCTGTTTTCCCATAGGGCCCAAGGCAAATGGGGATAGCGGTTGTACGCGCTTTCTAAGGCTCTGATCGCTTTTAGATTTTGCACGCGGATAGGGCCAACAGAGGCGCAGGTATTGCCATGCGCACCCGCCCGCAACAATGTTTCGATACCGAGTTATCGGGGTGTGGAAGTCCGCCGCCCCGAAGCTTTACGCGCTTCCGTCTCGCGAACTACTATTTTCATCATGCCCACACGGGCATCCGTTTGTAGTACGGGAGGCCGTCTACAAATGGTGAAAATTTCAAAGCGTTCAGTCGGGAAATTAAAAAGTTATGAGCATTAGAAGATCTTCCCATTAGGCCCCATTAGGCCACAGTAGCCGAACCGGCCTAAAACTTGCGCGGGTCACTTTCACGGACGGGCTCGAAACTGGTGCCAGAAGTTAGCCCCCGACCAGTGCTTCATTGTGAGGCATTGCGTAAAATTTTCCGTCCCCCGAGTGCCGCGCAATAGCCCCTGAAAGGGCTTTCGGCACAATTTTCACGCCCTTATTTGAGCCACTTGTAGCCGAAGGAATTTTGCGCAAATGACTGAGAGGTGCTCCTGGGCACTGCTCATCACTTTGCAATAGGTTCCGGGGCTTTTCGCAAAGGTCGCGTTTTCTCAAACTTTGAGGGCATTAGTGGGTGGGGTGTGAAAACCTCCGAATGCATGGTTCTCAGCTCCTGCTGTGGGCAGCAAGCCAATTTTTTTTCCAAAATGTTGACCTATAAAAGAGCTTACTCGGGTGTGAAAATTATCATTGTGCGCGCGCGCCCCGGACCGCAATTATGATATTTCCTGTTTTCCCATAGGGCCCAAGGCAAATGGGGATAGCGGTTGTACGCGCTTTCTAAGGCTCTGATCGCTTTTAGATTTTGCACGCGGATAGGGCCAACAGAGGCGCAGGTATTGCCATGCGCACCCGCCCGCAACAATGTTTCGATACCGAGTTATCGGGGTGTGGAAGTCCGCCGCCCCGAAGCTTTACGCGCTTCCGTCTCGCGAACTACTATTTTCATCATGCCCACACGGGCATCCGTTTGTAGTACGGGAGGCCGTCTACAAATGGTGAAAATTTCAAAGCGTTCAGTCGGGAAATTAAAAAGTTATGAGCATTAGAAGATCTTCCCATTAGGCCCCATTAGGCCACAGTAGCCGAACCGGCCTAAAACTTGCGCGGGTCACTTTCACGGACGGGCTCGAAACTGGTGCCAGAAGTTAGCCCCCGACCAGTGCTTCATTGTGAGGCATTGCGTAAAATTTTCCGTCCCCCGAGTGCCGCGCAATAGCCCCTGAAAGGGCTTTCGGCACAATTTTCACGCCCTTATTTGAGCCACTTGTAGCCGAAGGAATTTTGCGCAAATGACTGAGAGGTGCTCCTGGGCACTGCTCATCACTTTGCAATAGGTTCCGGGGCTTTTCGCGAAGGTCGCGTTTTCTCAAACTTTGAGGGCATTAGTGGGTGGGGTGTGAAAACCTCCGAATGCATGGTTCTCAGCTCCTGCTGTGGGCAGCAAGCCAATTTTTTTTCCAAAATGTTGACCTATAAAAGAGCTTACTCGGGTGTGAAAATTATCATTGTGCGCGCGCGCCCCGGACCGCAATTATGATATTTCCTGTTTTCCCATAGGGCCCAAGGCAAATGGGGATAGCGGTTGTACGCGCTTTCTAAGGCTCTGATCGCTTTTAGATTTTGCACGCGGATAGGGCCAACAGAGGCGCAGGTATTGCCATGCGCACCCGCCCGCAACAATGTTTCGATACCGAGTTATCGGGGTGTGGAAGTCCGCCGCCCCGAAGCTTTACGCGCTTCCGTCTCGCGAACTACTATTTTCATCATGCCCACACGGGCATCCGTTTGTAGTACGGGAGGCCGTCTACAAATGGTGAAAATTTCAAAGCGTTCAGTCGGGAAATTAAAAAGTTATGAGCATTAGAAGATCTTCCCATTAGGCCCCATTAGGCCACAGTAGCCGAACCGGCCTAAAACTTGCGCGGGTCACTTTCACGGACGGGCTCGAAACTGGTGCCAGAAGTTAGCCCCCGACCAGTGCTTCATTGTGAGGCATTGCGTAAAATTTTCCGTCCCCCGAGTGCCGCGCAATAGCCCCTGAAAGGGCTTTCGGCACAATTTTCACGCCCTTATTTGAGCCACTTGTAGCCGAAGGAATTTTGCGCAAATGACTGAGAGGTGCTCCTGGGCACTGCTCATCACTTTGCAATAGGTTCCGGGGCTTTTCGCGAAGGTCGCGTTTTCTCAAACTTTGAGGGCATTAGTGGGTGGGGTGTGAAAACCTCCGAATGCATGGTTCTCAGCTCCTGCTGTGGGCAGCAAGCCAATTTTTTTTCCAAAATGTTGACCTATAAAAGAGCTTACTCGGGTGTGAAAATTATCATTGTGCGCGCGCGCCCCGGACCGCAATTATGATATTTCCTGTTTTCCCATAGGGCCCAAGGCAAATGGGGATAGCGGTTGTACGCGCTTTCTAAGGCTCTGATCGCTTTTAGATTTTGCACGCGGATAGGGCCAACAGAGGCGCAGGTATTGCCATGCGCACCCGCCCGCAACAATGTTTCGATACCGAGTTATCGGGGTGTGGAAGTCCGCCGCCCCGAAGCTTTACGCGCTTCCGTCTCGCGAACTACTATTTTCATCATGCCCACACGGGCATCCGTTTGTAGTACGGGAGGCCGTCTACAAATGGTGAAAATTTCAAAGCGTTCAGTCGGGAAATTAAAAAGTTATGAGCATTAGAAGATCTTCCCATTAGGCCCCATTAGGCCACAGTAGCCGAACCGGCCTAAAACTTGCGCGGGTCACTTTCACGGACGGGCTCGAAACTGGTGCCAGAAGTTAGCCCCCGACCAGTGCTTCATTGTGAGGCATTGCGTAAAATTTTCCGTCCCCCGAGTGCTGCGCAATAGCCCCTGAAAGGGCTTTCGGCACAATTTTCACGCCCTTATTTGAGCCACTTGTAGCCGAAGGAATTTTGCGCAAATGACTGAGAGGTGCTCCTGGGCACTGCTCATCACTTTGCAATAGGTTCCGGGGCTTTTCGCGAAGGTCGCGTTTTCTCAAACTTTGAGGGCATTAGTGGGTGGGGTGTGAAAACCTCCGAATGCATGGTTCTCAGCTCCTGCTGTGGGCAGCAAGCCAATTTTTTTTCCAAAATGTTGACCTATAAAAGAGCTTACTCGGGTGTGAAAATTATCATTGTGCGCGCGCGCCCCGGACCGCAATTATGATATTTCCTGTTTTCCCATAGGGCCCAAGGCAAATGGGGATAGCGGTTGTACGCGCTTTCTAAGGCTCTGATCGCTTTTAGATTTTGCACGCGGATAGGGCCAACAGAGGCGCAGGTATTGCCATGCGCACCCGCCCGCAACAATGTTTCGATACCGAGTTATCGGGGTGTGGAAGTCCGCCGCCCCGAAGCTTTACGCGCTTCCGTCTCGCGAACTACTATTTTCATCATGCCCACACGGGCATCCGTTTGTAGTACGGGAGGCCGTCTACAAATGGTGAAAATTTCAAAGCGTTCAGTCGGGAAATTAAAAAGTTATGAGCATTAGAAGATCTTCCCATTAGGCCCCATTAGGCCACAGTAGCCGAACCGGCCTAAAACTTGCGCGGGTCACTTTCACGGACGGGCTCGAAACTGGTGCCAGAAGTTAGCCCCCGACCAGTGCTTCATTGTGAGGCATTGCGTAAAATTTTCCGTCCCCCGAGTGCCGCGCAATAGCCCCTGAAAGGGCTTTCGGCACAATTTTCACGCCCTTATTTGAGCCACTTGTAGCCGAAGGAATTTTGCGCAAATGACTGAGAGGTGCTCCTGGGCACTGCTCATCACTTTGCAATAGGTTCCGGGGCTTTTCGCGAAGGTCGCGTTTTCTCAAACTTTGAGGGCATTAGTGGGTGGGGTGTGAAAACCTCCGAATGCATGGTTCTCAGCTCCTGCTGTGGGCAGCAAGCCAATTTTTTTTCCAAAATGTTGACCTATAAAAGAGCTTACTCGGGTGTGAAAATTATCATTGTGCGCGCGCGCCCCGGACCGCAATTATGATATTTCCTGTTTTCCCATAGGGCCCAAGGCAAATGGGGATAGCGGTTGTACGCGCTTTCTAAGGCTCTGATCGCTTTTAGATTTTGCACGCGGATAGGGCCAACAGAGGCGCAGGTATTGCCATGCGCACCCGCCCGCAACAATGTTTCGATACCGAGTTATCGGGGTGTGGAAGTCCGCCGCCCCGAAGCTTTACGCGCTTCCGTCTCGCGAACTACTATTTTCATCATGCCCACACGGGCATCCGTTTGTAGTACGGGAGGCCGTCTACAAATGGTGAAAATTTCAAAGCGTTCAGTCGGGAAATTAAAAAGTTATGAGCATTAGAAGATCTTCCCATTAGGCCCCATTAGGCCACAGTAGCCGAACCGGCCTAAAACTTGCGCGGGTCACTTTCACGGACGGGCTCGAAACTGGTGCCAGAAGTTAGCCCCCGACCAGTGCTTCATTGTGAGGCATTGCGTAAAATTTTCCGTCCCCCGAGTGCCGCGCAATAGCCCCTGAAAGGGCTTTCGGCACAATTTTCACGCCCTTATTTGAGCCACTTGTAGCCGAAGGAATTTTGCGCAAATGACTGAGAGGTGCTCCTGGGCACTGCTCATCACTTTGCAATAGGTTCCGGGGCTTTTCGCGAAGGTCGCGTTTTCTCAAACTTTGAGGGCATTAGTGGGTGGGGTGTGAAAACCTCCGAATGCATGGTTCTCAGCTCCTGCTGTGGGCAGCAAGCCAATTTTTTTTCCAAAATGTTGACCTATAAAAGAGCTTACTCGGGTGTGAAAATTATCATTGTGCGCGCGCGCCCCGGACCGCAATTATGATATTTCCTGTTTTCCCATAGGGCCCAAGGCAAATGGGGATAGCGGTTGTACGCGCTTTCTAAGGCTCTGATCGCTTTTAGATTTTGCACGCGGATAGGGCCAACAGAGGCGCAGGTATTGCCATGCGCACCCGCCCGCAACAATGTTTCGATACCGAGTTATCGGGGTGTGGAAGTCCGCCGCCCCGAAGCTTTACGCGCTTCCGTCTCGCGAACTACTATTTTCATCATGCCCACACGGGCATCCGTTTGTAGTACGGGAGGCCGTCTACAAATGGTGAAAATTTCAAAGCGTTCAGTCGGGAAATTAAAAAGTTATGAGCATTAGAAGATCTTCCCATTAGGCCCCATTAGGCCACAGTAGCCGAACCGGCCTAAAACTTGCGCGGGTCACTTTCACGGACGGGCTCGAAACTGGTGCCAGAAGTTAGCCCCCGACCAGTGCTTCATTGTGAGGCATTGCGTAAAATTTTCCGTCCCCCGAGTGCCGCGCAATAGCCCCTGAAAGGGCTTTCGGCACAATTTTTACGCCCTTATTTGAGCCACTTGTAGCCGAAGGAATTTTGCGCAAATGACTGAGAGGTGCTCCTGGGCACTGCTCATCACTTTGCAATAGGTTCCGGGGCTTTTCGCGAAGGTCGCGTTTTCTCAAACTTTGAGGGCATTAGTGGGTGGGGTGTGAAAACCTCCGAATGCATGGTTCTCAGCTCCTGCTGTGGGCAGCAAGCCAATTTTTTTTCCAAAATGTTGACCTATAAAAGAGCTTACTCGGGTGTGAAAAATTATCATTGTGCGCGCGCGCCCCGGACCGCAATTATGATATTTCCTGTTTTCCCATAGGGCCCAAGGCAAATGGGGATAGCGGTTGTACGCGCTTTCTAAGGCTCTGATCGCTTTTAGATTTTGCACGCGGATAGGGCCAACAGAGGCGCAGGTATTGCCATGCGCACCCGCCCGCAACAATGTTTCGATACCGAGTTATCGGGGTGTGGAAGTCCGCCGCCCCGAAGCTTTACGCGCTTCCGTCTCGCGAACTACTATTTTCATCATGCCCACACGGGCATCCGTTTGTAGTACGGGAGGCCGTCTACAAATGGTGAAAATTTCAAAGCGTTCAGTCGGGAAATTAAAAAGTTATGAGCATTAGAAGATCTTCCCATTAGGCCCCATTAGGCCACAGTAGCCGAACCGGCCTAAAACTTGCGCGGGTCACTTTCACGGACGGGCTCGAAACTGGTGCCAGAAGTTAGCCCCCGACCAGTGCTTCATTGTGAGGCATTGCGTAAAATTTTCCGTCCCCCGAGTGCCGCGCAATAGCCCCTGAAAGGGCTTTCGGCACAATTTTCACGCCCTTATTTGAGCCACTTGTAGCCGAAGGAATTTTGCGCAAATGACTGAGAGGTGCTCCTGGGCACTGCTCATCACTTTGCAATAGGTTCCGGGGCTTTTCGCGAAGGTCGCGTTTTCTCAAACTTTGAGGGCATTAGTGGGTGGGGTGTGAAAACCTCCGAATGCATGGTTCTCAGCTCCTGCTGTGGGCAGCAAGCCAATTTTTTTTCCAAAATGTTGACCTATAAAAGAGCTTACTCGGGTGTGAAAATTATCATTGTGCGCGCGCGCCCCGGACCGCAATTATGATATTTCCTGTTTTCCCATAGGGCCCAAGGCAAATGGGGATAGCGGTTGTACGCGCTTTCTAAGGCTCTGATCGCTTTTAGATTTTGCACGCGGATAGGGCCAACAGAGGCGCAGGTATTGCCATGCGCACCCGCCCGCAACAATGTTTCGATACCGAGTTATCGGGGTGTGGAAGTCCGCCGCCCCGAAGCTTTACGCGCTTCCGTCTCGCGAACTACTATTTTCATCATGCCCACACGGGCATCCGTTTGTAGTACGGGAGGCCGTCTACAAATGGTGAAAATTTCAAAGCGTTCAGTCGGGAAATTAAAAAGTTATGAGCATTAGAAGATCTTCCCATTAGGCCCCATTAGGCCACAGTAGCCGAACCGGCCTAAAACTTGCGCGGGTCACTTTCACGGACGGGCTCGAAACTGGTGCCAGAAGTTAGCCCCCGACCAGTGCTTCATTGTGAGGCATTGCGTAAAATTTTCCGTCCCCCGAGTGCCGCGCAATAGCCCCTGAAAGGGCTTTCGGCACAATTTTCACGCCCTTATTTGAGCCACTTGTAGCCGAAGGAATTTTGCGCAAATGACTGAGAGGTGCTCCTGGGCACTGCTCATCACTTTGCAATAGGTTCCGGGGCTTTTCGCGAAGGTCGCGTTTTCTCAAACTTTGAGGGCATTAGTGGGTGGGGTGTGAAAACCTCCGAATGCATGGTTCTCAGCTCCTGCTGTGGGCAGCAAGCCAATTTTTTTTCCAAAATGTTGACCTATAAAAGAGCTTACTCGGGTGTGAAAATTATCATTGTGCGCGCGCGCCCCGGACCGCAATTATGATATTTCCTGTTTTCCCATAGGGCCCAAGGCAAATGGGGATAGCGGTTGTACGCGCTTTCTAAGGCTCTGATCGCTTTTAGATTTTGCACGCGGATAGGGCCAACAGAGGCGCAGGTATTGCCATGCGCACCCGCCCGCAACAATGTTTCGATACCGAGTTATCGGGGTGTGGAAGTCCGCCGCCCCGAAGCTTTACGCGCTTCCGTCTCGCGAACTACTATTTTCATCATGCCCACACGGGCATCCGTTTGTAGTACGGGAGGCCGTCTACAAATGGTGAAAATTTCAAAGCGTTCAGTCGGGAAATTAAAAAGTTATGAGCATTAGAAGATCTTCCCATTAGGCCCCATTAGGCCACAGTAGCCGAACCGGCCTAAAACTTGCGCGGGTCACTTTCACGGACGGGCTCGAAACTGGTGCCAGAAGTTAGCCCCCGACCAGTGCTTCATTGTGAGGCATTGCGTAAAATTTTCCGTCCCCCGAGTGCCGCGCAATAGCCCCTGAAAGGGCTTTCGGCACAATTTTCACGCCCTTATTTGAGCCACTTGTAGCCGAAGGAATTTTGCGCAAATGACTGAGAGGTGCTCCTGGGCACTGCTCATCACTTTGCAATAGGTTCCGGGGCTTTTCGCGAAGGTCGCGTTTTCTCAAACTTTGAGGGCATTAGTGGGTGGGGTGTGAAAACCTCCGAATGCATGGTTCTCAGCTCCTGCTGTGGGCAGCAAGCCAATTTTTTTTCCAAAATGTTGACCTATAAAAGAGCTTACTCGGGTGTGAAAATTATCATTGTGCGCGCGCGCCCCGGACCGCAATTATGATATTTCCTGTTTTCCCATAGGGCCCAAGGCAAATGGGGATAGCGGTTGTACGCGCTTTCTAAGGCTCTGATCGCTTTTAGATTTTGCACGCGGATAGGGCCAACAGAGGCGCAGGTATTGCCATGCGCACCCGCCCGCAACAATGTTTCGATACCGAGTTATCGGGGTGTGGAAGTCCGCCGCCCCGAAGCTTTACGCGCTTCCGTCTCGCGAACTACTATTTTCATCATGCCCACACGGGCATCCGTTTGTAGTACGGGAGGCCGTCTACAAATGGTGAAAATTTCAAAGCGTTCAGTCGGGAAATTAAAAAGTTATGAGCATTAGAAGATCTTCCCATTAGGCCCCATTAGGCCACAGTAGCCGAACCGGCCTAAAACTTGCGCGGGTCACTTTCACGGACGGGCTCGAAACTGGTGCCAGAAGTTAGCCCCCGACCAGTGCTTCATTGTGAGGCATTGCGTAAAATTTTCCGTCCCCCGAGTGCCGCGCAATAGCCCCTGAAAGGGCTTTCGGCACAATTTTCACGCCCTTATTTGAGCCACTTGTAGCCGAAGGAATTTTGCGCAAATGACTGAGAGGTGCTCCTGGGCACTGCTCATCACTTTGCAATAGGTTCCGGGGCTTTTCGCGAAGGTCGCGTTTTCTCAAACTTTGAGGGCATTAGTGGGTGGGGTGTGAAAACCTCCGAATGCATGGTTCTCAGCTCCTGCTTTGGGCAGCAAGCCAATTTTTTTTCCAAAATGTTGACCTATAAAAGAGCTTACTCGGGTGTGAAAATTATCATTGTGCGCGCGCGCCCCGGACCGCAATTATGATATTTCCTGTTTTCCCATAGGGCCCAAGGCAAATGGGGATAGCGGTTGTACGCGCTTTCTAAGGCTCTGATCGCTTTTAGATTTTGCACGCGGATAGGGCCAACAGAGGCGCAGGTATTGCCATGCGCACCCGCCCGCAACAATGTTTCGATACCGAGTTATCGGGGTGTGGAAGTCCGCCGCCCCGAAGCTTTACGCGCTTCTGTCTCGCGAACTACTATTTTCATCATGCCCACACGGGCATCCGTTTGTAGTACGGGAGGCCGTCTACAAATGGTGAAAATTTCAAAGCGTTCAGTCGGGAAATTAAAAAGTTATGAGCATTAGAAGATCTTCCCATTAGGCCCCATTAGGCCACAGTAGCCGAACCGGCCTAAAACTTGCGCGGGTCACTTTCACGGACGGGCTCGAAACTGGTGCCAGAAGTTAGCCCCCGACCAGTGCTTCATTGTGAGGCATTGCGTAAAATTTTCCGTCCCCCGAGTGCCGCGCAATAGCCCCTGAAAGGGCTTTCGGCACAATTTTCACGCCCTTATTTGAGCCACTTGTAGCCGAAGGAATTTTGCGCAAATGACTGAGAGGTGCTCCTGGGCACTGCTCATCACTTTGCAATAGGTTCCGGGGCTTTTCGCGAAGGTCGCGTTTTCTCAAACTTTGAGGGCATTAGTGGGTGGGGTGTGAAAACCTCCGAATGCATGGTTCTCAGCTCCTGCTGTGGGCAGCAAGCCAATTTTTTTTCCAAAATGTTGACCTATAAAAGAGCTTACTCGGGTGTGAAAATTATCATTGTGCGCGCGCGCCCCGGACCGCAATTATGATATTTCCTGTTTTCCCATAGGGCCCAAGGCAAATGGGGATAGCGGTTGTACGCGCTTTCTAAGGCTCTGATCGCTTTTAGATTTTGCACGCGGATAGGGCCAACAGAGGCGCAGGTATTGCCATGCGCACCCGCCCGCAACAATGTTTCGATACCGAGTTATCGGGGTGTGGAAGTCCGCCGCCCCGAAGCTTTACGCGCTTCCGTCTCCCGAACTACTATTTTCATCATGCCCACACGGGCATCCGTTTGTAGTACGGGAGGCCGTCTACAAATGGTGAAAATTTCAAAGCGTTCAGTCGGGAAATTAAAAAGTTATGAGCATTAGAAGATCTTCCCATTAGGCCCCATTAGGCCACAGTAGCCGAACCGGCCTAAAACTTGCGCGGGTCACTTTCACGGACGGGCTCGAAACTGGTGCCAGAAGTTAGCCCCCGACCAGTGCTTCATTGTGAGGCATTGCGTAAAATTTTCCGTCCCCCGAGTGCCGCGCAATAGCCCCTGAAAGGGCTTTCGGCACAATTTTCACGCCCTTATTTGAGCCACTTGTAGCCGAAGGAATTTTGCGCAAATGACTGAGAGGTGCTCCTGGGCACTGCTCATCACTATGCAATAGGTTCCGGGGCTTTTCGCGAAGGTCGCGTTTTCTCAAACTTTGAGGGCATTAGTGGGTGGGGTGTGAAAACCTCCGAATGCATGGTTCTCAGCTCCTGCTGTGGGCAGCAAGCCAATTTTTTTCCAAAATGTTGACCTATAAAAGAGCTTACTCGGGTGTGAAAATTATCATTGTGCGCGCGCGCCCCGGACCGCAATTATGATATTTCCTGTTTTCCCATAGGGCCCAAGGCAAATGGGGATAGCGGTTGTACGCGCTTTCTAAGGCTCTGATCGCTTTTAGATTTTGCACGCGGATAGGGCCAACAGAGGCGCAGGTATTGCCATGCGCACCCGCCCGCAACAATGTTTCGATACCGAGTTATCGGGGTGTGGAAGTCCGCCGCCCCGAAGCTTTACGCGCTTCCGTCTCGCGAACTACTATTTTCATCATGCCCACACGGGCATCCGTTTGTAGTACGGGAGGCCGTCTACAAATGGTGAAAATTTCAAAGCGTTCAGTCGGGAAATTAAAAAGTTATGAGCATTAGAAGATCTTCCCATTAGGCCCCATTAGGCCACAGTAGCCGAACCGGCCTAAAACTTGCGCGGGTCACTTTCACGGACGGGCTCGAAACTGGTGCCAGAAGTTAGCCCCCGACCAGTGCTTCATTGTGAGGCATTGCGTAAAATTTTCCGTCCCCCGAGTGCCGCGCAATAGCCCCTGAAAGGGCTTTCGGCACAATTTTCACGCCCTTATTTGAGCCACTTGTAGCCGAAGGAATTTTGCGCAAATGACTGAGAGGTGCTCCTGGGCACTGCTCATCACTTTGCAATAGGTTCCGGGGCTTTTCGCGAAGGTCGCGTTTTCTCAAACTTTGAGGGCATTAGTGGGTGGGGTGTGAAAACCTCCGAATGCATGGTTCTCAGCTCCTGCTGTGGGCAGCAAGCCAATTTTTTTTCCAAAATGTTGACCTATAAAAGAGCTTACTCGGGTGTGAAAATTATCATTGTGCGCGCGCGCCCCGGACCGCAATTATGATATTTCCTGTTTTCCCATAGGGCCCAAGGCAAATGGGGATAGCGGTTGTACGCGCTTTCTAAGGCTCTGATCGCTTTTAGATTTTGCACGCGGATAGGGCCAACAGAGGCGCAGGTATTGCCATGCGCACCCGCCCGCAACAATGTTTCGATACCGAGTTATCGGGGTGTGGAAGTCCGCCGCCCCGAAGCTTTACGCGCTTCCGTCTCGCGAACTACTATTTTCATCATGCCCACACGGGCATCCGTTTGTAGTACGGGAGGCCGTCTACAAATGGTGAAAATTTCAAAGCGTTCAGTCGGGAAATTAAAAAGTTATGAGCATTAGAAGATCTTCCCATTAGGCCCCATTAGGCCACAGTAGCCGAACCGGCCTAAAACTTGCGCGGGTCACTTTCACGGACGGGCTCGAAACTGGTGCCAGAAGTTAGCCCCCGACCAGTGCTTCATTGTGAGGCATTGCGTAAAATTTTCCGTCCCCCGAGTGCCGCGCAATAGCCCCTGAAAGGGCTTTCGGCACAATTTTCACGCCCTTATTTGAGCCACTTGTAGCCGAAGGAATTTTGCGCAAATGACTGAGAGGTGCTCCTGGGCACTGCTCATCACTTTGCAATAGGTTCCGGGGCTTTTCGCGAAGGTCGCGTTTTCTCAAACTTTGAGGGCATTAGTGGGTGGGGTGTGAAAACCTCCGAATGCATGGTTCTCAGCTCCTGCTGTGGGCAGCAAGCCAATTTTTTTTCCAAAATGTTGACCTATAAAAGAGCTTACTCGGGTGTGAAAATTTTCATTGTGCGCGCGCGCCCCGGACCGCAATTATGATATTTCCTGTTTTCCCATAGGGCCCAAGGCAAATGGGGATAGCGGTTGTACGCGCTTTCTAAGGCTCTGATCGCTTTTAGATTTTGCACGCGGATAGGGCCAACAGAGGCGCAGGTATTGCCATGCGCACCCGCCCGCAACAATGTTTCGATACCGAGTTATCGGGGTGTGGAAGTCCGCCGCCCCGAAGCTTTACGCGCTTCCGTCTCGCGAACTACTATTTTCATCATGCCCACACGGGCATCCGTTTGTAGTACGGGAGGCCGTCTACAAATGGTGAAAATTTCAAAGCGTTCAGTCGGGAAATTAAAAAGTTATGAGCATTAGAAGATCTTCCCATTAGGCCCCATTAGGCCACAGTAGCCGAACCGGCCTAAAACTTGCGCGGGTCACTTTCACGGACAGGCTCGAAACTGGTGCCAGAAGTTAGCCCCCGACCAGTGCTTCATTGTGAGGCATTGCGTAAAATTTTCCGTCCCCCGAGTGCCGCGCAATAGCCCCTGAAAGGGCTTTCGGCACAATTTTCACGCCCTTATTTGAGCCACTTGTAGCCGAAGGAATTTTGCGCAAATGACTGAGAGGTGCTCCTGGGCACTGCTCATCACTTTGCAATAGGTTCCGGGGCTTTTCGCGAAGGTCGCGTTTTCTCAAACTTTGAGGGCATTAGTGGGTGGGGTGTGAAAACCTCCGAATGCATGGTTCTCAGCTCCTGCTGTGGGCAGCAAGCCAATTTTTTTTCCAAAATGTTGACCTATAAAAGAGCTTACTCGGGTGTGAAAATTATCATTGTGCGCGCGCGCCCCGGACCGCAATTATGATATTTCCTGTTTTCCCATAGGGCCCAAGGCAAATGGGGATAGCGGTTGTACGCGCTTTCTAAGGCTCTGATCGCTTTTAGATTTTGCACGCGGATAGGGCCAACAGAGGCGCAGGTATTGCCATGCGCACCCGCCCGCAACAATGTTTCGATACCGAGTTATCGGGGTGTGGAAGTCCGCCGCCCCGAAGCTTTACGCGCTTCCGTCTCCCGAACTACTATTTTCATCATGCCCACACGGGCATCCGTTTGTAGTACGGGAGGCCGTCTACAAATGGTGAAAATTTCAAAGCGTTCAGTCGGGAAATTAAAAAGTTATGAGCATTAGAAGATCTTCCCATTAGGCCCCATTAGGCCACAGTAGCCGAACCGGCCTAAAACTTGCGCGGGTCACTTTCACGGACGGGCTCGAAACTGGTGCCAGAAGTTAGCCCCCGACCAGTGCTTCATTGTGAGGCATTGCGTAAAATTTTCCGTCCCCCGAGTGCCGCGCAATAGCCCCTGAAAGGGCTTTCGGCACAATTTTCACGCCCTTATTTGAGCCACTTGTAGCCGAAGGAATTTTGCGCAAATGACTGAGAGGTGCTCCTGGGCACTGCTCATCACTATGCAATAGGTTCCGGGGCTTTTCGCGAAGGTCGCGTTTTCTCAAACTTTGAGGGCATTAGTGGGTGGGGTGTGAAAACCTCCGAATGCATGGTTCTCAGCTCCTGCTGTGGGCAGCAAGCCAATTTTTTTCCAAAATGTTGACCTATAAAAGAGCTTACTCGGGTGTGAAAATTATCATTGTGCGCGCGCGCCCCGGACCGCAATTATGATATTTCCTGTTTTCCCATAGGGCCCAAGGCAAATGGGGATAGCGGTTGTACGCGCTTTCTAAGGCTCTGATCGCTTTTAGATTTTGCACGCGGATAGGGCCAACAGAGGCGCAGGTATTGCCATGCGCACCCGCCCGCAACAATGTTTCGATACCGAGTTATCGGGGTGTGGAAGTCCGCCGCCCCGAAGCTTTACGCGCTTCCGTCTCGCGAACTACTATTTTCATCATGCCCACACGGGCATCCGTTTGTAGTACGGGAGGCCGTCTACAAATGGTGAAAATTTCAAAGCGTTCAGTCGGGAAATTAAAAAGTTATGAGCATTAGAAGATCTTCCCATTAGGCCCCATTAGGCCACAGTAGCCGAACCGGCCTAAAACTTGCGCGGGTCACTTTCACGGACGGGCTCGAAACTGGTGCCAGAAGTTAGCCCCCGACCAGTGCTTCATTGTGAGGCATTGCGTAAAATTTTCCGTCCCCCGAGTGCCGCGCAATAGCCCCTGAAAGGGCTTTCGGCACAATTTTCACGCCCTTATTTGAGCCACTTGTAGCCGAAGGAATTTTGCGCAAATGACTGAGAGGTGCTCCTGGGCACTGCTCATCACTTTGCAATAGGTTCCGGGGCTTTTCGCGAAGGTCGCGTTTTCTCAAACTTTGAGGGCATTAGTGGGTGGGGTGTGAAAACCTCCGAATGCATGGTTCTCAGCTCCTGCTGTGGGCAGCAAGCCAATTTTTTTTCCAAAATGTTGACCTATAAAAGAGCTTACTCGGGTGTGAAAATTATCATTGTGCGCGCGCGCCCCGGACCGCAATTATGATATTTCCTGTTTTCCCATAGGGCCCAAGGCAAATGGGGATAGCGGTTGTACGCGCTTTCTAAGGCTCTGATCGCTTTTAGATTTTGCACGCGGATAGGGCCAACAGAGGCGCAGGTATTGCCATGCGCACCCGCCCGCAACAATGTTTCGATACCGAGTTATCGGGGTGTGGAAGTCCGCCGCCCCGAAGCTTTACGCGCTTCCGTCTCGCGAACTACTATTTTCATCATGCCCACACGGGCATCCGTTTGTAGTACGGGAGGCCGTCTACAAATGGTGAAAATTTCAAAGCGTTCAGTCGGGAAATTAAAAAGTTATGAGCATTAGAAGATCTTCCCATTAGGCCCCATTAGGCCACAGTAGCCGAACCGGCCTAAAACTTGCGCGGGTCACTTTCACGGACGGGCTCGAAACTGGTGCCAGAAGTTAGCCCCCGACCAGTGCTTCATTGTGAGGCATTGCGTAAAATTTTCCGTCCCCCGAGTGCCGCGCAATAGCCCCTGAAAGGGCTTTCGGCACAATTTTCACGCCCTTATTTGAGCCACTTGTAGCCGAAGGAATTTTGCGCAAATGACTGAGAGGTGCTCCTGGGCACTGCTCATCACTTTGCAATAGGTTCCGGGGCTTTTCGCGAAGGTCGCGTTTTCTCAAACTTTGAGGGCATTAGTGGGTGGGGTGTGAAAACCTCCGAATGCATGGTTCTCAGCTCCTGCTGTGGGCAGCAAGCCAATTTTTTTTCCAAAATGTTGACCTATAAAAGAGCTTACTCGGGTGTGAAAATTTTCATTGTGCGCGCGCGCCCCGGACCGCAATTATGATATTTCCTGTTTTCCCATAGGGCCCAAGGCAAATGGGGATAGCGGTTGTACGCGCTTTCTAAGGCTCTGATCGCTTTTAGATTTTGCACGCGGATAGGGCCAACAGAGGCGCAGGTATTGCCATGCGCACCCGCCCGCAACAATGTTTCGATACCGAGTTATCGGGGTGTGGAAGTCCGCCGCCCCGAAGCTTTACGCGCTTCCGTCTCGCGAACTACTATTTTCATCATGCCCACACGGGCATCCGTTTGTAGTACGGGAGGCCGTCTACAAATGGTGAAAATTTCAAAGCGTTCAGTCGGGAAATTAAAAAGTTATGAGCATTAGAAGATCTTCCCATTAGGCCCCATTAGGCCACAGTAGCCGAACCGGCCTAAAACTTGCGCGGGTCACTTTCACGGACAGGCTCGAAACTGGTGCCAGAAGTTAGCCCCCGACCAGTGCTTCATTGTGAGGCATTGCGTAAAATTTTCCGTCCCCCGAGTGCCGCGCAATAGCCCCTGAAAGGGCTTTCGGCACAATTTTCACGCCCTTATTTGAGCCACTTGTAGCCGAAGGAATTTTGCGCAAATGACTGAGAGGTGCTCCTGGGCACTGCTCATCACTTTGCAATAGGTTCCGGGGCTTTTCGCGAAGGTCGCGTTTTCTCAAACTTTGAGGGCATTAGTGGGTGGGGTGTGAAAACCTCCGAATGCATGGTTCTCAGCTCCTGCTGTGGGCAGCAAGCCAATTTTTTTTCCAAAATGTTGACCTATAAAAGAGCTTACTCGGGTGTGAAAATTATCATTGTGCGCGCGCGCCCCGGACCGCAATTATGATATTTCCTGTTTTCCCATAGGGCCCAAGGCAAATGGGGATAGCGGTTGTACGCGCTTTCTAAGGCTCTGATCGCTTTTAGATTTTGCACGCGGATAGGGCCAACAGAGGCGCAGGTATTGCCATGCGCACCCGCCCGCAACAATGTTTCGATACCGAGTTATCGGGGTGTGGAAGTCCGCCGCCCCGAAGCTTTACGCGCTTCCGTCTCGCGAACTACTATTTTCATCATGCCCACACGGGCATCCGTTTGTAGTACGGGAGGCCGTCTACAAATGGTGAAAATTTCAAAGCGTTCAGTCGGGAAATTAAAAAGTTATGAGCATTAGAAGATCTTCCCATTAGGCCCCATTAGGCCACAGTAGCCGAACCGGCCTAAAACTTGCGCGGGTCACTTTCACGGACGGGCTCGAAACTGGTGCCAGAAGTTAGCCCCCGACCAGTGCTTCATTGTGAGGCATTGCGTAAAATTTTCCGTCCCCCGAGTGCCGCGCAATAGCCCCTGAAAGGGCTTTCGGCACAATTTTCACGCCCTTATTTGAGCCACTTGTAGCCGAAGGAATTTTGCGCAAATGACTGAGAGGTGCTCCTGGGCACTGCTCATCACTTTGCAATAGGTTCCGGGGCTTTTCGCGAAGGTCGCGTTTTCTCAAACTTTGAGGGCATTAGTGGGTGGGGTGTGAAAACCTCCGAATGCATGGTTCTCAGCTCCTGCTGTGGGCAGCAAGCCAATTTTTTTTCCAAAATGTTGACCTATAAAAGAGCTTACTCGGGTGTGAAAATTATCATTGTGCGCGCGCGCCCCGGACCGCAATTATGATATTTCCTGTTTTCCCATAGGGCCCAAGGCAAATGGGGATAGCGGTTGTACGCGCTTTCTAAGGCTCTGATCGCTTTTAGATTTTGCACGCGGATAGGGCCAACAGAGGCGCAGGTATTGCCATGCGCACCCGCCCGCAACAATGTTTCGATACCGAGTTATCGGGGTGTGGAAGTCCGCCGCCCCGAAGCTTTACGCGCTTCCGTCTCGCGAACTACTATTTTCATCATGCCCACACGGGCATCCGTTTGTAGTACGGGAGGCCGTCTACAAATGGTGAAAATTTCAAAGCGTTCAGTCGGGAAATTAAAAAGTTATGAGCATTAGAAGATCTTCCCATTAGGCCCCATTAGGCCACAGTAGCCGAACCGGCCTAAAACTTGCGCGGGTCACTTTCACGGACGGGCTCGAAACTGGTGCCAGAAGTTAGCCCCCGACCAGTGCTTCATTGTGAGGCATTGCGTAAAATTTTCCGTCCCCCGAGTGCCGCGCAATAGCCCCTGAAAGGGCTTTCGGCACAATTTTCACGCCCTTATTTGAGCCACTTGTAGCCGAAGGAATTTTGCGCAAATGACTGAGAGGTGCTCCTGGGCACTGCTCATCACTTTGCAATAGGTTCCGGGGCTTTTCGCGAAGGTCGCGTTTTCTCAAACTTTGAGGGCATTAGTGGGTGGGGTGTGAAAACCTCCGAATGCATGGTTCTCAGCTCCTGCTGTGGGCAGCAAGCCAATTTTTTTTCCAAAATGTTGACCTATAAAAGAGCTTACTCGGGTGTGAAAATTATCATTGTGCCCGCGCGCCCCGGACCGCAATTATGATATTTCCTGTTTTCCCATAGGGCCCAAGGCAAATGGGGATAGCGGTTGTACGCGCTTTCTAAGGCTCTGATCGCTTTTAGATTTTGCACGCGGATAGGGCCAACAGAGGCGCAGGTATTGCCATGCGCACCCGCCCGCAACAATGTTTCGATACCGAGTTATCGGGGTGTGGAAGTCCGCCGCCCCGAAGCTTTACGCGCTTCCGTCTCGCGAACTACTATTTTCATCATGCCCACACGGGCATCCGTTTGTAGTACGGGAGGCCGTCTACAAATGGTGAAAATTTCAAGCGTTCAGTCGGGAAATTAAAAAGTTATGAGCATTAGAAGATCTTCCCATTAGGCCCCATTAGGCCACAGTAGCCGAACCGGCCTAAAACTTGCGCGGGTCACTTTCACGGACGGGCTCGAAACTGGTGCCAGAAGTTAGCCCCCGACCAGTGCTTCATTGTGAGGCATTGCGTAAAATTTTCCGTCCCCCGAGTGCCGCGCAATAGCCCCTGAAAGGGCTTTCGGCACAATTTTCACGCCCTTATTTGAGCCACTTGTAGCCGAAGGAATTTTGCGCAAATGACTGAGAGGTGCTCCTGGGCACTGCTCATCACTTTGCAATAGGTTCCGGGGCTTTTCGCGAAGGTCGCGTTTTCTCAAACTTTGAGGGCATTAGTGGGTGGGGTGTGAAAACCTCCGAATGCATGGTTCTCAGCTCCTGCTGTGGGCAGCAAGCCAATTTTTTTTCCAAAATGTTGACCTATAAAAGAGCTTACTCGGGTGTGAAAATTATCATTGTGCGCGCGCGCCCCGGACCGCAATTATGATATTTCCTGTTTTCCCATAGGGCCCAAGGCAAATGGGGATAGCGGTTGTATGCGCTTTCTAAGGCTCTGATCGCTTTTAGATTTTGCACGCGGATAGGGCCAACAGAGGCGCAGGTATTGCCATGCGCACCCGCCCGCAAAAATGTTTCGATACCGAGTTATCGGGATGTGGAAGTCCGCCGCCCCGAAGCTTTATGCGCTTCCGTCTCGCAAACTACTATTTTCATCATGCCCACACGGGCATCCGTTTGTAGTACGGGAGGCCGTCTACAAATGGTGAAAATTTCAAAGCGTTCAGTCGGGAAATTAAAAAGTTATGAGCATTAGAAGATCTTCCCATTAGGCCCCATTAGGCCACAGTAGCCGAACCGGCCTAAAACTTGCGCGGGTCACTTTCACGGACGGGCTCGAAACTGGTGCCAGAAGTTAGCCCCCGACCAGTGCTTCATTGTGAGGCATTGCGTAAAATTTTCCGTCCCCCGAGTGCCGCGCAATAGCCCCTGAAAGGGCTTTCGGCACAATTTTCACGCCCTTATTTGAGCCACTTGTAGCCGAAGGAATTTTGCGCAAATGACTGAGAGGTGCTCCTGGGCACTGCTCATCACTTTGCAATAGGTTCCGGGGCTTTTCGCGAAGGTCGCGTTTTCTCAAACTTTGAGGGCATTAGTGGGTGGGGTGTGAAAACCTCCGAATGCATGGTTCTCAGCTCCTGCTGTGGGCAGCAAGCCAATTTTTTTTCCAAAATGTTGACCTATAAAAGAGCTTACTCGGGTGTGAAAATTATCATTGTGCGCGCGCGCCCCGGACCGCAATTATGATATTTCCTGTTTTCCCATAGGGCCCAAGGCAAATGGGGATAGCGGTTGTACGCGCTTTCTAAGGCTCTGATCGCTTTTAGATTTTGCACGCGGATAGGGCCAACAGAGGCGCAGGTATTGCCATGCGCACCCGCCCGCAACAATGTTTCGATACCGAGTTATCGGGGTGTGGAAGTCAGCCGCCCCGAAGCTTTACGCGCTTCCGTCTCGCGAACTACTATTTTCATCATGCCCACACGGGCATCCGTTTGTAGTACGGGAGGCCGTCTACAAATGGTGAAAATTTCAAAGCGTTCAGTCGGGAAATTAAAAAGTTATGAGCATTAGAAGATCTTCCCATTAGGCCCCATTAGGCCACAGTAGCCGAACCGGCCTAAAACTTGCGCGGGTCACTTTCACGGACGGGCTCGAAACTGGTGCCAGAAGTTAGCCCCCGACCAGTGCTTCATTGTGAGGCATTGCGTAAAATTTTCCGTCCCCCGAGTGCCGCGCAATAGCCCCTGAAAGGGCTTTCGGCACAATTTTCACGCCCTTATTTGAGCCACTTGTAGCCGAAGGAATTTTGCGCAAATGACTGAGAGGTGCTCCTGGGCACTGCTCATCACTTTGCAATAGGTTCCGGGGCTTTTCGCGAAGGTCGCGTTTTCTCAAACTTTGAGGGCATTAGTGGGTGGGGTGTGAAAACCTCCGAATGCATGGTTCTCAGCTCCTGCTGTGGGCAGCAAGCCAATTTTTTTTCCAAAATGTTGACCTATAAAAGAGCTTACTCGGGTGTGAAAATTATCATTGTGCGCGCGCGCCCCGGACCGCAATTATGATATTTCCTGTTTTCCCATAGGGCCCAAGGCAAATGGGGATAGCGGTTGTACGCGCTTTCTAAGGCTCTGATCGCTTTTAGATTTTGCACGCGGATAGGGCCAACAGAGGCGCAGGTATTGCCATGCGCACCCGCCCGCAACAATGTTTGGATACCGAGTTATCGGGGTGTGGAAGTCAGCCGCCCCGAAGCTTTACGCGCTTCCGTCTCGCGAACTACTATTTTCATCATGCCCACACGGGCATCCGTTTGTAGTACGGGAGGCCGTCTACAAATGGTGAAAATTTCAAAGCGTTCAGTCGGGAAATTAAAAAGTTATGAGCATTAGAAGATCTTCCCATTAGGCCCCATTAGGCCACAGTAGCCGAACCGGCCTAAAACTTGCGCGGGTCACTTTCACGGACGGGCTCGAAACTGGTGCCAGAAGTTAGCCCCCGACCAGTGCTTCATTGTGAGGCATTGCGTAAAATTTTCCGTCCCCCGAGTGCCGCGCAATAGCCCCTGAAAGGGCTTTCGGCACAATTTTCACGCCCTTATTTGAGCCACTTGTAGCCGAAGGAATTTTGCGCAAATGACTGAGAGGTGCTCCTGGGCACTGCTCATCACTTTGCAATAGGTTCCGGGGCTTTTCGCGAAGGTCGCGTTTTCTCAAACTTTGAGGGCATTAGTGGGTGGGGTGTGAAAACCTCCGAATGCATGGTTCTCAGCTCCTGCTGTGGGCAGCAAGCCAATTTTTTTTCCAAAATGTTGACCTATAAAAGAGCTTACTCGGGTGTGAAAATTATCATTGTGCGCGCGCGCCCCGGACCGCAATTATGATATTTCCTGTTTTCCCATAGGGCCCAAGGCAAATGGGGATAGCGGTTGTACGCGCTTTCTAAGGCTCTGATCGCTTTTAGATTTTGCACGCGGATAGGGCCAACAGAGGCGCAGGTATTGCCATGCGCACCCGCCCGCAACAATGTTTCGATACCGAGTTATCGGGGTGTGGAAGTCCGCCGCCCCGAAGCTTTACGCGCTTCCGTCTCGCGAACTACTATTTTCATCATGCCCACACGGGCATCCGTTTGTAGTGCGGGAGGCCGTCTACAAATGGTGAAAATTTCAAAGCGTTCAGTCGGGAAATTAAAAAGTTATGAGCATTAGAAGATCTTCCCATTAGGCCCCATTAGGCCACAGTAGCCGAACCGGCCTAAAACTTGCGCGGGTCACTTTCACGGACGGGCTCGAAACTGGTGCCAGAAGTTAGCCCCCGACCAGTGCTTCATTGTGAGGCATTGCGTAAAATTTTCCGTCCCCCGAGTGCCGCGCAATAGCCCCTGAAAGGGCTTTTGGCACAATTTTCACGCCCTTATTTGAGCCACTTGTAGCCGAAGGAATTTTGCGCAAATGACTGAGAGGTGCTCCTGGGCACTGCTCATCACTTTGCAATAGGTTCCGGGGCTTTTCTCGAAGGGAGCGTTTTCTCAAACTTTGAGGGCATTAGTGGGTGGGGTGTGAAAACCTCCGAATGCATGGTTCTCAGCTCCTGCTGTGGGCAGCAAGCCAATTTTTTTTCCAAAATGTTGACCTATAAAAGAGCTTACTCGGGTGTGAAAATTATCATTGTGCGCGCGCGCCCCGGACCGCAATTATGATATTTCCTGTTTTCCCATAGGGCCCAAGGCAAATGGGGATAGCGGTTGTACGCGCTTTCTAAGGCTCTGATCGCTTTTAGATTTTGCACGCGGATAGGGCCAACAGAGGCGCAGGTATTGCCATGCGCACCCGCCCGCAACAATGTTTCGATACCGAGTTATCGGGGTGTGGAAGTCCGCCGCCCCGAAGCTTTACGCGCTTCCGTCTCGCGAACTATTATTTTCATCATGCCCACACGGGCATCCGTTTGTAGTACGGGAGGCCGTCTACAAATGGTGAAAATTTCAAAGCGTTCAGTCGGGAAATTAAAAAGTTATGAGCATTAGAAGATCTTCCCATTAGGCCCCATTAGGCCACAGTAGCCGAACCGGCCTAAAACTTGCGCGGGTCACTTTCACGGACGGGCTCGAAACTGGTGCCAGAAGTTAGCCCCCGACCAGTGCTTCATTGTGAGGCATTGCGTAAAATTTTCCGTCCCCCGAGTGCCGCGCAATAGCCCCTGAAAGGGCTTTCGGCACAATTTTCACGCCCTTATTTGAGCCACTTGTAGCCGAAGGAATTTTGCGCAAATGACTGAGAGGTGCTCCTGGGCACTGCTCATCACTTTGCAATAGGTTCCGGGGCTTTTCGCGAAGGTCGCGTTTTCTCAAACTTTGAGGGCATTAGTGGGTGGGGTGTGAAAACCTCCGAATGCATGGTTCTCAGCTCCTGCTGTGGGCAGCAAGCCAATTTTTTTTCCAAAATGTTGACCTATAAAAGAGCTTACTCGGGTGTGAAAATTATCATTGTGCGCGCGCGCCCCGGACCGCAATTATGATATTTCCTGTTTTCCCATAGGGCCCAAGGCAAATGGGGATAGCGGTTGTACGCGCTTTCTAAGGCTCTGATCGCTTTTAGATTTTGCACGCGGATAGGGCCAACAGAGGCGCAGGTATTGCCATGCGCACCCGCCCGCAACAATGTTTCGATACCGAGTTATCGGGGTGTGGAAGTCCGCCGCCCCGAAGCTTTACGCGCTTCCGTCTCGCGAACTACTATTTTCATCATGCCCACACGGGCATCCGTTTGTAGTACGGGAGGCCGTCTACAAATGGTGAAAATTTCAAAGCGTTCAGTCGGGAAATTAAAAAGTTATGAGCATTAGAAGATCTTCCCATTAGGCCCCATTAGGCCACAGTAGCCGAACCGGCCTAAAACTTGCGCGGGTCACTTTCACGGACGGGCTCGAAACTGGTGCCAGAAGTTAGCCCCCGACCAGTGCTTCATTGTGAGGCATTGCGTAAAATTTTCCGTCCCCCGAGTGCCGCGCAATAGCCCCTGAAAGGGCTTTCGCCACAATTTTCACGCCCTTATTTGAGCCACTTGTAGCCGAAGGAATTTTGCGCAAATGACTGAGAGGTGCTCCTGGGCACTGCTCATCACTTTGCAATAGGTTCCGGGGCTTTTTGCGAAGGTCGCGTTTTCTCAAACTTTGAGGGCATTAGTGGGTGGGGTGTGAAAACCTCCGAATGCATGGTTCTCAGCTCCTGCTGTGGGCAGCAAGCCAATTTTTTTTCCAAAATGTTGACCTATAAAAGAGCTTACTCGGGTGTGAAAATTATCATTGTGCGCGCGCGCCCCGGACCGCAATTATGATATTTCCTGTTTTCCCATAGGGCCCAAGGCAAATGGGGATAGCGGTTGTACGCGCTTTCTAAGGCTCTGATCGCTTTTAGATTTTGCACGCGGATAGGGCCAACAGAGGCGCAGGTATTGCCATGCGCACCCGCCCGCAACAATGTTTCGATACCGAGTTATCGGGGTGTGGAAGTCCGCCGCCCCGAAGCTTTACGCGCTTCCGTCTCGCGAACTACTATTTTCATCATGCCCACACGGGCATCCGTTTGTAGTACGGGAGGCCGTCTACAAATGGTGAAAATTTCAAAGCGTTCAGTCGGGAAATTAAAAAGTTATGAGCATTAGAAGATCTTCCCATTAGGCCCCATTAGGCCACAGTAGCCGAACCGGCCTAAAACTTGCGCGGGTCACTTTCACGGACGGGCTCGAAACTGGTGCCAGAAGTTAGCCCCCGACCAGTGCTTCATTGTGAGGCATTGCGTAAAATTTTCCGTCCCCCGAGTGCCGCGCAATAGCCCCTGAAAGGGCTTTCGGCACAATTTTCACGCCCTTATTTGAGCCACTTGTAGCCGAAGGAATTTTGCGCAAATGACTGAGAGGTGCTCCTGGGCACTGCTCATCACTTTGCAATAGGTTCCGGGGCTTTTCGCGAAGGTCGCGTTTTCTCAAACTTTGAGGGCATTAGTGGGTGGGGTGTGAAAACCTCCGAATGCATGGTTCTCAGCTCCTGCTGTGGGCAGCAAGCCAATTTTTTTCCAAAATGTTGACCTATAAAAGAGCTTACTCGGGTGTGAAAATTATCATTGTGCGCGCGCGCCCCGGACCGCAATTATGATATTTCCTGTTTTCCCATAGGGCCCAAGGCAAATGGGGATAGCGGTTGTACGCGCTTTTTAAGGCTCTGATCGCTTTTAGATTTTGCACGCGGATAGGGCCAACAGAGGCGCAGGTATTGCCATGCGCACCCGCCCGCAACAATGTTTCGATACCGAGTTATCGGGGTGTGGAAGTCCGCCGCCCCGAAGCTTTACGCGCTTCCGTCTCGCGAACTACTATTTTCATCATGCCCACACGGGCATCCGTTTGTAGTACGGGAGGCCGTCTACAAATGGTGAAAATTTCAAAGCGTTCAGTCGGGAAATTAAAAAGTTATGAGCATTAGAAGATCTTCCCATTAGGCCCCATTAGGCCACAGTAGCCGAACCGGCCTAAAACTTGCGCGGGTCACTTTCACGGACGGGCTCGAAACTGGTGCCAGAAGTTAGCCCCCGACCAGTGCTTTATTGTGAGGCATTGCGTAAAATTTTCCGTCCCCCGAGTGCCGCGCAATAGCCCCTGAAAGGGCTTTCGGCACAATTTTCACGCCCTTATTTGAGCCACTTGTAGCCGAAGGAATTTTGCGCAAATGACTGAGAGGTGCTCCTGGGCACTGCTCATCACTTTGCAATAGGTTCCGGGGCTTTTCGCGAAGGTCGCGTTTTCTCAAACTTTGAGGGCATTAGTGGGTGGGGTGTGAAAACCTCCGAATGCATGGTTCTCAGCTCCTGCTGTGGGCAGCAAGCCAATTTTTTTTCCAAAATGTTGACCTATAAAAGAGCTTACTCGGGTGTGAAAATTATCATTGTGCGCGCGCGCCCCGGACCGCAATTATGATATTTCCTGTTTTCCCATAGGGCCCAAGGCAAATGGGGATAGCGGTTGTACGCGCTTTCTAAGGCTCTGATCGCTTTTAGATTTTGCACGCGGATAGGGCCAACAGAGGCGCAGGTATTGCCATGCGCACCCGCCCGCAACAATGTTTCGATACCGAGTTATCGGGGTGTGGAAGTCCGCCGCCCTGAAGCTTTACGCGCTTCCGTCTCGCGAACTACTATTTTCATCATGCCCACACGGGCATCCGTTTGTAGTACGGGAGGCCGTCTACAAATGGTGAAAATTTCAAAGCGTTCAGTCGGGAAATTAAAAAGTTATGAGCATTAGAAGATCTTCCCATTAGGCCCCATTAGGCCACAGTAGCCGAACCGGCCTAAAACTTGCGCGGGTCACTTTCACGGACGGGCTCGAAACTGGTGCCAGAAGTTAGCCCCCGACCAGTGCTTCATTGTGAGGCATTGCGTAAAATTTTCCGTCCCCCGAGTGCCGCGCAATAGCCCCTGAAAGGGCTTTCGGCACAATTTTCACGCCCTTATTTGAGCCACTTGTAGCCGAAGGAATTTTGCGCAAATGACTGAGAGGTGCTCCTGGGCACTGCTCATCACTTTGCAATAGGTTCCGGGGCTTTTCGCGAAGGTCGCGTTTTCTCAAACTTTGAGGGCATTAGTGGGTGGGGTGTGAAAACCTCCGAATGCATGGTTCTCAGCTCCTGCTGTGGGCAGCAAGCCAATTTTTTTTCCAAAATGTTGACCTATAAAAGAGCTTACTCGGGTGTGAAAATTATCATTGTGCGCGCGCGCCCCGGACCGCAATTATGATATTTCCTGTTTTCCCATAGGGCCCAAGGCAAATGGGGATAGCGGTTGTACGCGCTTTCTAAGGCTCTGATCGCTTTTAGATTTTGCACGCGGATAGGGCCAACAGAGGCGCAGGTATTGCCATGCGCACCCGCCCGCAACAATGTTTCGATACCGAGTTATCGGGGTGTGGAAGTCCGCCGCCCCGAAGCTTTATGCGCTTCTGTCTCGCGAACTACTATTTTCATCATGCCCACACGGGCATCCGTTTGTAGTACGGGAGGCCGTCTACAAATGGTGAAAATTTCAAAGCGTTCAGTCGGGAAATTAAAAAGTTATGAGCATTAGAAGATCTTCCCATTAGGCCCCATTAGGCCACAGTAGCCGAACCGGCCTAAAACTTGCGCGGGTCACTTTCACGGACGGGCTCGAAACTGGTGCCAGAAGTTAGCCCCCGACCAGTGCTTCATTGTGAGGCATTGCGTAAAATTTTCCGTCCCCCGAGTGCCGCGCAATAGCCCCTGAAAGGGCTTTCGGCACAATTTTCACGCCCTTATTTGAGCCACTTGTAGCCGAAGGAATTTTGCGCAAATGACTGAGAGGTGCTCCTGGGCATTGCTCATCACTTTGCAATAGGTTCCGGGGCTTTTCGCGAAGGTCGCGTTTTCTCAAACTTTGAGGGCATTAGTGGGTGGGGTGTGAAAACCTCCGAATGCATGGTTCTCAGCTCCTGCTGTGGGCAGCAAGCCAATTTTTTTTCCAAAATGTTGACCTATAAAAGAGCTTACTCGGGTGTGAAAATTATCATTGTGCGCGCGCGCCCCGGACCGCAATTATGATATTTCCTGTTTTCCCATAGGGCCCAAGGCAAATGGGGATAGCGGTTGTACGCGCTTTCTAAGGCTCTGATCGCTTTTAGATTTTGCACGCGGATAGGGCCAACAGAGGCGCAGGTATTGCCATGCGCACCCGCCCGCAACAATGTTTCGATACCGAGTTATCGGGGTGTGGAAGTCCGCCGCCCCGAAGCTTTACGCGCTTCCGTCTCGCGAACTACTATTTTCATCATGCCCACACGGGCATCCGTTTGTAGTACGGGAGGCCGTCTACAAATGGTGAAAATTTCAAAGCGTTCAGTCGGGAAATTAAAAAGTTATGAGCATTAGAAGATCTTCCCATTAGGCCCCATTAGGCCACAGTAGCCGAACCGGCCTAAAACTTGCGCGGGTCACTTTCACGGACGGGCTCGAAACTGGTGCCAGAAGTTAGCCCCCGACCAGTGCTTCATTGTGAGGCATTGCGTAAAATTTTCCCTCCCCCGAGTGCCGCGCAATAGCCCCTGAAAGGGCTTTCGGCACAATTTTCACGCCCTTATTTGAGCCACTTGTAGCCGAAGGAATTTTGCGCAAATGACTGAGAGGTGCTCCTGGGCACTGCTCATCACTTTGCAATAGGTTCCGGGGCTTTTCGCGAAGGTCGCGTTTTCTCAAACTTTGAGGGCATTAGTGGGTGGGGTGTGAAAACCTCCGAATGCATGGTTCTCAGCTCCTGCTGTGGGCAGCAAGCCAATTTTTTTTCCAAAATGTTGACCTATAAAAGAGCTTACTCGGGTGTGAAAATTATCATTGTGCGCGCGCGCCCCGGACCGCAATTATGATATTTCCTGTTTTCCCATAGGGCCCAAGGCAAATGGGGATAGCGGTTGTACGCGCTTTCTAAGGCTCTGATCGCTTTTAGATTTTGCACGCGGATAGGGCCAACAGAGGCGCAGGTATTGCCATGCGCACCCGCCCGCAACAATGTTTCGATACCGAGTTATCGGGGTGTGGAAGTCCGCCGCCCCGAAGCTTTACGCGCTTCCGTCTCGCGAACTACTATTTTCATCATGCCCACACGGGCATCCGTTTGTAGTACGGGAGGCCGTCCTCAAATGGTGAAAATTTCAAAGCGTTCAGTCGGGAAATTAAAAAGTTATGAGCATTAGAAGATCTTCCCATTAGGCCCCATTAGGCCACAGTAGCCGAACCGGCCTAAAACTTGCGCGGGTCACTTTCACGGACGGGCTCAAAACTGGTGCCAGAAGTTAGCCCCCGACCAGTGCTTCATTGTGAGGCATTGCGTAAAATTTTCCGTCCCCCGAGTGCCGCGCAATAGCCCCTGAAAGGGCTTTCGGCACAATTTTCACGCCCTTATTTGAGCCACTTGTAGCCGAAGGAATTTTGCGCAAATGACTGAGAGGTGCTCCTGGGCACTGCTCATCACTTTGCAATAGGTTCCGGGGCTTTTCGCGAAGGTCGCGTTTTCTCAAACTTTGAGGGCATTAGTGGGTGGGGTGTGAAAACCTCCGAATGCATGGTTCTCAGCTCCTGCTGTGGGCAGCAAGCCAATTTTTTTTCCAAAATGTTGACCTATAAAAGAGCTTACTCGGGTGTGAAAATTATCATTGTGCGCGCGCGCCCCGGACCGCAATTATGATATTTCCTGTTTTCCCATAGGGCCCAAGGCAAATGGGGATAGCGGTTGTACGCGCTTTCTAAGGCTCTGATCGCTTTTAGATTTTGCACGCGGATAGGGCCAACAGAGGCGCAGGTATTGCCATGCGCACCCGCCCGCAACAATGTTTCGATACCGAGTTATCGGGGTGTGGAAGTCCGCCGCCCCGAAGCTTTACGCGCTTCCGTCTCGCGAACTACTATTTTCATCATGCCCACACGGGCATCCGTTTGTAGTACGGGAGGCCGTCTACAAATGGTGAAAATTTCAAAGCGTTCAGTCGGGAAATTAAAAAGTTATGAGCATTAGAAGATCTTCCCATTAGGCCCCATTAGGCCACAGTAGCCGAACCGGCCTAAAACTTGCGCGGGTCACTTTCACGGACGGGCTCGAAACTGGTGCCAGAAGTTAGCCCCCGACCAGTGCTTCATTGTGAGGCATTGCGTAAAATTTTCCGTCCCCCGAGTGCCGCGCAATAGCCCCTGAAAGGGCTTTCGGCACAATTTTCACGCCCTTATTTGAGCCACTTGTAGCCGAAGGAATTTTGCGCAAATGACTGAGAGGTGCTCCTGGGCACTGCTCATCACTTTGCAATAGGTTCCGGGGCTTTTCGCGAAGGTCGCGTTTTCTCAAACTTTGAGGGCATTAGTGGGTGGGGTGTGAAAACCTCCGAATGCATGGTTCTCAGCTCCTGCTGTGGGCAGCAAGCCAATTTTTTTTCCAAAATGTTGACCTATAAAAGAGCTTACTCGGGTGTGAAAATTATCATTGTGCGCGCGCGCCCCGGACCGCAATTATGATATTTCCTGTTTTCCCATAGGGCCCAAGGCAAATGGGGATAGCGGTTGTACGCGCTTTCTAAGGCTCTGATCGCTTTTAGATTTTGCACGCGGATAGGGCCAACAGAGGCGCAGGTATTGCCATGCGCACCCGCCCGCAACAATGTTTCGATACCGAGTTATCGGGGTGTGGAAGTCCGCCGCCCCGAAGCTTTACGCGCTTCCGTCTCGCGAACTACTATTTTCATCATGCCCACACGGGCATCCGTTTGTAGTACGGGAGGCCGTCTACAAATGGTGAAAATTTCAAAGCGTTCAGTCGGGAAATTAAAAAGTTATGAGCATTAGAAGATCTTCCCATTAGGCCCCATTAGGCCACAGTAGCCGAACCGGCCTAAAACTTGCGCGGGTCACTTTCACGGACGGGCTCGAAACTGGTGCCAGAAGTTAGCCCCCGACCAGTGCTTCATTGTGAGGCATTGCGTAAAATTTTCCGTCCCCCGAGTGCCGCGCAATAGCCCCTGAAAGGGCTTTCGGCACAATTTTCACGCCCTTATTTGAGCCACTTGTAGCCGAAGGAATTTTGCGCAAATGACTGAGAGGTGCTCCTGGGCACTGCTCATCACTTTGCAATAGGTTCCGGGGCTTTTCGCGAAGGTCGCGTTTTCTCAAACTTTGAGGGCATTAGTGGGTGGGGTGTGAAAACCTCCGAATGCATGGTTCTCAGCTCCTGCTGTGGGCAGCAAGCCAATTTTTTTTCCAAAATGTTGACCTATAAAAGAGCTTACTCGGGTGTGAAAATTATCATTGTGCGCGCGCGCCCCGGACCGCAATTATGATATTTCCTGTTTTCCCATAGGGCCCAAGGCAAATGGGGATAGCGGTTGTACGCGCTTTCTAAGGCTCTGATCGCTTTTAGATTTTGCACGCGGATAGGGCCAACAGAGGCGCAGGTATTGCCATGCGCACCCGCCCGCAACAATGTTTCGATACCGAGTTATCGGGGTGTGGAAGTCCGCCGCCCCGAAGCTTTACGCGCTTCCGTCTCACGAACTACTATTTTCATCATGCCCACACGGGCATCCGTTTGTAGTACGGGAGGCCGTCTACAAATGGTGAAAATTTCAAAGCGTTCAGTCGGGAAATTAAAAAGTTATGAGCATTAGAAGATCTTCCCATTAGGCCCCATTAGGCCACAGTAGCCGAACCGGCCTAAAACTTGCGCGGGTCACTTTCACGGACGGGCTCGAAACTGGTGCCAGAAGTTAGCCCCCGACCAGTGCTTCATTGTGAGGCATTGCGTAAAATTTTCCGTCCCCCGAGTGCCGCGCAATAGCCCCTGAAAGGGCTTTCGGCACAATTTTCACGCCCTTATTTGAGCCACTTGTAGCCGAAGGAATTTTGCGCAAATGACTGAGAGGTGCTCCTGGGCACTGCTCATCACTTTGCAATAGGTTCCGGGGCTTTTCGCGAAGGTCGCGTTTTCTCAAACTTTGAGGGCATTAGTGGGTGGGGTGTGAAAACCTCCGAATGCATGGTTCTCAGCTCCTGCTGTGGGCAGCAAGCCAATTTTTTTTCCAAAATGTTGACCTATAAAAGAGCTTACTCGGGTGTGAAAATTATCATTGTGCGCGCGCGCCCCGGACCGCAATTATGATATTTCCTGTTTTCCCATAGGGCCCAAGGCAAATGGGGATAGCGGTTGTACGCGCTTTCTAAGGCTCTGATCGCTTTTAGATTTTGCACGCGGATAGGGCCAACAGAGGCGCAGGTATTGCCATGCGCACCCGCCCGCAACAATGTTTCGATACCGAGTTATCGGGGTGTGGAAGTCCGCCGCCCCGAAGCTTTACGCGCTTCCGTCTCGCGAACTACTATTTTCATCATGCCCACACGGGCATCCGTTTGTAGTACGGGAGGCCGTCTACAAATGGTGAAAATTTCAAAGCGTTCAGTCGGGAAATTAAAAAGTTATGAGCATTAGAAGATCTTCCCATTAGGCCCCATTAGGCCACAGTAGCCGAACCGGCCTAAAACTTGCGCGGGTCACTTTCACGGACGGGCTCGAAACTGGTGCCAGAAGTTAGCCCCCGACCAGTGCTTCATTGTGAGGCATTGCGTAAAATTTTCCGTCCCCCGAGTGCCGCGCAATAGCCCCTGAAAGGGCTTTCGGCACAATTTTCACGCCCTTATTTGAGCCACTTGTAGCCGAAGGAATTTTGCGCAAATGACTGAGAGGTGCTCCTGGGCACTGCTCATCACTTTGCAATAGGTTCCGGGGCTTTTCGCGAAGGTCGCGTTTTCTCAAACTTTGAGGGCATTAGTGGGTGGGGTGTGAAAACCTCCGAATGCTTGGTTCTCAGCTCCTGCTGTGGGCAGCAAGCCAATTTTTTTTCCAAAATGTTGACCTATAAAAGAGCTTACTCGGGTGTGAAAATTATCATTGTGCGCGCGCGCCCCGGACCGCAATTATGATATTTCCTGTTTTCCCATAGGGCCCAAGGCAAATGGGGATAGCGGTTGTACGCGCTTTCTAAGGCTCTGATCGCTTTTAGATTTTGCACGCGGATAGGGCCAACAGAGGCGCAGGTATTGCCATGCGCACCCGCCCGCAACAATGTTTCGATACCGAGTTATCGGGGTGTGGAAGTCCGCCGCCCCCAAGCTTTACGCGCTTCCGTCTCGCGAACTACTATTTTCATCATGCCCACACGGGCATCCGTTTGTAGTACGGGAGGCCGTCTACAAATGGTGAAAATTTCAAAGCGTTCAGTCGGGAAATTAAAAAGTTATGAGCATTAGAAGATCTTCCCATTAGGCCCCATTAGGCCACAGTAGCCGAACCGGCCTAAAACTTGCGCGGGTCACTTTCACGGACGGGCTCGAAACTGGTGCCAGAAGTTAGCCCCCGACCAGTGCTTCATTGTGAGGCATTGCGTAAAATTTTCCGTCCCCCGAGTGCCGCGCAATAGCCCCTGAAAGGGCTTTCGGCACAATTTTCACGCCCTTATTTGAGCCACTTGTAGCCGAAGGAATTTTGCGCAAATGACTGAGAGGTGCTCCTGGGCACTGCTCATCACTTTGCAATAGGTTCCGGGGCTTTTCGCGAAGGTCGCGTTTTCTCAAACTTTGAGGGCATTAGTGGGTGGGGTGTGAAAACCTCCGAATGCATGGTTCTCAGCTCCTGCTGTGGGCAGCAAGCCAATTTTTTTTCCAAAATGTTGACCTATAAAAGAGCTTACTCGGGTGTGAAAATTATCATTGTGCGCGCGCGCCCCGGACCGCAATTATGATATTTCCTGTTTTCCCATAGGGCCCAAGGCAAATGGGGATAGCGGTTGTACGCGCTTTCTAAGGCTCTGATCGCTTTTAGATTTTGCACGCGGATAGGGCCAACAGAGGCGCAGGTATTGCCATGCGCACCCGCCCGCAACAATGTTTCGATACCGAGTTATCGGGGTGTGGAAGTCCGCCGCCCCGAAGCTTTACGCGCTTCTGTCTCGCGAACTACTATTTTCATCATGCCCACACGGGCATCCGTTTGTAGTACGGGAGGCCGTCTACAAATGGTGAAAATTTCAAAGCGTTCAGTCGGGAAATTAAAAAGTTATGAGCATTAGAAGATCTTCCCATTAGGCCCCATTAGGCCACAGTAGCCGAACCGGCCTAAAACTTGCGCGGGTCACTTTCACGGACGGGCTCGAAACTGGTGCCAGAAGTTAGCCCCCGACCAGTGCTTCATTGTGAGGCATTGCGTAAAATTTTCCGTCCCCCGAGTGCCGCGCAATAGCCCCTGAAAGGGCTTTCGGCACAATTTTCACGCCCTTATTTGAGCCACTTGTAGCCGAAGGAATTTTGCGCAAATGACTGAGAGGTGCTCCTGGGCACTGCTCATCACTTTGCAATAGGTTCCGGGGCTTTTCGCGAAGGTCGCGTTTTCTCAAACTTTGAGGGCATTAGTGGGTGGGGTGTGAAAACCTCCGAATGCATGGTTCTCAGCTCCTGCTGTGGGCAGCAAGCCAATTTTTTTTCCAAAATGTTGACCTATAAAAGAGCTTACTCGGGTGTGAAAATTATCATTGTGCGCGCGCGCCCCGGACCGCAATTATGATATTTCCTGTTTTCCCATAGGGCCCAAGGCAAATGGGGATAGCGGTTGTACGCGCTTTCTAAGGCTCTGATCGCTTTTAGATTTTGCACGCGGATAGGGCCAACAGAGGCGCAGGTATTGCCATGCGCACCCGCCCGCAACAATGTTTCGATACCGAGTTATCGGGGTGTGGAAGTCCGCCGCCCCGAAGCTTTACGCGCTTCCGTCTCGCGAACTACTATTTTCATCATGCCCACACGGGCATCCGTTTGTAGTACGGGAGGCCGTCTACAAATGGTGAAAATTTCAAAGCGTTCAGTCGGGAAATTAAAAAGTTATGAGCATTAGAAGATCTTCCCATTAGGCCCCATTTGGCCACAGTAGCCGAACCGGCCTAAAACTTGCGCGGGTCACTTTCACGGACGGGCTCGAAACTGGTGCCAGAAGTTAGCCCCCGACCAGTGCTTCATTGTGAGGCATTGCGTAAAATTTTCCGTCCCCCGAGTGCCGCGCAATAGCCCCTGAAAGGGCTTTCGGCACAATTTTCACGCCCTTATTTGAGCCACTTGTAGCCGAAGGAATTTTGCGCAAATGACTGAGAGGTGCTCCTGGGCACTGCTCATCACTTTGCAATAGGTTCCGGGGCTTTTCGCGAAGGTCGCGTTTTCTCAAACTTTGAGGGCATTAGTGGGTGGGGTGTGAAAACCTCCGAATGCATGGTTCTCAGCTCCTGCTGTGGGCAGCAAGCCAATTTTTTTTCCAAAATGTTGACCTATAAAAGAGCTTACTCGGGTGTGAAAATTATTATTGTGCGCGCGCGCCCCGGACCGCAATTATGATATTTCCTGTTTTCCCATAGGGCCCAAGGCAAATGGGGATAGCGGTTGTACGCGCTTTCTAAGGCTCTGATCGCTTTTAGATTTTGCACGCGGATAGGGCCAACAGAGGCGCAGGTATTGCCATGCGCACCCGCCTGCAACAATGTTTCGATACCGAGTTATCGGGGTGTGGAAGTCCGCCGCCCCGAAGCTTTACGCGCTTCCGTCTCGCGAACTACTATTTTCATCATGCCCACACGGGCATCCGTTTGTAGTACGGGAGGCCGTCTACAAATGGTGAAAATTTCAAAGCGTTCAGTCGGGAAATTAAAAAGTTATGAGCATTAGAAGATCTTCCCATTAGGCCCCATTAGGCCACAGTAGCCGAACCGGCCTAAAACTTGCGCGGGTCACTTTCACGGACGGGCTCGAAACTGGTGCCAGAAGTTAGCCCCCGACCAGTGCTTCATTGTGAGGCATTGCGTAAAATTTTCCGTCCCCCGAGTGCCGCGCAATAGCCCCTGAAAGGGCTTTCGGCACAATTTTCACGCCCTTATTTGAGCCACTTGTAGCCGAAGGAATTTTGCGCAAATGACTGAGAGGTGCTCCTGGGCACTGCTCATCACTTTGCAATAGGTTCCGGGGCTTTTCGCGAAGGTCGCGTTTTCTCAAACTTTGAGGGCATTAGTGGGTGGGGTGTGAAAACCTCCGAATGCATGGTTCTCAGCTCCTGCTGTGGGCAGCAAGCCAATTTTTTTTCCAAAATGTTGACCTATAAAAGAGCTTACTCGGGTGTGAAAATTATCATTGTGCGCGCGCGCCCCGGACCGCAATTATGATATTTCCTGTTTTCCCATAGGGCCCAAGGCAAATGGGGATAGCGGTTGTACGCGCTTTCTAAGGCTCTGATCGCTTTTAGATTTTGCACGCGGATAGGGCCAACAGAGGCGCAGGTATTGCCATGCGCACCCGCCCGCAACAATGTTTCGATACCGAGTTATCGGGGTGTGGAAGTCCGCCGCCCCGAAGCTTTACGCGCTTCCGTCTCGCGAACTACTATTTTCATCATGCCCACACGGGCATCCGTTTGTAGTACGGGAGGCCGTCTACAAATGGTGAAAATTTCAAAGCGTTCAGTCGGGAAATTAAAAAGTTATGAGCATTAGAAGATCTTCCCATTAGGCCCCATTAGGCCACAGTAGCCGAACCGGCCTAAAACTTGCGCGGGTCACTTTCACGGACGGGCTCGAAACTGGTGCCAGAAGTTAGCCCCCGACCAGTGCTTCATTGTGAGGCATTGCGTAAAATTTTCCGTCCCCCGAGTGCCGCGCAATAGCCCCTGAAAGGGCTTTTGGCACAATTTTCACGCCCTTATTTGAGCCACTTGTAGCCGAAGGAATTTTGCGCAAATGACTGAGAGGTGCTCCTGGGCACTGCTCATCACTTTGCAATAGGTTCCGGGGCTTTTCGCGAAGGTCGCGTTTTCTCAAACTTTGAGGGCATTAGTGGGTGGGGTGTGAAAACCTCCGAATGCATGGTTCTCAGCTCCTGCTGTGGGCAGCAAGCCAATTTTTTTTCCAAAATGTTGACCTATAAAAGAGCTTACTCGGGTGTGAAAATTATCATTGTGCGCGCGCGCCCCGGACCGCAATTATGATATTTCCTGTTTTCCCATAGGGCCCAAGGCAAATGGGGATAGCGGTTGTACGCGCTTTCTAAGGCTCTGATCGCTTTTAGATTTTGCACGCGGATAGGGCCAACAGAGGCGCAGGTATTGCCATGCGCACCCGCCCGCAACAATGTTTCGATACCGAGTTATCAGGGTGTGGAAGTCCGCCGCCCCGAAGCTTTACGCGCTTCCGTCTCGCGAACTACTATTTTCATCATGCCCACACGGGCATCCGTTTGTAGTACGGGAGGCCGTCTACAAATGGTGAAAATTTCAAAGCGTTCAGTCGGGAAATTAAAAAGTTATGAGCATTAGAAGATCTTCCCATTAGGCCCCATTAGGCCACAGTAGCCGAACCGGCCTAAAACTTGCGCGGGTCACTTTCACGGACGGGCTCGAAACTGGTGCCAGAAGTTAGCCCCCGACCAGTGCTTCATTGAGAGGCATTGCGTAAAATTTTCCGTCCCCCGAGTGCCGCGCAATAGCCCCTGAAAGGGCTTTCGGCACAATTTTCACGCCCTTATTTGAGCCACTTGTAGCCGAAGGAATTTTGCGCAAATGACTGAGAGGTGCTCCTGGGCACTGCTCATCACTTTGCAATAGGTTCCGGGGCTTTTCGCGAAGGTCGCGTTTTCTCAAACTTTGAGGGCATTAGTGGGTGGGGTGTGAAAACCTCCGAATGCATGGTTCTCAGCTCCTGCTGTGGGCAGCAAGCCAATTTTTTTTCCAAAATGTTGACCTATAAAAGAGCTTACTCGGGTGTGAAAATTATCATTGTGCGCGCGCGCCCCGAACCGCAATTATGATATTTCCTGTTTTCCCATAGGGCCCAAGGCAAATGGGGATAGCGGTTGTACGCGCTTTCTAAGGCTCTGATCGCTTTTAGATTTTGCACGCGGATAGGGCCAACAGAGGCGCAGGTATTGCCATGCGCACCCGCCCGCAACAATGTTTCGATACCGAGTTATCGGGGTGTGGAAGTCAGCCGCCCCGAAGCTTTACGCGCTTCCGTCTCGCGAACTACTATTTTCATCATGCCCACACGGGCATCCGTTTGTAGTACGGGAGGCCGTCTACAAATGGTGAAAATTTCAAAGCGTTCAGTCGGGAAATTAAAAAGTTATGAGCATTAGAAGATCTTCCCATTAGGCCCCATTAGGCCACAGTAGCCGAACCGGCCTAAAACTTGCGCGGGTCACTTTCACGGACGGGCTCGAAACTGGTGCCAGAAGTTAGCCCCCGACCAGTGCTTCATTGTGAGGCATTGCGTAAAATTTTCCGTCCCCCGAGTGCCGCGCAATAGCCCCTGAAAGGGCTTTCGGCACAATTTTCACGCCCTTATTTGAGCCACTTGTAGCCGAAGGAATTTTGCGCAAATGACTGAGAGGTGCTCCTGGGCACTGCTCATCACTTTGCAATAGGTTCCGGGGCTTTTCGCGAAGGTCGCGTTTTCTCAAACTTTGAGGGCATTAGTGGGTGGGGTGTGAAAACCTCCGAATGCATGGTTCTCAGCTCCTGCTGTGGGCAGCAAGCCAATTTTTTTTCCAAAATGTTGACCTATAAAAGAGCTTACTCGGGTGTGAAAATTATCATTGTGCGCGCGCGCCCCGGACCGCAATTATGATATTTCCTGTTTTCCCATAGGGCCCAAGGCAAATGGGGATAGCGGTTGTACGCGCTTTCTAAGGCTCTGATCGCTTTTAGATTTTGCACGCGGATAGGGCCAACAGAGGCGCAGGTATTGCCATGCGCACCCGCCCGCAACAATGTTTCGATACCGAGTTATCGGGGTGTGGAAGTCCGCCGCCCCGAAGCTTTACGCGCTTCCGTCTCGCGAACTACTATTTTCATCATGCCCACACGGGCATCCGTTTGTAGTACGGGAGGCCGTCTACAAATGGTGAAAATTTCAAAGCGTTCAGTCGGGAAATTAAAAAGTTATGAGCATTAGAAGATCTTCCCATTAGGCCCCATTAGGCCACAGTAGCCGAACCGGCCTAAAACTTGCGCGGGTCACTTTCACGGACGGGCTCGAAACTGGTGCCAGAAGTTAGCCCCCGACCAGTGCTTCATTGTGAGGCATTGCGTAAAATTTTCTGTCCCCCGAGTGCCGCGCAATAGCCCCTGAAAGGGCTTTCGGCACAATTTTCACGCCCTTATTTGAGCCACTTGTAGCCGAAGGAATTTTGCGCAAATGACTGAGAGGTGCTCCTGGGCACTGCTCATCACTTTGCAATAGGTTCCGGGGCTTTTCGCGAAGGTCGCGTTTTCTCAAACTTTGAGGGCATTAGTGGGTGGGGTGTGAAAACCTCCGAATGCATGGTTCTCAGCTCCTGCTGTGGGCAGCAAGCCAATTTTTTTTCCAAAATGTTGACCTATAAAAGAGCTTACTCGGGTGTGAAAATTATCATTGTGCGCGCGCGCCCCGGACCGCAATTATGATATTTCCTGTTTTCCCATAGGGCCCAAGGCAAATGGGGATAGCGGTTGTACGCGCTTTCTAAGGCTCTGATCGCTTTTAGATTTTGCACGCGGATAGGGCCAACAGAGGCGCAGGTATTGCCATGCGCACCCGCCCGCAACAATGTTTCGATACCGAGTTATCGGGGTGTGGAAGTCCGCCGCCCCGAAGCTTTACGCGCTTCCGTCTCGCGAACTACTATTTTCATCATGCCCACACGGGCATCCGTTTGTAGTACGGGAGGCCGTCTACAAATGGTGAAAATTTCAAAGCGTTCAGTCGGGAAATTAAAAAGTTATGAGCATTAGAAGATCTTCCCATTAGGCCCCATTAGGCCACAGTAGCCGAACCGGCCTAAAACTTGCGCGGGTCACTTTCACGGACGGGCTCGAAACTGGTGCCAGAAGTTAGCCCCCGACCAGTGCTTCATTGTGAGGCATTGCGTAAAATTTTCCGTCCCCCGAGTGCCGCGCAATAGCCCCTGAAAGGGCTTTCGGCACAATTTTCACGCCCTTATTTGAGCCACTTGTAGCCGAAGGAATTTTGCGCAAATGACTGAGAGGTGCTCCTGGGCACTGCTCATCACTTTGCAATAGGTTCCGGGGCTTTTCGCGAAGGTCGCGTTTTCTCAAACTTTGAGGGCATTAGTGGGTGGGGTGTGAAAACCTCCGAATGCATGGTTCTCAGCTCCTGCTGTGGGCAGCAAGCCAATTTTTTTTCCAAAATGTTGACCTATAAAAGAGCTTACTCGGGTGTGAAAATTATCATTGTGCGCGCGCGCCCCGGACCGCAATTATGATATTTCCTGTTTTCCCATAGGGCCCAAGGCAAATGGGGATAGCGGTTGTACGCGCTTTCTAAGGCTCTGATCGCTTTTAGATTTTGCACGCGGATAGGGCCAACAGAGGCGCAGGTATTGCCATGCGCACCCGCCCGCAACAATGTTTCGATACCGAGTTATCGGGGTGTGGAAGTCCGCCGCCCCGAAGCTTTACGCGCTTCCGTCTCGCGAACTACTATTTTCATCATGCCCACACGGGCATCCGTTTGTAGTACGGGAGGCCGTCTACAAATGGTGAAAATTTCAAAGCGTTCAGTCGGGAAATTAAAAAGTTATGAGCATTAGAAGATCTTCCCATTAGGCCCCATTAGGCCACAGTAGCCGAACCGGCCTAAAACTTGCGCGGGTCACTTTCACGGACGGGCTCGAAACTGGTGCCAGAAGTTAGCCCCCGACCAGTGCTTCATTGTGAGGCATTGCGTAAAATTTTCCGTCCCCCGAGTGCCGCGCAATAGCCCCTGAAAGGGCTTTCGGCACAATTTTCACGCCCTTATTTGAGCCACTTGTAGCCGAAGGAATTTTGCGCAAATGACTGAGAGGTGCTCCTGGGCACTGCTCATCACTTTGCAATAGGTTCCGGGGCTTTTCGCGAAGGTCGCGTTTTCTCAAACTTTGAGGGCATTAGTGGGTGGGGTGTGAAAACCTCCGAATGCATGGTTCTCAGCTCCTGCTGTGGGCAGCAAGCCAATTTTTTTTCCAAAATGTTGACCTATAAAAGAGCTTACTCGGGTGTGAAAATTATCATTGTGCGCGCGCGCCCCGGACCGCAATTATGATATTTCCTGTTTTCCCATAGGGCCCAAGGCAAATGGGGATAGCGGTTGTACGCGCTTTCTAAGGCTCTGATCGCTTTTAGATTTTGCACGCGGATAGGGCCAACAGAGGCGCAGGTATTGCCATGCGCACCCGCCCGCAACAATGTTTCGATACCGAGTTATCGGGGTGTGGAAGTCCGCCGCCCCGAAGCTTTACGCGCTTCCGTCTCGCGAACTACTATTTTCATCATGCCCACACGGGCATCCGTTTGTAGTACGGGAGGCCGTCTACAAATGGTGAAAATTTCAAAGCGTTCAGTCGGGAAATTAAAAAGTTATGAGCATTAGAAGATCTTCCCATTAGGCCCCATTAGGCCACAGTAGCCGAACCGGCCTAAAACTTGCGCGGGTCACTTTCACGGACGGGCTAGAAACTGGTGCCAGAAGTTAGCCCCCGACCAGTGCTTCATTGTGAGGCATTGCGTAAAATTTTCCGTCCCCCGAGTGCCGCGCAATAGCCCCTGAAAGGGCTTTCGGCACAATTTTCACGCCCTTATTTGAGCCACTTGTAGCCGAAGGAATTTTGCGCAAATGACTGAGAGGTGCTCCTGGGCACTGCTCATCACTTTGCAATAGGTTCCGGGGCTTTTCGCGAAGGTCGCGTTTTCTCAAACTTTGAGGGCATTAGTGGGTGGGGTGTGAAAACCTCCGAATGCATGGTTCTCAGCTCCTGCTGTGGGCAGCAAGCCAATTTTTTTTCCAAAATGTTGACCTATAAAAGAGCTTACTCGGGTGTGAAAATTATCATTGTGCGCGCGCGCCCCGGACCGCAATTATGATATTTCCTGTTTTCCCATAGGGCCCAAGGCAAATGGGGATAGCGGTTGTACGCGCTTTCTAAGGCTCTGATCGCTTTTAGATTTTGCACGCGGATAGGGCCAACAGAGGCGCAGGTATTGCCATGCGCACCCGCCCGCAACAATGTTTCGATACCGAGTTATCGGGGTGTGGAAGTCCGCCGCCCCGAAGCTTTACGCGCTTCCGTCTCGCGAACTACTATTTTCATCATGCCCACACGGGCATCCGTTTGTAGTACGGGAGGCCGTCTACAAATGGTGAAAATTTCAAAGCGTTCAGTCGGGAAATTAAAAAGTTATGAGCATTAGAAGATCTTCCCATTAGGCCCCATTAGGCCACAGTAGCCGAACCGGCCTAAAACTTGCGCGGGTCACTTTCACGGACGGGCTCGAAACTGGTGCCAGAAGTTAGCCCCCGACCAGTGCTTCATTGTGAGGCATTGCGTAAAATTTTCCGTCCCCCGAGTGCCGCGCAATAGCCCCTGAAAGGGCTTTCGGCACAATTTTCACGCCCTTATTTGAGCCACTTGTAGCCGAAGGAATTTTGCGCAAATGACTGAGAGGTGCTCCTGGGCACTGCTCATCACTTTGCAATAGGTTCCGGGGCTTTTCGCGAAGGTCGCGTTTTCTCAAACTTTGAGGGCATTAGTGGGTGGGGTGTGAAAACCTCCGAATGCATGGTTCTCAGCTCCTGCTGTGGGCAGCAAGCCAATTTTTTTTCCAAAATGTTGACCTATAAAAGAGCTTACTCGGGTGTGAAAATTATCATTGTGCGCGCGCGCCCCGGACCGCAATTATGATATTTCCTGTTTTCCCATAGGGCCCAAGGCAAATGGGGATAGCGGTTGTACGCGCTTTCTAAGGCTCTGATCGCTTTTAGATTTTGCACGCGGATAGGGCCAACAGAGGCGCAGGTATTGCCATGCGCACCCGCCCGCAACAATGTTTCGATACCGAGTTATCGGGGTGTGGAAGTCCGCCGCCCCGAAGCTTTACGCGCTTCCGTCTCGCGAACTACTATTTTCATCATGCCCACACGGGCATCCGTTTGTAGTACGGGAGGCCGTCTACAAATGGTGAAAATTTCAAAGCGTTCAGTCGGGAAATTAAAAAGTTATGAGCATTAGAAGATCTTCCCATTAGGCCCCATTAGGCCACAGTAGCCGAACCGGCCTAAAACTTGCGCGGGTCACTTTCACGGACGGGCTCGAAACTGGTGCCAGAAGTTAGCCCCCGACCAGTGCTTCATTGTGAGGCATTGCGTAAAATTTTCCGTCCCCCGAGTGCCGCGCAATAGCCCCTGAAAGGGCTTTCGGCACAATTTTCACGCCCTTATTTGAGCCACTTGTAGCCGAAGGAATTTTGCGCAAATGACTGAGAGGTGCTCCTGGGCACTGCTCATCACTTTGCAATAGGTTCCGGGGCTTTTCGCGAAGGTCGCGTTTTCTCAAACTTTGAGGGCATTAGTGGGTGGGGTGTGAAAACCTCCGAATGCATGGTTCTCAGCTCCTGCTGTGGGCAGCAAGCCAATTTTTTTTCCAAAATGTTGACCTATAAAAGAGCTTACTCGGGTGTGAAAATTATCATTGTGCGCGCGCGCCCCGGACCGCAATTATGATATTTCCTGTTTTCCCATAGGGCCCAAGGCAAATGGGGATAGCGGTTGTACGCGCTTTCTAAGGCTCTGATCGCTTTTAGATTTTGCACGCGGATAGGGCCAACAGAGGCGCAGGTATTGCCATGCGCACCCGCCCGCAACAATGTTTCGATACCGAGTTATCGGGGTGTGGAAGTCCGCCGCCCCGAAGCTTTACGCGCTTCCGTCTCGCGAACTACTATTTTCATCATGCCCACACGGGCATCCGTTTGTAGTACGGGAGGCCGTCTACAAATGGTGAAAATTTCAAAGCGTTCAGTCGGGAAATTAAAAAGTTATGAGCATTAGAAGATCTTCCCATTAGGCCCATTAGGCCACAGTAGCCGAACCGGCCTAAAACTTGCGCGGGTCACTTTCACGGACGGGCTTGAAACTGGTGCCAGAAGTTAGCCCCCGACCAGTGCTTCATTGTGAGGCATTGCGTAAAATTTTCCGTCCCCCGAGTGCCGCGCAATAGCCCCTGAAAGGGCTTTCGGCACAATTTTCACGCCCTTATTTGAGCCACTTGTAGCCGAAGGAATTTTGCGCAAATGACTGAGAGGTGCTCCTGGGCACTGCTCATCACTTTGCAATAGGTTCCGGGGCTTTTCGCGAAGGTCGCGTTTTCTCAAACTTTGAGGGCATTAGTGGGTGGGGTGTGAAAACCTCCGAATGCATGGTTCTCAGCTCCTGCTGTGGGCAGCAAGCCAATTTTTTTTCCAAAATGTTGACCTATAAAAGAGCTTACTCGGGTGTGAAAATTATCATTGTGCGCGCGCGCCCCGGACCGCAATTATGATATTTCCTGTTTTCCCATAGGGCCCAAGGCAAATGGGGATAGCGGTTGTACGCGCTTTCTAAGGCTCTGATCGCTTTTAGATTTTGCACGCGGATAGGGCCAACAGAGGCGCAGGTATTGCCATGCGCACCCGCCCGCAACAATGTTTCGATACCGAGTTATCGGGGTGTGGAAGTCCGCCGCCCCGAAGCTTTACGCGCTTCCGTCTCGCGAACTACTATTTTCATCATGCCCACACGGGCATCCGTTTGTAGTACGGGAGGCCGTCTACAAATGGTGAAAATTTCAAAGCGTTCAGTCGGGAAATTAAAAAGTTATGAGCATTAGAAGATCTTCCCATTAGGCCCCATTAGGCCACAGTAGCCGAACCGGCCTAAAACTTGCGCGGGTCACTTTCACGGACGGGCTCGAAACTGGTGCCAGAAGTTAGCCCCCGACCAGTGCTTCATTGTGAGGCATTGCGTAAAATTTTCCGTCCCCCGAGTGCCGCGCAATAGCCCCTGAAAGGGCTTTCGGCACAATTTTCACGCCCTTATTTGAGCCACTTGTAGCCGAAGGAATTTTGCGCAAATGACTGAGAGGTGCTCCTGGGCACTGCTCATCACTTTGCAATAGGTTCCGGGGCTTTTCGCGAAGGTCGCGTTTTCTCAAACTTTGAGGGCATTAGTGGGTGGGGTGTGAAAACCTCCGAATGCATGGTTCTCAGCTCCTGCTGTGGGCAGCAAGCCAATTTTTTTTCCAAAATGTTGACCTATAAAAGAGCTTACTCGGGTGTGAAAATTATCATTGTGCGCGCGCGCCCCGGACCGCAATTATGATATTTCCTGTTTTCCCATAGGGCCCAAGGCAAATGGGGATAGCGGTTGTACGCGCTTTCTAAGGCTCTGATCGCTTTTAGATTTTGCACGCGGATAGGGCCAACAGAGGCGCAGGTATTGCCATGCGCACCCGCCCGCAACAATGTTTCGATACCGAGTTATCGGGGTGTGGAAGTCCGCCGCCCCGAAGCTTTACGCGCTTCCGTCTCGCGAACTACTATTTTCATCATGCCCACACGGGCATCCGTTTGTAGTACGGGAGGCCGTCTACAAATGGTGAAAATTTCAAAGCGTTCAGTCGGGAAATTAAAAAGTTATGAGCATTAGAAGATCTTCCCATTAGGCCCCATTAGGCCACAGTAGCCGAACCGGCCTAAAACTTGCGCGGGTCACTTTCACGGACGGGCTCGAAACTGGTGCCAGAAGTTAGCCCCCGACCAGTGCTTCATTGTGAGGCATTGCGTAAAATTTTCCGTCCCCCGAGTGCCGCGCAATAGCCCCTGAAAGGGCTTTCGGCACAATTTTCACGCCCTTATTTGAGCCACTTGTAGCCGAAGGAATTTTGCGCAAATGACTGAGAGGTGCTCCTGGGCACTGCTCATCACTTTGCAATAGGTTCCGGGGCTTTTCGCGAAGGTCGCGTTTTCTCAAACTTTGAGGGCATTAGTGGGTGGGGTGTGAAAACCTCCGAATGCATGGTTCTCAGCTCCTGCTGTGGGCAGCAAGCCAATTTTTTTTCCAAAATGTTGACCTATAAAAGAGCTTACTCGGGTGTGAAAATTATCATTGTGCGCGCGCGCCCCGGACCGCAATTATGATATTTCCTGTTTTCCCATAGGGCCCAAGGCAAATGGGGATAGCGGTTGTACGCGCTTTCTAAGGCTCTGATCGCTTTTAGATTTTGCACGCGGATAGGGCCAACAGAGGCGCAGGTATTGCCATGCGCACCCGCCCGCAACAATGTTTCGATACCGAGTTATCGGGGTGTGGAAGTCCGCCGCCCCGAAGCTTTACGCGCTTCCGTCTCGCGAACTACTATTTTCATCATGCCCACACGGGCATCCGTTTGTAGTACGGGAGGCCGTCTACAAATGGTGAAAATTTCAAAGCGTTCAGTCGGGAAATTAAAAAGTTATGAGCATTAGAAGATCTTCCCATTAGGCCCCATTAGGCCACAGTAGCCGAACCGGCCTAAAACTTGCGCGGGTCACTTTCACGGACGGGCTCGAAACTGGTGCCAGAAGTTAGCCCCCGACCAGTGCTTCATTGTGAGGCATTGCGTAAAATTTTCCGTCCCCCGAGTGCCGCGCAATAGCCCCTGAAAGGGCTTTCGGCACAATTTTCACGCCCTTATTTGAGCCACTTGTAGCCGAAGGAATTTTGCGCAAATGACTGAGAGGTGCTCCTGGGCACTGCTCATCACTTTGCAATAGGTTCCGGGGCTTTTCGCGAAGGTCGCGTTTTCTCAAACTTTGAGGGCATTAGTGGGTGGGGTGTGAAAACCTCCGAATGCATGGTTCTCAGCTCCTGCTGTGGGCAGCAAGCCAATTTTTTTCCAAAATGTTGACCTATAAAAGAGCTTACTCGGGTGTGAAAATTATCATTGTGCGCGCGCGCCCCGGACCGCAATTATGATATTTCCTGTTTTCCCATAGGGCCCAAGGCAAATGGGGATAGCGGTTGTACGCGCTTTCTAAGGCTCTGATCGCTTTTAGATTTTGCACGCGGATAGGGCCAACAGAGGCGCAGGTATTGCCATGCGCACCCGCCCGCAACAATGTTTCGATACCGAGTTATCGGGGTGTGGAAGTCCGCCGCCCCGAAGCTTTACGCGCTTCCGTCTCGCGAACTACTATTTTCATCATGCCCACACGGGCATCCGTTTGTAGTACGGGAGGCCGTCTACAAATGGTGAAAATTTCAAAGCGTTCAGTCGGGAAATTAAAAAGTTATGAGCATTAGAAGATCTTCCCATTAGGCCCCATTAGGCCACAGTAGCCGAACCGGCCTAAAACTTGCGCGGGTCACTTTCACGGACGGGCTCGAAACTGGTGCCAGAAGTTAGCCCCCGACCAGTGCTTCATTGTGAGGCATTGCGTAAAATTTTCCGTCCCCCGAGTGCCGCGCAATAGCCCCTGAAAGGGCTTTCGGCACAATTTTCACGCCCTTATTTGAGCCACTTGTAGCCGAAGGAATTTTGCGCAAATGACTGAGAGGTGCTCCTGGGCACTGCTCATCACTTTGCAATAGGTTCCGGGGCTTTTCGCGAAGGTCGCGTTTTCTCAAACTTTGAGGGCATTAGTGGGTGGGGTGTGAAAACCTCCGAATGCATGGTTCTCAGCTCCTGCTGTGGGCAGCAAGCCAATTTTTTTTCCAAAATGTTGACCTATAAAAGAGCTTACTCGGGTGTGAAAATTATCATTGTGCGCGCGCGCCCCGGACCGCAATTATGATATTTCCTGTTTTCCCATAGGGCCCAAGGCAAATGGGGATAGCGGTTGTACGCGCTTTCTAAGGCTCTGATCGCTTTTAGATTTTGCACGCGGATAGGGCCAACAGAGGCGCAGGTATTGCCATGCGCACCCGCCCGCAACAATGTTTCGATACCGAGTTATCGGGGTGTGGAAGTCCGCCGCCCCGAAGCTTTACGCGCTTCCGTCTCGCGAACTACTATTTTCATCATGCCCACACGGGCATCCGTTTGTAGTACGGGAGGCCGTCTACAAATGGTGAAAATTTCAAAGCGTTCAGTCGGGAAATTAAAAAGTTATGAGCATTAGAAGATCTTCCCATTAGGCCCCATTAGGCCACAGTAGCCGAACCGGCCTAAAACTTGCGCGGGTCACTTTCACGGACGGGCTCGAAACTGGTGCCAGAAGTTAGCCCCCGACCAGTGCTTCATTGTGAGGCATTGCGTAAAATTTTCCGTCCCCCGAGTGCCGCGCAATAGCCCCTGAAAGGGCTTTCGGCACAATTTTCACGCCCTTATTTGAGCCACTTGTAGCCGAAGGAATTTTGCGCAAATGACTGAGAGGTGCTCCTGGGCACTGCTCATCACTTTGCAATAGGTTCCGGGGCTTTTCGCGAAGGTCGCGTTTTCTCAAACTTTGAGGGCATTAGTGGGTGGGGTGTGAAAACCTCCGAATGCATGGTTCTCAGCTCCTGCTGTGGGCAGCAAGCCAATTTTTTTCCAAAATGTTGACCTATAAAAGAGCTTACTCGGGTGTGAAAATTATCATTGTGCGCGCGCGCCCCGGACCGCAATTATGATATTTCCTGTTTTCCCATAGGGCCCAAGGCAAATGGGGATAGCGGTTGTACGCGCTTTCTAAGGCTGTGATCGCTTTTAGATTTTGCACGCGGATAGGGCCAACAGAGGCGCAGGTATTGCCATGCGCACCCGCCCGCAACAATGTTTCGATACCGAGTTATCGGGGTGTGGAAGTCCGCCGCCCCGAAGCTTTACGCGCTTCCGTCTCGCGAACTACTATTTTCATCATGCCCACACGGGCATCCGTTTGTAGTACGGGAGGCCGTCTACAAATGGTGAAAATTTCAAAGCGTTCAGTCGGGAAATTAAAAAGTTATGAGCATTAGAAGATCTTCCCATTAGGCCCCATTAGGCCACAGTAGCCGAACCGGCCTAAAACTTGCGCGGGTCACTTTCACGGACGGGCTCGAAACTGGTGCCAGAAGTTAGCCCCCGACCAGTGCTTCATTGTGAGGCATTGCGTAAAATTTTTCGTCCCCCGAGTGCCGCGCAATAGCCCCTGAAAGGGCTTTCGGCACAATTTTCACGCCCTTATTTGAGCCACTTGTAGCCGAAGGAATTTTGCGCAAATGACTGAGAGGTGCTCCTGGGCACTGCTCATCACTTTGCAATAGGTTCCGGGGCTTTTCGCGAAGGTCGCGTTTTCTCAAACTTTGAGGGCATTAGTGGGTGGGGTGTGAAAACCTCCGAATGCATGGTTCTCAGCTCCTGCTGTGGGCAGCAAGCCAATTTTTTTTCCAAAATGTTGACCTATAAAAGAGCTTACTCGGGTGTGAAAATTATCATTGTGCGCGCGCGCCCCGGACCGCAATTATGATATTTCCTGTTTTCCCATAGGGCCCAAGGCAAATGGGGATAGCGGTTGTACGCGCTTTCTAAGGCTCTGATCGCTTTTAGATTTTGCACGCGGATAGGGCCAACAGAGGCGCAGGTATTGCCATGCGCACCCGCCCGCAACAATGTTTCGATACCGAGTTATCGGGGTGTGGAAGTCCGCCGCCCCGAAGCTTTACGCGCTTCCGTCTCGCGAACTACTATTTTCATCATGCCCACACGGGCATCCGTTTGTAGTACGGGAGGCCGTCTACAAATGGTGAAAATTTCAAAGCGTTCAGTCGGGAAATTAAAAAGTTATGAGCATTAGAAGATCTTCCCATTAGGCCCCATTAGGCCACAGTAGCCGAACCGGCCTAAAACTTGCGCGGGTCACTTTCACGGACGGGCTCGAAACTGGTGCCAGAAGTTAGCCCCCGACCAGTGCTTCATTGTGAGGCATTGCGTAAAATTTTCCGTCCCCCGAGTGCCGCGCAATAGCCCCTGAAAGGGCTTTCGGCACAATTTTCACGCCCTTATTTGAGCCACTTGTAGCCGAAGGAATTTTGCGCAAATGACTGAGAGGTGCTCCTGGGCACTGCTCATCACTTTGCAATAGGTTCCGGGGCTTTTCGCGAAGGTCGCGTTTTCTCAAACTTTGAGGGCATTAGTGGGTGGGGTGTGAAAACCTCCGAATGCATGGTTCTCAGCTCCTGCTGTGGGCAGCAAGCCAATTTTTTTTCCAAAATGTTGACCTATAAAAGAGCTTACTCGGGTGTGAAAATTATCATTGTGCGCGCGCGCCCCGGACCGCAATTATGATATTTCCTGTTTTCCCATAGGGCCCAAGGCAAATGGGGATAGCGGTTGTACGCGCTTTCTAAGGCTCTGATCGCTTTTAGATTTTGCACGCGGATAGGGCCAACAGAGGCGCAGGTATTGCCATGCGCACCCGCCCGCAACAATGTTTCGATACCGAGTTATCGGGGTGTGGAAGTCCGCCGCCCCGAAGCTTTACGCGCTTCCGTCTCGCGAACTACTATTTTCATCATGCCCACACGGGCATCCGTTTGTAGTACGGGAGGCCGTCTACAAATGGTGAAAATTTCAAAGCGTTCAGTCGGGAAATTAAAAAGTTATGAGCATTAGAAGATCTTCCCATTAGGCCCCATTAGGCCACAGTAGCCGAACCGGCCTAAAACTTGCGCGGGTCACTTTCACGGACGGGCTCGAAACTGGTGCCAGAAGTTAGCCCCCGACCAGTGCTTCATTGTGAGGCATTGCGTAAAATTTTCCGTCCCCCGAGTGCCGCGCAATAGCCCCTGAAAGGGCTTTCGGCACAATTTTCACGCCCTTATTTGAGCCACTTGTAGCCGAAGGAATTTTGCGCAAATGACTGAGAGGTGCTCCTGGGCACTGCTCATCACTTTGCAATAGGTTCCGGGGCTTTTCGCGAAGGTCGCGTTTTCTCAAACTTTGAGGGCATTAGTGGGTGGGGTGTGAAAACCTCCGAATGCATGGTTCTCAGCTCCTGCTGTGGGCAGCAAGCCAATTTTTTTTCCAAAATGTTGACCTATAAAAGAGCTTACTCGGGTGTGAAAATTATCATTGTGCGCGCGCGCCCCGGACCGCAATTATGATATTTCCTGTTTTCCCATAGGGCCCAAGGCAAATGGGGATAGCGGTTGTACGCGCTTTCTAAGGCTGTGATCGCTTTTAGATTTTGCACGCGGATAGGGCCAACAGAGGCGCAGGTATTGCCATGCGCACCCGCCCGCAACAATGTTTCGATACCGAGTTATCGGGGTGTGGAAGTCCGCCGCCCCGAAGCTTTACGCGCTTCCGTCTCGCGAACTACTATTTTCATCATGCCCACACGGGCATCCGTTTGTAGTACGGGAGGCCGTCTACAAATGGTGAAAATTTCAAAGCGTTCAGTCGGGAAATTAAAAAGTTATGAGCATTAGAAGATCTTCCCATTAGGCCCCATTAGGCCACAGTAGCCGAACCGGCCTAAAACTTGCGCGGGTCACTTTCACGGACGGGCTCGAAACTGGTGCCAGAAGTTAGCCCCCGACCAGTGCTTCATTGTGAGGCATTGCGTAAAATTTTCCGTCCCCCGAGTGCCGCGCAATAGCCCCTGAAAGGGCTTTCGGCACAATTTTCACGCCCTTATTTGAGCCACTTGTAGCCGAAGGAATTTTGCGCAAATGACTGAGAGGTGCTCCTGGGCACTGCTCATCACTTTGCAATAGGTTCCGGGGCTTTTCGCGAAGGTCGCGTTTTCTCAAACTTTGAGGGCATTAGTGGGTGGGGTGTGAAAACCTCCGAATGCATGGTTCTCAGCTCCTGCTGTGGGCAGCAAGCCAATTTTTTTTCCAAAATGTTGACCTATAAAAGAGCTTACTCGGGTGTGAAAATTATCATTGTGCGCGCGCGCCCCGGACCGCAATTATGATATTTCCTGTTTTCCCATAGGGCCCAAGGCAAATGGGGATAGCGGTTGTACGCGCTTTCTAAGGCTCTGATCGCTTTTAGATTTTGCACGCGGATAGGGCCAACAGAGGCGCAGGTATTGCCATGCGCACCCGCCCGCAACAATGTTTCGATACCGAGTTATCGGGGTGTGGAAGTCCGCCGCCCCGAAGCTTTACGCGCTTCCGTCTCGCGAACTACTATTTTCATCATGCCCACACGGGCATCCGTTTGTAGTACGGGAGGCCGTCTACAAATGGTGAAAATTTCAAAGCGTTCAGTCGGGAAATTAAAAAGTTATGAGCATTAGAAGATCTTCCCATTAGGCCCCATTAGGCCACAGTAGCCGAACCGGCCTAAAACTTGCGCGGGTCACTTTCACGGACGGGCTCGAAACTGGTGCCAGAAGTTAGCCCCCGACCAGTGCTTCATTGTGAGGCATTGCGTAAAATTTTCCGTCCCCCGAGTGCCGCGCAATAGCCCCTGAAAGGGCTTTCAGCACAATTTTCACGCCCTTATTTGAGCCACTTGTAGCCGAAGGAATTTTGCGCAAATGACTGAGAGGTGCTCCTGGGCACTGCTCATCACTTTGCAATAGGTTCCGGGGCTTTTCGCGAAGGTCGCGTTTTCTCAAACTTTGAGGGCATTAGTGGGTGGGGTGTGAAAACCTCCGAATGCATGGTTCTCAGCTCCTGCTGTGGGCAGCAAGCCAATTTTTTTTCCAAAATGTTGACCTATAAAAGAGCTTACTTGGGTGTGAAAATTATCATTGTGCGCGCGCGCCCCGGACCGCAATTATGATATTTCCTGTTTTCCCATAGGGCCCAAGGCAAATGGGGATAGCGGTTGTACGCGCTTTCTAAGGCTCTGATCGCTTTTAGATTTTGCACGCGGATAGGGCCAACAGAGGCGCAGGTATTGCCATGCGCACCCGCCCGCAACAATGTTTCGATACCGAGTTATCGGGGTGTGGAAGTCCGCCGCCCCGAAGCTTTACGCGCTTCCGTCTCGCGAACTACTATTTTCATCATGCCCACACGGGCATCCGTTTGTAGTACGGGAGACCGTCTACAAATGGTGAAAATTTCAAAGCGTTCAGTCGGGAAATTAAAAAGTTATGAGCATTAGAAGATCTTCCCATTAGGCCCCATTAGGCCACAGTAGCCGAACCGGCCTAAAACTTGCGCGGGTCACTTTCACGGACGGGCTCGAAACTGGTGCCAGAAGTTAGCCCCCGACCAGTGCTTCATTGTGAGGCATTGCGTAAAATTTTCCGTCCCCCGAGTGCCGCGCAATAGCCCCTGAAAGGGCTTTCGGCACAATTTTCACGCCCTTATTTGAGCCACTTGTCGCCGAAGGAATTTTGCGCAAATGACTGAGAGGTGCTCCTGGGCACTGCTCATCACTTTGCAATAGGTTCCGGGGCTTTTCGCGAAGGTCGCGTTTTCTCAAACTTTGAGGGCATTAGTGGGTGGGGTGTGAAAACCTCCGAATGCATGGTTCTCAGCTCCTGCTGTGGGCAGCAAGCCAATTTTTTTTCCAAAATGTTGACCTATAAAAGAGCTTACTCGGGTGTGAAAATTATCATTGTGCGCGCGCGCCCCGGACCGCAATTATGATATTTCCTGTTTTCCCATAGGGCCCAAGGCAAATGGGGATAGCGGTTGTACGCGCTTTCTAAGGCTCTGATCGCTTTTAGATTTTGCACGCGGATAGGGCCAACAGAGGCGCAGGTATTGCCATGCGCACCCGCCCGCAACAATGTTTCGATACCGAGTTATCGGGGTGTGGAAGTCCGCCGCCCCGAAGCTTTACGCGCTTCCGTCTCGCAAACTACTATTTTCATCATGCCCACACGGGCATCCGTTTGTAGTACGGGAGGCCGTCTACAAATGGTGAAAATTTCAAAGCGTTCAGTCGGGAAATTAAAAAGTTATGAGCATTAGAAGATCTTCCCATTAGGCCCCATTAGGCCACAGTAGCCGAACCGGCCTAAAACTTGCGCGGGTCACTTTCACGGACGGGCTCGAAACTGCCTCCATCAAATTCATTGCGATCTCTCCGCTCCAATCTATAGCCATCTACCTGGGTCTGGGCCTTCCTACATGTTTATGAAGCCAATTTAGACATTATATACTTCCTATTGAGCGAATAACAACGGCGAGGATCAGACTGCATGAATGCGCAGCCTGGTCTGTTCACATGGAAATAAGTCAGGTTTTCTTGCATTATAGGCCTACCCTCCTGTTATGAGTAAATATACATATATTGTTATGTATAGGTTATTCAGTGTTTTGTGTTGGTTATGGAATATATACGAGGGAGCGGAGCTTATATTTCATAACAAACACAAAACATTGTATAACCTATTTAGCCCTGACCCAGCTGTTTCCTGTGTTGGTTTCACATCCTGAAATGTACACAGTATGAAGCATTTTGTTGCATTTCGTTTAGGAGTCTCTCATTTCTTTTTAGCCCTTGATGCGTTCACATGGGACAATTGGATTTTATTAGCAGCATTTTTGTGAGATTTTTTTCCAAAATTATCTGGGAAGCATTTCATTGATCACGCGTTACAGATGTATAGGCTGATCAGTCCCTACTGTTTGTGCATTCTACCCTGATTCTCAAACAGTGGAGACACTCAGATCAGCACGTATATTCATGTGTCGTTTGGTCATGCTGTCTTTATCAAAAGCATTTTGGGGCAAGCAGTGTAATTTCTGACCAGGCTTCAATGTGCAGCCTGGTCAGTGTTTTCTGCCGTCGCATCTTTTCTGTGAAACAGCTAACATTTGAAATTTACATCATTTTGTGTCAATATTCTTCTCACAGTTTTATTTAGGGTTCTTAAAATAAAACTAAATTTGGTGAAACATTTTGGACAGCAATTTCCTCTCATCAAGTTATGGGAATGAGTCTCACAAAAGTGTGGGGTATGGAAAATATACCACGCTGAATATGGTCCTTTTCTTGCTACTGATTGGCTGAAAACAAAAGGAAGTGGGCGGGTCATGGGCTAAAAATATGTATCAGATAAAAAAGTGAAATTTAAAAAAATATGTACGTTTATATACATGATATACTTGTGTTTTATGTCAGTTCACGTCGTCCTAGTGATGTTGGGTCTACCATGACTAATTGCCCTTGCACTTGTTTGATTGAACCAAAGTCGGTGTATAGTACTAACTCTTAACATGCTGGTGCCTTATGCTGATATCATTAGCAAGGGGCTTAGGGCCTATACCCAGATCAGAGCTGACATAACGTGGGATTATCAGGACATTATGATGGTATTTCCGAAACAGTCCTTAATAAGGGTATTTTGAAAAATGCATCCGTTGCATACACAAGAAGATCGGTAAATGTTCTAAGATTTTGAACACTTTACTTTTTCCGTTCTCAAAGAAAATGCTGTTTTTTATGGTTGGAAAAGAAAAGCGGACAACAAAACATGCGAAAAACTATAACTCTTTAACGTTGATCTATTGCAGCATGAACCTAAAATACCCTATCAAAACATCATTTCAAACTTTCATACATTAGTACCAGACGCTGAAACAAGCTTTTTCTTTGTTAGAATCCCATATTTCTTCGAAAATTCACCTTTTAAAAATGTGGAAGTTTTATGGGGACGTTTTACCAGTCTTATTTTCGTGTGTTGGGGACGTTTTGACCAATTCGGGGACGTTTGACTAGGGGTCGTTTTGACTGGGGACGTTTTGACTGACACCCCAGCAATATGGTGTACCGAAAGGAGCAAAAAGATGAATTATGGTATATGCCATAATTAATTATGGTATATGACATAATCAATTATGGTATATGACATAATTAATTATAGTACATACCATAATTATTATAGTATGTACCATAATTAATTATGGTATATACCATAATTAATTATGTCATATACCATAATTGATTATGTCATATACCATAATTAATTATGGTATATGCCATAATTAATTATGGTATATACCATAATTCAAACTTATGACCCTTTTGGTGCGCCTCAAATAGCAAATTATAGCATATGCTTTAATAACTCAAATAAATATGGTATATATCATAATTAATTATGGCATATACCATAATTAATTATGTCATATACTATAATTAATTATGGTATGTACCATAATTAATTATGTCATATACTATAATTCGATATATTAGCCAATGAAAATCCTCGTTACAAAGATCAGCCTTAAATTGTCTTGTTTTGCGACATTCTTCCTTCATGCGCTCACCGCAACCAAGCTTACACGTCCAAAACCTTAGCCTCGTTTTAAAAAACCCAAACTAGCGCTGTATGTGAACAATAAGGCCAAATATCAAGCTTTAAATGAACAAGTGCGGAAGCAGAGGGGGACAGGGGGTCCGGACCCCGCCTGTAAAATCACAAGTTATATGAGGTTCAATAGGGAATAAGCAATTGGACCCCCCCCCCCCTGGAAAAAGTTGGACCCCCTCTCGAACCTTGAAAAATGAAAGGTTTCTTTGAAAATGACCATTTGACTCGTGTAAAATAAGCTGAGGACTAAAAAACGTTGTCAGAATGACCTGGACCCCCCCCCCTGACGAAAATTCCTGGATCCGCGCATGAATGAATGTACTAGCACAGTCTATTCGCTTCTTTTATCATTAAGGTCTTTTATTCCTTTTACGACATTTCAAAGAGTATAATCAGTAAGAGTCTTCTATAAATGCGACTATTGAATAATAACTATAAAACTCTCCGTCTATACTGACCCGTTTCCAAGAATATCCATAAATATATCCATTGTAACAATGTTTTGAGGAAATAAGAACTGGGAAAAATTCTGCAGCTCAATAAAAGCTAAACTAGTATTTAGAATTTAGTCAAAGTTATCTGATGGTTGCTTAATTGAGTATTTCTGACAGCAATAAATATTTTATCATACTGGTACAATACACATAAATTTTTTAACATCCTGTCATAAAATGTCAAAATTTTAGAATTTTCACACCTTCATAGTCGAGAAAACCTGCCTACGGGGTTTCCACCATGCCAGCTGTTCAACTCGTCAACTCTTATATTAAATTAGCGTGATTTTCATCCTGCCTCAAATTTATTTGACATGTAAATTTAATAAGAGGATAAAACGTTCTTTTCCGTATATTAACGCTTGTTAACCCGAGTGTGATAATATGTTGCAGCCCGAACCGCGAGGCAACTTGATCGATTTTGCCGCATTTATATATATCTTTTTGCCGGAATGACCTTATCTTACAAACTAATTGTGACTTCCAACAATGTGGCATCTAACATGAATAGACTCAGGCGAGCCTGTGCAGTCTCCTTTTCAAGCTTAGAAACGCCAAATGCTTGTCGGTCAGTAGCTTAATAGTCAAATAAATTTAAGAAAGGTTCTGATCAGACTGCGCGTATGACTTTGCGCGACTGATTTGAGCCTTTTCCTGTCGCATATTTCACATTGATGGAAATTTCATGTTGTGGCTCAATTATCTTTATTAGTTGAAGTTTAATTCCATAGGGGGACAGGGGGTCCGGAACCCCTTGGAAAATCATAAAGCTTTAGGGTTTTTTGGTCCGAATTCTCTGGAAAATCAAAGCTAACTCATTGTTGGGCCATCATCGGTCCGCTAGCAAAACATCAGTTAGATGGCGTTCCGCTGGGGAGCCGATGATTGCCCGCTTTTAGAGTATTTGTGCCCCATCTCCCCTCATCAACTAAAAAAGAGAAGTTCGTCAGAGTTGGACCCCTCTGAACAATCTTTCTGGACCCGCGCATTCAGTGGCTAGGAATATGGATCCGCACCTCTAGCCCGCTAGGCTAGGGATACAGATCTGTGCATTTGTCTTCTCAATGTGAAAGGTCAAACAATGTATTTATGATTTTTTTTAAATTTCAACAATACAATGTACAACGTTTCTCGCTACATTGACAGCATATCTTTAATATATCAAATATGCAAATGCGGACGCTGGTCCACTGACCTCCATTTAACACAAAAAGCAAAAGAGCAGATCAGATACGCGTCTGGTCAGTGTACTTCTTTTCGCCTTTAGTATGAGCGCAAAAGCGCAGATCAGATACGCATCGAAGCAGACTGAGCATTGTTTGGCGAGTAGAATATCTACTTCTACGCTACAACAAAGCCTACATAAACAAATAAGTGCACGGACATGTGTACTCCCATGGTATTCAAAGTTTTGAAGAAAGCAAATCACTATTTTTTTGTTGTTGTTTAAACTTTACACCTCAGTCAACAGCTATGGCAATGTAGGGACGGCCAGTTCACTTAACCACACTTTTTCCCAGCACAAGTTAACAAGTACTTCGCGCTTAGATCAAGCGTTCTATAAGGAAAACAAGAAAGATAACTGCTACATGACCTCTATATTTACACTAATTCCCGGTACTGTAAAATATGCCTTTCTGCCTCTAAGAGAAATTATATTTGTAAACAATACTTATGGTGCTCTTTTACGCCCCACGCTGCCAGATTGACATAATAGACCAGTGTAGCAGACTTTCTCGGCAGGCTATATTATAATAATTAAATTTGGGCCTCGTCGCGACAAAACCTGTCTTCGGGGTTTCTGACAAAACGAGACTCAAACTAGTCTCCTCTGCTTACAGCTCTAGCTAGAAAATTGAAAGTTCGGTTGTAGCAAGTTTAGATATAATTTTTCTCAATAAGCAAATAACAACTGCGCCTTTGTTGTTCGCAAACACCGAAGACAGAGGCCAATTATTATTATAATGTGGTATATCGGAAACTTACAACGTACGTAATTCTTAAGCGCGTGCTTGGGCCGTTGGGGAGGGATATTGGGGGTGGGGGGGGGGAGTTTGTGGGGAAGAGGAGCGAGGTTACATGCAATCTCAATTCTGACAGTACAAATACATTCTGGGGCAACAGGAATCTATCATGAAATCATTAAAATAATTTGACGGAACCGGTGTATCAAAAGATATGCTACATCATTACAAGGGTACATATCATTGGCGGATTCAGAGAGAAGACCCCCCCCCCCTCCTGAAAAATTACAAGTGCTATAGGTTTCCATAGGAATACTGTACTGATACGACCCCACGACAAGTAATGGAACAGCCCCCCTTGTAAAATCAGTTACTGAGCGGACCCTCTCCTAACCTCGAAAATCACAAGTGCTGTAGGTTTCCATAGGAATACTTGTACGGACCTTTCCACGAGACACGATATATAGAAAATACCGACCTTTCTCAGTTGAAGTGGGCTCTCCACCCCAGCATGCAGACGACCGCGTGCCCATCACACATGTTGTTTAAATATTATCCAAATTATTTAAGCCGTTTAATATAGCATTTAGGATAACAAACAAAGCAGGCCCTGACCAGTGATCTTTATTAAAAACTTGTGCCGTTATGCAGGTCACATCTCTGACGAACTTTATGCACCCACACATCTCCCTAAACCAACTACCGGGATGAGGGGATAGCTGCGATAATGAACAATTCAAAAACACATTGCTTTCCCACGCAAGTGATTATCCCCATGCTTTTTTTAAATAGCGAAGGGGATATTGTAATCGCCTCCGCCCGTCCGTTCGTCTGTCCGTTAAGCTACCTCCTCCTAAACCACTGGACGAAATTCAACCAAATTTGGTGTGCGAGTTACTCACATAAATAGGACGTGCAACGGCATTTCCCCCGCCCCCTGGGGCCCTGGGGAAGGGTCAAAAGTTCAAATATCGTTTAATTTCAATTACAAAGTCAATTTCAGAGATTTTTATACCAAACTTTGCGTGTGTTCTCACAAATGAAAGATACAAAAAATATCAGACGGGATTTTCATTCTGTCGCCCGGGTCATGCCCCAGCGATGGGACTTTGGGGCGCTGGGGGTTCCCAGGGGGGTCAAAAAAAATTTCAAACATGGCCATGTGGCATATCAAATCGACGGGGATGAAGAGCAGAACAGAATGCAAGTGAAATTTTCATCCTAGGGTCAAACTGGTGACCTTGGAGTGAGGCAAAAGGTCAAATATCATTAAATTTCGGTTACCATGTCAATTTCAAAGATTTTTTATAACAAACTTTTTGTGTGTTTTCACAAATAAAAGATAGAAAAAAGTAAGAGAGAGGGCAAAGATCAGGAACCGATACAATCAAGCACCACACCTGACCCCGGATACCAATGGGAAAGTGAGACATCACAAACGAGAGCCAAGAGCCCTTTCCAAGCAGGTGACCACATATTGAACATACTTTTCATTCTGTTGCTGGGGTGGGACTTGGGGGTGCTGGGGGGAGGGGTCAAAAACTTTAGCGTGGGGATTTGCGATGACATTCTAGTTTGTTAAAGTAAAAAGCGGAATAATGGCTATTGGAAGGTCCCCTCAATGCAGAGCATGGTTAAAAAAGTATTTTCATTTCCCTGCCATTCCCCTTAAATGGGGCAGTGGTAACAAATAACTTGTAAATTACTTTTTGCTGATGTCCCGTTTATGGGATGCTATGCTCTCGTGGCGGGGATGAGGCCATATGCGTGTATGTAAATGCTATGTGAGCTGTAAGGCCCTTCCTCACCCTCCCGCCACTTCCGAGTACCAGCTATGCCTAACAATGGTAGATCGATCGCGTACGGGTAGGGTGGGGATGACTTTATACCAATGGAAACGCATTAAACATTCATAGGAGCGCAGTGGTATAGTGTTAGACTTAAGATCAAGGAGACACTGTGTTGCTCCTGGGACTCTTAGTTGTAGTACTGACATGTTGTGACAGCAACTGGGACTACTGGTGGAAATACGTACATCTAATGACAGCTACTGGGACTACTGGTGGTAATACGTACATCTAATGACAACTACTGGGACTACTGGTTGTAATACGTACATCTAATGACAACTACTGGGACTACTAGTGGTAGTACTTACATCTAATGACAGCTACTGGGACTACTAGTGGTAGTACTTACATCTAATGACAGCTACTGGGACTACTAGTGGTAAAACGTACATCTAATGACAGCTACTGGGACTACTGGTGGTAATACGTACATCTAATGACAGCTACTGGGACTACTAGTGGTAATACTTACATCTAGTGACAGCTACTGGGACTACTGTTGTGACAGCTACTGGGACTACTGTTGTGACAGCTACTGGGACTACTAGTGGTAGTATTTGCATCCAATGACAGCTACTCGGACTACTAGTGGTAGTACTTAAAGGCTGTGAAAGCAACTGGGACTACTAGAGGTAGTACTTACATCTAATGACAGCTTCTTGAACTACTACTTGTAGTACTTACATATATACTGTATAATTACAGTTACCGGGACTCTTAGTGGTAGGAATTACATGCTGTGGCAGCTACTGGGACTACTAGTGGAAGTACTTACATCTAATGACTGCTACTGGGATTGCAGGTGGTAGTACTTACATGTTATGTTGTGACAGCTATTGGGACTACTAGTAGTAGTAAGTACATCTAACGACAGCTGCTGCGACTACTAGTGGTAGTAGATAGAACTAATGGCAGCTACTGAGACTACTTGTGGTAGTACTTGCATGTTGTGAGAGTTCCCGAAACTACAAGTGGCAGTATTTTTATGTTGTGACAGCTTCAACGACTATAAGTGGCAGTGCTCACATCTAGTAACAGCTACTGGGACTACTAGTGGTATTTCTTAAATCTAATGACAGCTACAGGGACTACTAGTGGAAGTATTTACATCTAGTGACAGCTACTTGGTCTACTAGTGGTACAGTCAACCCTCTTTATAATGACACTGTTTGTTCCAAGCTATCTTTGACGTTAAAGTGAATTTGCTGTTATAAAGAAATTCTGACCATTACCAGATTTCCACCTAATAATCATTTGGTAAAAGAAAATATTATACAAATGAATTAAAATGCTATTATTCCAAATGTATACATCAGTATAATTTCATATTGCATCAAAATGCACAAAGCTTCCCACTTATCAAGTGTTACAGAAACCTGTTCATGCAAAAAGACTTTGTACTGATCACCAAATTGTCTGACACATGGTAAAAATTCTGTTATAATGAATTTATTTTCAATAGAAATTGTATATCTGTTCCAAGAAGTTACTGTCGGTGTCGTTAAGTGAATATTCTGTTATAAAGAGGGAATTTTAATGGAAACAGATCCGTTCCCAGCAATTTTATGTTGGATATTGAATATTCTGTTAAAAGGAGTGACGTTATAAAGAGTTTTGACTGTATTACTAACATGTTGTGACAGCTACTGAGACTATAAGTGTTAGTACTTACATCCAATGACAGCTGCTGGGACTACTAGTGGCAGTACTTACATGTTGTGACAGCTACTTGGTCTACTAGTGGTAGTACTTACATGTTGTGACAACTACTGGGACTATTAGTGGTAGTTATTACATCCAATGACAGCTACTGCAGGTATATTACTTATTCCATACCTCGAGTTTTTGCGCAGGGCGCAAAACATCCACTATTGGATTATTTGAGCTCTGTATAATAATCATTTGTTGGATTTTATGCGCATATACGCAAATCCTTAGTAAAGACGTTTAAGATTTTTGCGTACACGCGCAGAAATTTCCAGTAATGATTTTGGATAACAAAGTCTTCCAACGCTGGATTATTTGCGCATGTATACGCAAATCCTAAGTAGAGACGTGGAAGATTTTTGCTTACATGCGCCTAAATTTCTAATAATGATTTTGGATAACAGAGTCTTCCAACGCTGGATTATTTGCGCAAAATACGCAAAGCATGGCCTTAATAGAGACTTGGCAGGTTTTTTTCGTACGTGCGAGTGATTTTGCAGTCTTCCAACGCTGGATTATTTGCGCACATACGCAAATCCTTAATAGAGACGTGGAAGTTTTTTTGCGTATGTGCGCAGAAATTGCTAACAGTGATTTTGGATAACAAAGTCTTCCAGCGCTAGATTATTTGCGCATATATGCAAATCCTTAATAGAGGCGTGGAAGTCTTTTGCATGCATGGACAGAAGCTCCTAAGTCAATAGCGATTGGTATATTTCTCGATCAAAATCATTATCAGGGATACCTGCGTACGTACGTAGAATACATCCATGTGTCTATGAACCCAGCGTTGGACGGTCAAAAGTATTATTAGGAAGATCTGAGTACGTACCCAGAGTACATCCATGTCTCTATAATCGAGCATTGGAAGACAAATAATTATTGGAATATCTGCTTACGTACGCAGAATACATCCATGCGCCAATCACCCAGCATGGAAGACTTTGGTATCTAAATCTATTCTATTCACGCAAAATTTCCAGCATTTCTACTAAGACACTGACTACTATGTGCGCAAATCATCAAACAGGTAATTTTTATTTTAAGATCAAGATGCGTGCGCAGAAATGATCCAAATAGCTAGTAGCCTTCTGCGTATCTACGCACAAACTCCAATCCTGTATCAATGGATTTTTTGGCGCTGTACGCATATAATCCACGATAGCAAGCTTCTCAGTGCACACATAAGCAAAAAATCCAATTTGGATCAATACATACCTCGCTACTGGGATCAATAGAGGTAGAGGTAAAGCTACTGGGAGTACTTGTGGTAGAACGTACATCTAACTACAGCTGCTGGGATTACTAGTGGTAGTAGATAGATCAAATGACAGCTACTGGGACTACAAGTGGTAGTACTTACATCTAATGACAGCTACTAGGACTACTAGTGTTAGTACATTGTACTTACATGTTGTGACAGCTACTGGGACTACTATGGGTAGAACATACATGTTGTGACAGCTACTGGGACTACTAGTGGTATTACTTACATCTAATGGCAGCTACTGGGACTACTAGTGGTAGTACATTGTACTTACATTATGTTACAGCTCCTGGGACTACTAGTGGTAGTACTTACATGTTGTGACAGCTACTGGGACTACTAGTGGTAGTACTTACATGTTGTGACAGCTATTAGGACTACTAGTGGTAGAACTTACATGTTATGACAGCTACTTGGACTACTAGTGGTAGAACTTACATGTTGTGACAGCTACTGGGACTACTAGTGGTAGTAGTTACATGCTGTGACAGCTACTTGGTCTACAAGTGGTAGTACTTACATGTTGTGACAGCTACTGGGACTACTTGTGGTAGTACTTACATCTAATGGCAGCTATTGGGACTACTAGTGGTAGTACATTGTACTTACATTATGTTACAGCTCCTGGGACTACTAGTGGTAGTACTTACATGTTGGGACAGCTATTGGGACTACTAGTGGTAGTAGTTACATGCTGTGACAGCTATTAGGACTACTAGTGGTAGAACTTACATGTTGTGACAGCTATTGGGACTACTAGTGGTAGAACTTACATGTTGTGACAGCTATTGGGACTACTAGTGGTAGTACTTACAACAAATGGGACTACTGATGGTAATACGTACATCTTATGACAGCTACTGGAACTACTAGTGGTAGTACTTACATCTAATGACAGCAACTGGGACTACTAGTGGTAGTTCATTGTACTTACATTTTGTGACAGCTACTGGGACTACTTATGGCAGTACTTACATCTAATGACAGCTACTGGGACTACTAGTGGTAGTACACTGTACTTAAATGTTGTGACAGCTACTGGGACTACTAGTGGTAGTACTTACATCATGTGACAGCTACTGGGACTACTAGTGGTAGTACTTACATCTAATGACAGCTACTGGGACTACTAGTGGTAGTACATTGTACTTACATTTTGTGACAGCTAATGGGACTACTAGTGGTTGTACTTACATGTTGTGACAGCTACTGGGACTACTAGTGGTAGTACTTACATCTAATGACAGCTACTGGGACTACTAGTGGTAGTACATTGTACTTACATTTTGTGACAGCTACTGGGACTATTAGTGGTAGTACTTACAATCCATGACAGCTACTGGGACTACTAGAGGTAGTACTTACTTTTAATGACAGCTACTGGGACAACTAGTGGAAGTTCTTACATCTAATGACAGCTACTGGAACTACTACTAGCAGTACTTACATATAATGACAGTTACTGGGACTCTTAGTGGTAATTACATGCAATGGCAGCTACTTGGACAACTAGAGGAAGTACTTACATCTAATGACAGCTATTGGGATTACAAGTGGTAGAACTTACGTGTTATGTTGTGACAGCTACTGGGAGTACTAGTAGTAGTGAGTACATCTAACGAAGGCTGCTGGGACTACTAGTGATAGTAGATAGATCTAATGACAGCTACTGGGACTACTAGTGGTATTACTTACATGTTTTGAGAGTTACTGGAAATACTAGTGGCAGAAATTTTATGTCGTGACAGCTTCTTCGACTACAAGTGGCAGTGCTTACATCTAGTAACAGCTACTGGGACTACAAGTGGTATTTCCTAAATCTAATGACAGCTACAGGGACCACAGGGACTACTGGTGGAAGTATTTACATCTAGTGACAGCTACTTGGTCTACTAGTGGTAGTACTTTCATGTTGTGACAGCTACTGAGACTATAAGTGTTAGTTCTTACATCCAATGACAGCTACTGGGACTACTAGTGGCGGTACTAACATGCTGTGACAGCTACTTGGTCTACTAGTGGTATTACTTACATGTTGTGACAGCTACTGGGACTATTAGTGGTAGTAATTACATCCAATGACAGCTACTGGGACTACTAGTGGTAGTAGATAGATCAAATGACAGCTACTGGGACTATTTATTGTAGTACTTTTATGTTGTGAGAGTAAATGGAACTACTAGTGGTAGTATTTTATGTTGTGACAGCTACTTTGACTACAAGTGGTAGTGCTTACATCTATCCACAGCTACTTCAACTACTAGTGGTAGTACTTACATGTTGTGACAGCTACTGGGACTATAATTGGTAGTAAATTGTAATTACATCCAATGACAGTCACTGGGACTACGAGTGGCACTAATACATGCTGTGACAGCTACTTGGTCTACTAGTGGTAGTTCTTATATGTTGTGACAGCTTCTGGGACTATAAGTACTAGTAATTACATCCAATGACAGCTACTGGGATCACTAGTGGTAGTACGTACATGTTGTGACAACTACTGAGAGTACTAGTGGTAGTACATACATCTAACGACTGCTAGTGGTAATAGATAGATCAGATGACAGCTACTGGGACTGCTAGTGGTAGTACTTTCATGTCGTGAGAGTAAATGGACCTACTATTGGTAGTACTTTCATGTTGTGACAGCTACTTTGACTACTTTGTGATAGTCACTGGGACTACTAGTGGTAGTACTTTTATGTCGTGAGAGTAAATGGACCTACTAGTGGTAGTACTTTTATGTTGTGACAGCTACTTTGACTACTTTGTGAAAGTCACTGGGACTACTAGTGGTAGTACTTTTATGTCGTGAGAGTAAATGGACCTACTAGTGGTAGTACTTTCATGTTGTGACAGCTACTTTGACTACTTTGTGAAAGTCACTGGGACTACTAGTGGTAGTACTTTCATATAAACAGACGCGCACAAAGACATAGCAAACACAAGACAGAACAAAAACATAAAAGATCCACAAAAGAAGTACCGCCTTGGAACGTTCAGTAAAATATTTTACTGGAGGGCTTAAACCGGTTTAACGGCGCCAACCAGTCATCTCCCCTAGAGGTGAGTACTAGTACCCAGAGTCCAAGTCATCCCCCCTAGAGGTCAGTACTTGTACCAAGAGTCCAAGTCATCTCCCCTAGAGGTCAGTACTTGTACCAAGAGTCCAAGTTATCTCCCATAGAGGTTAGTACTTGTACCAAGAGTCCAAGTCATCTCCCCTAGAGGTCAGTACTTGTACCAAGAGTCCAAGTCAGCTCCCCTAAATGTTAGTACTAGTACCCAGAGTCCAAGTCATCTCACCCACAGGTCAATACAAGTACCAGAATCCAAGGCATCGCAACTATTGGTCAGTATTAATACAAAGAGTCCAGGTCATCTGCCCTGGAGGTCATTACTAGTACCAAGAGTCACTAGTACCAAGAGTCCTAGTAATTTACCTAGAGGTCAGTACTAGTACCCAGAGTCCCAGTCATCTTCCTTAGTGGTCAGTACCAGTACCCAGACTCACAGTCATCTCCCATAGAGGTCAGTACAAGTACCCAGAGTCTAAGGCACCTCACCTGAAGGTCCGTACAAGTACACATAGTCCAAGTCATCTCCCCTAGTGGCCAGTACAAGTACATAGAGTCTAAGTCATCTCTCCTAGAGTTTAGTACTAGTATCCAGTCACAGTAATCTCCCTAACAGGTTGGTACTAGTACCCCAAGTCCAAGACATCGCCCCTAGTGATCAGTACTAGTACACGGAGTCCAAGTTATCTCCCCTGGAGGTCAGTACTAGTACCCAGAGTACCAGTTATCTCCCCTAGAGGTCAGTACTAGTACCCAGATTCCAAGTCATCTCCCGAAGAGGTCAGTACTAGTACCCAGATTCCAAGTCATTTCCCCTAGAGGTCAGTACTAACTAGTACCCACAGTCCGAGTCATCTTCCCTAGAGGTCAGTACTAGTACCCAGAGTCCAAGTCATCTCCCCTAGAGGTCAGTACTTGTACCAAGAGTCCAAGTCATCTCCTCATAACGTTAGTACTGGTATCCAGAATCCAAGTTATCTCCCCCACAGATCAGTACTAGTGCACAGAGTGCACAGGGTGCAGAGTGGTCAGTACTTGTATCAAGAGTCCAAGTCATCTCCCCTAGAGGTCAGTACTTGTACCCAGAGTCCAAGTCATCTCCCCTGCTATGATGGTATGTACTAGCCTACAGGAATATCTATATCCGCTGATTCAACGAAAATCTATTCCGCAAAATCACTCGTCATCATTTTGACACACACACGCACGCACACACGCAATTGTAAAAGTCTATATGAGTCCTAGACCCTGCCGTATTGAAAACAGGAAAATGAATGGCTTAAGCATGAAACCTGCATGTACATGTAGTACCTTTCATTTCAATTAATCGACTCTTTTTGTCTACGAGGTAATTTGTCATGGTTTTGTCGTCTGCTGATTTTTTTTTTCAAATTCAGTTTGTTATTGTTTTTTGTTTGTTTTTTAATTTCGGGAATTCAGTAGTGTGTCAAGCAGTTTGGATCCAGATCATGCCCGTTGGGCCTGATCCTGGTCCAAATTGTTTTAAAGGCTATCAGCAGACGACACTAGTAAGTAAAGAGTTTATGACGACAAATTCTAGCAAAGAGAGTTGATGAGAAAAAGCGAATTTGGAATATACATATTACACATACTTAAAGAGCATCAAATGTTTTCCTTTAAGATATTTTGCTGATAAACTTTGTCAACAGCCGAAGCCAAGTTCAGGCTAAAATGTTGGGCATTATCTGGACCCATACTGTTTGAAACCTACTTGTATTCCTGAAAAAACATATTTTTAGAAAATAATTATCTCGAAAGAAAATTCAGCAGAGGACAACAATCCAGCATTTAAGGTTTAGACAATACAATTACTTGAATCGTTTTTGAACACAGGCCATTTTAATGCATCGGTTTTAAATGTACAGTTTATAAGTCAGTATAAGCAGTAAATCATAGCATAATGCTCAATAAGCAATTTTAGCGTTAAGCTGCGACTGTCTTCATCAGTTTAAACACGTGTTTTGGGTGCTCAAAAGAACCGTATCATCGAGACGGTTGTTTTGCGTACACACTAAATATTTTTTTGGTTGAGAAATAGGAAAAATAATTTTCTGTTACGCACTCTTATCTGTGGGACTGACAAATTACCTCCACTGACCTGTATAAGCCATGTCTTATTTACATCGTTAGGTTCACCTGGGGACTAATTCAAAAAGGAGCAGCAAAAACACACCAAAATTCCATCTAATCCCAGCCTATACAAAACCTCATATTTATGTTGAAAAATTAATTCAATTACGCGGTCTATATCTAAATTCATTTCTCTAATAAATTTTTCAATTAAAATCACCATTTAAGAATAATTAGCAAAGAACGGGGGGCACTGTAGAGCCACAAAATGCTCCATACACAATATGCTCTCTCGAGGTGCATATTGTGTACCCTGCATACACAATATGCTTCCCCTTAAATCGGGAGCATATTGTGTAGGCCATGTATCATACCTACACAATATGCTCCCTAGCTGAGGAGCGCAGTCGTGGTAGAGTGCTTGACCCGATATTGATGGGTTGCGGGTTCGAGCCTCACCTGAAGCACCGCAGTGTGTTCTTGAACATGACACTAAATATCCTGTGCTCAGTACTGTTCCCCCCCCCCACACACACACACGATGAAGTCGGAGGGATATTGTTTTGGCGTCGGCCGTCTGTGCACATTTCTGTCTGTCTGTCTGTCCACCTGTCCTTCCAGAAACATACCTAAGTACCTATTAGTCAGATTTGATGCATTCTCTGTATGAATGGATAGTACCATGGACAGTCCCAAGTGCGGATCCCAAGGGGGGACAGGGGGTCCGGACCTCCCCTGGAATATCACAAGTTATATGTTTTCTATAGGGAATAAGCAATTGGAACCCCCCATCCCGGAAAAAGTTGGACCCCCCCCCCTGGAAAATGTTGGACCCCCTCAGGAACCTTGAAAAATTATAGTTTTCTTTGAAATTAACCATTTACCTTCTGTAAAATAAGCTAAGGACTAAAAAAAAGGTTGTCAGAGCTTTTTTGTCCTGGACCCCCCGCCCCTGACGAAAATTCCTTGATCCGCTCATGACAGTCCTATATCCTATAAGTGTCGTCAAGATAACTGATAAACACATTATTGCTCTGGCAATTATAATGCAAAAGTTGTAATGGCTTTCTTAGTGTAATGATCTAAACATTTCCCCAAGCTATTATGTATAAAAAGCCTGTAGATAAGTATGAAAAATAAATACCCCGCCCACTTGAATCTTTAGGCAGGGTCAAAGGTCAAATACATAAATTTGGCAATAACTTAGTCAATTTTCAATATTATTACCGAAACTTTGTATGCAGACAGATACAAAAAAATATATCAGACTGGATATTTGATTGGATGCCTGGGTCCGATCCCCTGGGTAGATATAGGGAATGGAGCGAGTCCAAAATGAAATTTTTTCTGAATATTAGCATGCTGCATATAAAATTAAAGCGAACAACACATGACAGCAACATGATAGCAATAATTTAGCACGCAGAGACACCCTTGACCACTGAGGAAGGGGGTCAAAAGGTCAACGCATTTTCACCTAAAATTAGTCATATTTCATATCAAATTATATGGAACGTAGAGCACCTTGAAAACAAGCATTCTGTCCTTACATACACCCTAAACCCTTGGGTAGTGGCAAAAGGTCAAATATTCATTTATTGAATATGGTGATGCTGCATATCAAATAGAAGGGACACGCATGCAGCAACATGGTAGCAAGTATTGTTCCAGAAGACACGCTGCGACTTCGGGGGTGGGTCAAAAGATCAAAACATTTTTATCTGCAATCAATCATGTTGAAGATCAGAATGGAGTGTATAGCACACTGAAAGTACAAATGTCAAAGATTCACCAACACTAGATTAAATTAAAGGGGGAGAAGTGTAGACTTACTTTAAGGTGGCCAATCACGTGGTCTGACTGATTGGGTTCACGGACTGCACAAACCAGTAATCGGAAATCAAAAGTTAGGAAAATCTGCTGTTGTGCGTGATATGTTCGCAGCATATTGTGTACCTTACCTACATAATTTGCTTACATTATCAAACTACCAAGGTAGCATATTGTGTACCTTAACCTACACAATAAACTCAAATTCTCATAATACTACCAAGATAGCAGATTGTGTACCTTACCTACACAATATGGTCCCATTATCAAATATATTATTAAGGTATTATATATTATGTACCTTACCTACACAATGTGCCCACATTATAATAACACTACCAAGGTAGCATATTGTGTACCTTACCCACACAATATGGTCACATTATCATAATACTTCAAAGCTAGCATATAGTGTACCTTACCTACACAATATGCTCCCATTATCATAATACTAAAGAGGCGGAAGCATATGATGTACCTTACCTACACAATATGCTACCATTATCATAATACTACCAAGGTAGCATAATATGTACCTTACCTACACAATATACTCCCATTATCATAATACTAATGAGGCGGTAGCATATTGTATACCTTACCTACACAATATGCTCCCAATAGCATAATAATATCTAGGTAGCATATTGTGTACCTAACCTACACAATATGCTCCAATTATCATAATACTACCAAGGAATCATATTGTGTACCTTACATACACAATTTGCTCCTTTATCATAATACCACAAAGTTGCATATTCTGTATCTTACCCACACAATATGCTCTCATTTTGATAATACTACCGAGGCGGTAGCATATTATGTACCTTGCCTACACAATATACTCCCATTATCATAATACTACCAAGGTAGCATATTGTGCACCTTCACTATATGCTCCCATTATCATAAAACTACTGAGCGGTAGCATATTGTGTACCTTACCTACACAATATGCTCCCAATATCATAATACAACCTAGGCAGCATATTGTATACCTTACCTACACAATATGCTCCTATGATCATAATACTACCAAGGTAGCATATTGTGTACCTTACCTACACAATGTGCTCCAATTATCATAATGCTACCAAGGTAGCATATTGTGTACCTTACCTACACAACATGCTTCCATTTTCATAATACTACCAAGGTAGCATATTGTGTACCTAACCTACACAATATGCTCCAAATATCATAATACTACTAAGGTAGCATATTGTGTGACTTGCCTACACAATATGCTCCCATTATCATAATACTACTAAAGTAGCATATTAGGTACCTTACCTACACAATATGCTCCACATATCATAAAACTACTAAGGTAACATATTGTGTACCTTACCTACTCAATATGCTCCAATATCATAATACTACTAAGGTAGCATATTGTGTGCCTAACCTACACAATATGCTCCAAATATCATAATACTACTAAGATAGCATATCGTCTGCCTTACCTAAACAATATGCTCCCATTATCATAATACTACCAAGGTAGAATATTGTGTACCTTACCTACACAATATGCTCACATTATTATAATACAACCAAGGGAGCATATTGTGTAGGTAAGGTATAACATATGCTACCTTGGTGGTATTATGATAATGGGAGCATATTGTGTATATAAGGTTCACAATATGCTACCTCGGTATTACTAAGATAATTGGAGCATATTGTGTAGGTAAGGTACAAAATATGCTACCTCAGTAGTATTATGACAATGGCAGCATATTGTGTAGGTAAGGTACACAGTATGTTACCCCAGTAGAATTATGATATTTGGAGCATATTGTGTATGTAAGGCACACAATATGCTACCTCAGTAGTATTATAAAAATTGGAGCATATTGTGTTGGTAAGGTACACAATGTGCTACCTCAGAAGTAATATTGAATTTCGAGCGTATTGTGTAGGTAAGGCACACAATATGCTACCTTGGTACTATTATGGTAATGTGAGCATATTGAGTAGGTTGGGTACACAATATACTACCTTTGTAGTATTATGATAATGGGGTAGTAATATGATAATGGGGGCATATTGTGTAGGTTGGGTACACAATATCCTACCTTGGTAGTATGATAATGGGGTAGTAATATGATAATGGGAGCATATTGTGTAGGTAAGGTACACCATATGCTACCTTAGTAGCATTTTTGGTAATGGGAGCATATTGTGTAGGTTAGGTACACAATATGCTACCTTTGTAGTATCATGATATGGGAGCATATTGTGTAGGTAAGGTACACAATATGCTGCCTCCGTTGTATTATGATAATTGGATCATATTGTGTAGGTAAGGTACACAATATGCTACCTCAGTAGTATTATGATAATGGGAGCATATTGTGTAGGTAAGGTTTACAATATGCTACCTAGGTAGTATTATGATAATTGGAGCATATTGTGCAGGTAAGGTGTACAATATGCTACCTCAATAGTATTATGATATTCGGAGCATATTGTGTTGGTAAGGTACACAATATGCTACCTTGGTGGTATTATGATAATGGGAGCATATTGTGTAGGTTAGGTATACAATATGCTACCTCGGTAATATTATGATAATGGGAGCATATTGCGTAGGTAAGGTACACAATATGCTACCTCAGTAGTATTATGATAATGGGAGCATATTGTGTAGGTAAAGTTCACAATATGCTACCTTGGTGGTATTATGATAATGGGAGCGTATTGTGTAGGTATGGTACACCATATGCTGCCTCGGTAGTATTATGATAATTTGAGCATATTGTGTAGGTAAGGTACACAATATGCTACCTTAGTAGTATTATGATAATGGGAACATATTGTGTAGGTAAGGTACACAATATGCTACCATGGTAGTATAATGATAATGGGAGCATATTGTGTAGGTTAGGTACACAATATGTCACCTCAGTAGTATTCTATAATTCGGAGCATATTGTGTTGGTAAGGTACACAATATGCTACATTGGTGGTATTATTGAAATGGGAGCATATTGTGTAGGTAAGGTATACAATATGCTACCATGGTAATATTATGATAATGGGAGCATATTGTGTAGGTAAGGTAAACAATATGCTTACTCAGTAGTATTATGATATTCGGAGCATATTGTGTAGATAATCTTCACAATATGCTACCTTGGTGGTATTATAATAATGTGGAGCATATTGTGTAGGTAAGGTATACAATATGCTACCTCGGTAGTATTATGATAATTGGAGCATATTGTGTAGGTAAGGTACACAATATGCTACCTCAGTAGTATTATGATATTTGGAGCATATTGTGTAGGTAAGGCACACAATATGCTACCTCAGTAGTATTATGATAATTGGAGCATATTGCGTATGCTGGGTACACAAAACGCTGCCTTAGTAGTTTTATTTTATTGGAAGCGTATTGTGTAGGTACGTTTCAGTATAATGGTACTTAGGTAGAATCATTGTGATGGTATACTATTCAAAGTTAGATAACGCTATATGTTAAGAATTTGTAGAGCATGAAACTACTGCGCTGAAGGATATGAAGTAAGTGCATACATTAAATCATCACCATAAAACGGTCAGTAGCTAGCAAATTGTCAAAATACATTATTCAAGTTTACTCAGTATTAGTTCTAATCATAATCTTAAAACATACATACAATAAATGATTCGTCACCTTTATAATGAATCGTCTCGCCCACTTACTAGTAAGTGTCAGTGCAGAACATTGTATGTTTCTGTGGTCAATACATGTACCTGAATTAACCGCGTTCAGAAAGTCTCTATTCCCATGTTAGCCCCATGCCTTCCAACATATTTCAGTATAACCTGACATACATGTATGGTTTGGAAAGTTATGCCTTTTGAAGAAAATCAAAATTGTTGCCATGGGAGCCAAATTGGATATCAGAATCGAATGATTCAAGCAATTCTGAATTTCCATGTTGCCCCTATCCCTCCAACCAAATTTAGATTCAATCTGACGTAGGGATGGGAAAAGATGGTCTTTGAAGGATATCAAGATGGCTACAATGGTAGTCATATTATATATTCCAATGGATTAGGTATAGCATTTATGAATGTCCATGTTGTCCTCGACTCATACAGATTCATTACATTTCTACATTTAACCCCCGGCGTTTCCCCATTTTTCCTTACTACGGTTTCCAAAGGTTGATTTCATGTCGGGTAAGAGGCCAAATTTGGAGACAACGTCTCCAAAATATTGTTGATGGGGATTAAAAAAACACTATAATACAATTATGATGCCGGCATGGCTTTAGACATAAGGTTCGTAAGATAGACAGATGGGTGTCGAGAGGACAGTTAGACAAAAGGCAAACATACCACGAGACATGTTTTCAAGAAGAGCATATTGTGTACCCTCGGACGACCACTGAATTAACATATGTACCGACCCTACACAATATGCTCCTCTGGTAGCAAAATGTGTATGCAGGGTACACAAAATGCTCCAGCGGAGCATATTGTGTATGCAGGGTACACATTAGTAGCATATTGTGTAGAATAGCATTTTGTGGCTCTACAGGGCACTTAAATCCTGGAAACACACTTATATTCCGAGTCGCAGTCATTGCCACTAGAGGTCAGTTCTAGTATCCAGAAGCCCAGTAATTGCCACTAAAAGTCACTACTATACACGGTGTCAAAAGCTTAGCACCGCCTAAACATTTCCTGAGAAAAACTATGAAGCTTTCCGAATATGAATTTATACTCGTTATATTTATGAAATAAGATATAGTGGTGACAATTTACAGCATATTTGGATTTGATAAGCATTAATGATAACAACTAGGCATGGATTTGATAATCATTAATGTTAACAACTAGACATGGCAAATGCACGTTTACCCATAAAACGTCCCTATTCGCTGTCCCATTGCGTTTTTTCATACCACTACGAGATAAAAAATGTTAGTGTCATATTGTAACAAAACCAAAACCATGATCTGTCTGTAAAGGGGGGGGGGGTCTCATATGCGCCCACGCATGGATTTTCATCTAGTTTAACATGGTGAATACCTATGACCTTTCAACTATAAAAATGCATTTATTTATTTCAGTAGTTACTTTTTGGTCTCAGGAGAGATATGTTACTGGTCTTTGAATTTCATGAAATTTGGTCTACATATTCTTAACATATATGGATAGTTTATATGTTGAAATGGTATCTTGACAAAGACCGCAACGCGTAATAAATGTAGTTCCAAATTTGACTTAATATCATACAGTTGAAAATTGGGGTACCATGTCATAAAAATGTATGCCCACCCACTATCCTAATACATACAAAGTCATTTATAGTATCAACGAACTTATCAATGATATAGTTATTTAATAAAACATATCTGCGCTCGTTACTTGATATGTCAGTTACTTTAGAAATGATTAAAACTGGATACCCTAAGGTATTGTAGTGATATCATACGTGACGTCATAAATTAGCAATGAAATTGCATAATAACTCAAATGCATCATAAATATAAAACCCATACCCCAGACAATTAATAAACATACTATTATAAAATTCCAAGCGTGGTCAGACTCCCATGTTAATTTCCCATACCATGTAAGAGCCCCTTCGGTAGAAGTCCAGTAGATGATGCTACATACCAAATATCAATACTCTAGGTATTGCGGTTTCAGATAAGATTTTTCACGTTTTCCCTTATGGTTTCCCTATATAAGCCAATGTAAAATATCGAGTAGATGCATTCAAAGGCATCTCGCATATGCGTTTTCGTGTTTGAAGATGTCCCATTTGATGGACACTTTGTATAAAAATTAAATTGTTTTCCAATAATGCTTAAAGGATACATGTGAAAATATGATACAATAAAAACGAAGAAAAAGAAATGAAAGCATTGATGGGATTCGAACCCTGCGTATTATGGAAAATGAATGTATTTTCTGCTGCCAGCGACATTACCTACTAAGCTATTCAAGCTGATATCAAATAATTCTGACTGCTGAATATGCCTGCCTAATGTTTTAATTTCAATGTTTACAGACAAGTAAATGTAAACATGGTCATTAGATCTTGGCAGCATTATTATGGTTTGCCCAAATTGACATGAGACTGATTAATTTCCGCCAAAATCGTCGTGATATTCGTGCGTTCTCGTGAATTACTCTGACCTTGGTCATGCTTTTATCAGGAATATGAAGATAATTTCGATTCATGAATGCAAATGGTCTGGTAGCCTAGTGGTTAGGTGACAACTTGCAGATCAAGCCTACCTGGATCCAAACTTGGAAAAGCCTTTTTTATAATTGTCAAATTGCATCTTTTTTTTTTAATTTAAGATTGCTCTTGTATTTTATGTCATCTTGTGGTGAGCTTTACATCTTTCATTTGTATTAGGTTTCCTCACTCTTTTCTTGTCAGCGGCGACTTTTGTTGTCTGCTGATAACCTTTGCAAACAGTTTGTTCCCAGATCAGTACCGATATAACGTGTGTCCTGATCTAAATACAGACCGTTTGACACTATGATAGTGTTCCTGATAGATGCTTTTGAAAAAGTTTATTTTGAAAAAAAGTCTGCAGATGACAACGAAGTATTAAACTCACTCAGCGTGCAAAGAGTTATTGCTTCTAGGTTAATTGAAATTATTCACGTTTCTACGTGTGTATTTGTTGAAAAAACGTATGCCAGATTCAAATAAATATATCCATGTGTACACAAAATCAAGAATAAAGACGAACAAACTAGCAAATTAAAAAGAAAGAAGAAAAAAAATTAAATGCTACTGGACTCGAACCCACATCTTTTGAGTGGAAAGGACAGCCTCTTATCCATAAGGCTATCAAGGAATTGTGATTTTCATGCATAAAAGTAATTGTGCCACAATCTAAAGCACATATTTTACAAAGATTCCCGACGATTGGAAGAAAGGTCATTGAATATTCATATGTCTCAGGTCAATGTTGACAAACAATACGAATTCAACTTGTGATTGGTATGTGCATATAACATTTTAGATGTAATCAAATGCATGTATTATTCTAAATGTAATGAGTTAAAAACAACTTTGTTATTGGTAAATATTATTGTAAAAAGAAAATGTCAACATAGTCAAAATAAGGCTGCAGGACTCTAGCAGGGCCATTTTTTTGCCCCAGGGGGACATACTTTGAACAAACTTAGTATTGGTCCATTATGTGATGCTACAAACCAAATATCAAGGCTCATGGTCTTATGGTTTCAGACAAAAGATTTTTTTCATTTTTTCCTATATCAGCCCCAGGAGTATAATTTGAACAAACTCGGTAGAAGTCCACTAGGTGATGCTACATACCAAATATTAAGGCTCTAAACCTTGTGGTTTCAGACAAGAAATTTCATATTTTCCCCATATAAGCCTATGTAAAACATGTGACCCCGGGGTGGGGCCAGTTTTCGCCCCAGGGGCATAATTTGAACAAACTTGGTAGAGGTCTACTAGGTGATGCTACATACCAAATATCACGACTCTTTGCCTTGTGGATTTAGTCAAGAAGATTGTTTTCATGTTGTTTTCCCTATAAAAGCCTATGTAAAACATGTGACCCCCGGGCGGAGCCATTTTTAGTCCCAGGGACATAATTTGAATAAACTGGTTAAAGGTCCACTTGGTGATGCTACATACCATATATCTAGACTCTATGCTTTGTGGTTTCATACAAGAAATTTCATATTTTAACTATATAAGCATACGTAAAACATGTGACCCGCAGGGCGGGCCCATTTTTGGCCCCTGGGGCATAATTTGAACAAACTTGGTAGAGGTTTACTAGATTATGCTACATACAAACTATTAATGCTCTATGCCTGGTGGTTTCAGATAAGAAGATTTTTTTCATTTTTCCCTATATAAGTCTATGTAAAACATGCGACGCCCGCGGCGGGCCCATTTTTGGCCCCAGGGGTATAATTTGAACATATTTGGTAGAGGTCTACTAGGTAATGCTACTTACCAAATATCAAGGCTTTAGGCCTTGTGGTTTTAGAGAAGAAGGTTTTTTCATGTTTCCCTATATAAGCCTATGTAAACATGTGACCCCCAGGGCCGGGTCAGTTTTGGCCCCAGGGACATAATTTGAACAAAATTGGTAGATGTCTACTAGGTGATGGTACATACCAAATATTATGACTCTATGCCTTGTGATTTCAGACAAGAAGATTTTCATGTTTTCCCTATATAAGCCTATAAAAAAAACGTGACCCCCGGGGCGGGCCATTTTTGGCCCGAGGGGCATAATTTGAACAAACTTGGTAGAGGTCTACTAGGTGATGCTACATACCAATATCAAGGCTCTATGCCTTGTGGTTTCAGACAAGAAAATTATTTTCTCATGTTTACCCTATGAATATAGGTATCTGTTGAAAGCTGGCCACTTCCCTGGTGACACCTGCAGTGGACATCTTTGGCCCCAGGGCCATCATTTTAACAAACTTGGTAGAAGGCCAGTAGATGATGCTACATACCAAATATCAATGCTCTACAGACAAGAGATTTTTCATGTTTTCCCTATAGAAGTCTTTGTAAAACATGTGACCGCCTGGTGGGGCCATTTTTGGCCCCAGAGTCATAATTTGAACAAACTTGGGAGAGGTCTACATGCTGACCCAATCCATGTTATCACCATTACTGATAACATGGATTGGGGTCAGCATGTCTCAGAAATCTCTTCCAACTAAGTCACTTGGTTTCCTTCGCAGGAACTTGGCTTTTGCACCTAGGAGTACTAAGGAAGTTGCATACAAAACTTTGGTTCGGCCTAAACTAGAGTATGCAGCACCTATTTGGAGCCCTCACTCGAACCTTCAGATTAATCAGATTGAGAAAGTTCAGAGGACAGCAGCCTACTGGACCTGAAGGAGATGGCGAAACACGAGTAGTGTCGGCGAAATGCTTGATGAGCTTGGATGGCCATCTCTTGAAGCCCGGAGGGACCAGTCCTCCTTGCTTCTCTTTCACAAGATTCATTGTGGAGCAGTGTCTATTGAAAAAGACAATTATATGACCCCTGCTCACAGTTTGAAAACTACCAGGTCATCACATAGTGCTCAATACCGCAGACACCAGACATACAGTAATGCCCTGAAGAATTCCTTTTTTCCCCCGAACTATTCCACATTGGAATAGTCTGTCTCCTTCTGTGGCCAATAACCAGTCCACAGAGGAGTTTAGGGCACTCCTTATTTAAACAAAAATTCAGCCAAAAGTTTTTGTGTTTTTTGTGTTGTTTTGTTTTTGTGTTGTTTTTGTTTTTTTATTTTATCAAAATTTTCTAAATTCGCACTCCCTGGTGTAATGCTCAAGTATGAGCGAAACCAGAAAAGATAGAAAGAAAGAAAGAAAGAAAGAAAGAAAGAAAGGTGATGATACATACCAAACATCAAGGCTTTAATTTAAGCCTTGTGGTTTCAGAAAAGAAGATCGTTTCATGTTTTTCCTAAATAAGCCTATGTATTTACATGTAACCCCCCCCCCCCCCCCCGGGCATAATTTGAACAAACTTGATATATGTCCACTAGGTGATGCTACATACAAAATGTCAAGGCTGTATGCCTTGAGGTTAAAGAGAAGAAGATTTTTCATGTTTTCACTATATAAGCATATGTAAAACATGTGACCCCCAGAGCGGGCCCATTTTTGGCCCCAGGGGCATAATTTGAACAAACTTGGTAGAGGTCCACTAGATTATGCTACAAACAAACTATTAATGCTCTATGCCTGGTGGTTTCAGATAAGAAGGTTTTTTTTCATTTTTCCCTATATAAGTCTATGTAAAACATGTGACACCCGCGGCGGGCCCATTTTTGGCCCCAGGGGTATAATTTGAACAAACTTGGTAGAGGTCTACTAGGTTATGCTACTTACCAAATATCAAGGCTTTAGGCTTTGTGGTTTTAGAGAAGAAGATTTTTTTTCATGTTTCACTATATAAGCCTATGTAAAACATATGACCCCCGGGGCGGGCCTATTTTTGACCCCAGGTGCATAATTTGAACAACCTTGGTAGAGGTCTTCTAGATGATGCTACATATCAAATATCAAGGCGCTATGCCTAGTGGTTTCAGACAAGAAGATTTTTTTTAAAATTTACTTCTGAGTTTGTCCTGTAACTTTTAGCCAAACATGTTGTGAGTACTCCAAAGAGCCGTCCCGCATTGAGACGCATAATCGTGCTTTGAACTGTTGGATAAGCTTTCTGGCACTCTGCAAAATGCGACTCCATATTACAAATAAGAGGGTAATCTTGATTTAAAATTGCAATTTTCAAACTAAAGCACATGCTATGGCGACTCAGGAGGCCCGCTCCAGTGTGAGACGGTTCTAATGAGTATCCAAAACATGTTTTAAATAATGGATTGATGTTGTGTCATTCATTTAATTAAGCCTCAGGATAAGAGGGGATAATAAATAATAATAATAATAATAAAAAAAAATGTAGTTCTAAACCAAACACATGTTGTGAGGTCTCAGAGGAACCGACTCAAGATGAGACGATTATATTGAGTGCTCATAAAAATGTTATTGGTATAGAAAGCGAACGCAATGTCCCGTAAAAGAAAAAAAAAGAAAAGTTTGCATAACTAAGTTAAAAATCTAGTTAAGTGGGTGCTTTGTTTTCTTCTCGGTTAAACTCCTTAAATTTCGTTTCATTAAGGTTAAACTTAGAGGTATTCAAAGCGTCACAGTTAAAGTTAAGTCACATTCTGACTAGACCTATCAGTACCTCAGTGGAACGGATGGGACTAGGCCAAGCATGTGACACAGGCGCAGATCAGCCAAGAACACGTGCAGGATGGCCGGTGCCTCTGTTGTTGTAGAGAACTACGGGTTCTCAAATATTTTGTAGATGTACATAACTATTTTGTCTTTGTTTTTGTACGATTTCTTCTGTATGTTGTATATGTGTTTGCATTGTGCTCTCCATATCTGGAGGATGATAAAGTATCTATCTATCTTTAGTTTAGGAGGAGATGTTGTTGACGACACTCGACACACAGCGGACATCCAACGATCACAATAGTTCACCATGAGCCAATGGCTCAGGTGAGCTAATAATTTCAAAAAATTGTAAATACGTTGTTTGCCCTTTCACCTTGATAAGACGAATGCGTCAACGACTGATCGAGCAGGGGCCTTTTCCGTTTCGTATTTTAAAACAATAGCCAAAATTCAAGACGCTACGCTGGTTCGAGATACCGATCCGTATCCCTAGACTGGCCGGCTATGGATACATATCCATCTGTATCCATAGCCTTGTGGGCTAGAGGCACGGATCCATATTCCTAGCCGCTGCGAACATGCGCGGATACAGAAAGTTTTTTTCAGAGGGGGTCCAACTCTGACAAACTTCTCTGTTTTAGTTGATGAGGAGAGAGGGGATGCAAATACACTAAAAGCAGGCAATCATGGACCCGCCAGCGAAACACCATTAAAATGACGTTTCGCTAGCGGACCGATGATGGCCCAACATTGAATACTGGCTTGGTAGCTTTGATCTTCTAGAGGATCCGGACCAGGAACCCTAAAGCTTTACTATTTTTCAGGGGGAGGGGTCTGGACCCCTGTCCCCTATGGGTTTGCGCATGCACTACATAAATGGTGGTGGGGGATTAAAACTCCAAAAGAGAAGTTTAAATTTATTAATTTACTCGCTGAAAATGCAAATACGGAGTCAGAATATTATTTGGGAGTCAGTGGTTCGGTGGTAGAGAGGCGGACTTTTGAGGGAAGGGTCGGGGTATGAAACTTATCGCCGCCGCGAGTTGTTATCGTGCTGTGGCTTAACGTCCCAGTCAACAATTTTTCATTCATGTCGGGACGGAGAAAGACATCCAGTACTTTCGAGGACACAACGACAATAAGTTTCGAAACCACCGATAGGCGTGTCGTGTCCTTGAGCAAGACACTTTATTTGCTCTCCATAGTACTGCTTAATTCCAATATGACTGAAAAAAATGATGCTTGTGACGTAAAGCTTCACCATAAAAAAAAATAATTAAGCCAAAACATGAGATTTCCAACAGTGTGGAATTTGCGACAAGCAAAATCTCAAATCAGCCTGCGCATTAGCATACGCACAACCTGATCATAACCTTCGCAAGTCGCTGAAATATTCTATGACTGCATGTTAAGCAACTGACCGACCAGGATAGGTGTTTCTAATTTTAAAGAGGAGGCTGTCCCGGCTCGTCTGAGTCCATTCATGTCAAAATACCACGTTGTTGGTACTCACTATCATGTATGTGAGATAAGGCCATTTCGGCGAATAGTCTAATGCAAAAATAGAGAAAGAAAGAAAGAAAGAAAGAAAGAAAGAAAGACAGACAGACAGACAGACAGACAGACAGACAGACAGACAGACAGACAGACAGACAGACAGACAGACAGACAGTCAGACAGACAGACAGATAGATAGATAGATAGATAGATAGATAGATAGATAGATAGATAGATAGATAGATAGATAGATGCGGCTGAATCAAAATTACTAGAAAATAGAAACTTATTTTGGAATATTTGATAAACCGATAAAGCAATTCTTTTGAACTTCTCTTTTCAGTTGAAGTCTATGGTTCTATGCTAATTATTGCAATTATGCATTTCGGTCATGTTCAATAGATATCGGTTTTGACATGATTTTTGGTAACATGAAGAGAATTTGAGAGTATGGTTCATTATTTGTATGCTTGTTTGATTTGATTCTTTACGTCCAATCAACAATCTTTCAGTTATGTAGGGACGGGTCTTCCTAGGTTGAACCAGTACTCAGCTAGGATTAATGTGTCTTGCTCAAGGACGCAACGCAGTGGCGCCGGTGAGGTTTGAACCCGCGGCCCCTCGGTCTAGAGTCAATCATTCTACCACTGAGCCACTGCGCTCCCATGGCATGGTTGAAGTGCGATTATCTGGTTTTGGATTCATAAAATATGAGGTTCGTGGCATCTTCTCTGGGTATAAAGCAATAGCTGAAGACAATAAAGATAAAGACAGCATTAAAAACACATGTCGAATAAATTTTAGGCCGTAATTAATAAAAAAAAATATTTAGGTTCGAGTTGACCAAAAATAGGTACGAGTTGCAGAGGCGGATCCAGGATTTCTCAGGCTGGAAAGGGGGTTCTTATGTATAAAAGTGTGGGAGTTCGCCTTGCTGATTTTATCTCAATTTTGTCAAATATCCCATGAAAATGTGACCAAATTATTTCATTTTCATAGGATATTTAAAAAAAATGGGCGGCGTTGAGGGGGTTTGAGCGAACCCCCTCAGGATCCGCCACTGAAAGCTAAGGTACAAAGCCCGACCGTAAACTGGGTGCGCAGGTAGATAGACACGTTATCTATGAAGGTGTGAAAATTCTAAAAAATTGACATTTTATGACAGGATGTTCATGTATATTGTATCGATATTTATTGCTGTCATAAATACTCTATTAAACAATCATGAAAAAGTTAATACAAGTTTAGCTTTTATTGAGTCGCATATTTTTTTACCAGTTCTTATTTCCTCGAAAAAATCTTTCAGTTACAAGTCGGACCCAGTATGGGTCCGACGTTACAATCAGTTACAATGGATGTATTTATGGATTAATTATAATGACTTGAAAAACGGGTCAGTAGATGCAGAGTTTTATAATTACATGTATGATTTAATAATCGCATGAATTATCAATTATTATTATAATTATTATTATTATTATTATTATTATTATTGTCCAATCTTGTATTTTTAATTCTGTGGCATGGGTATAGATTAAAGTTAATGTACCAGCTATTTTCTGACCGCAGTTAAGCACCCCAATGCCTCATCCGATATGGGCCAGCTGCGACTAGTTTATTTTCTGGTACGTGTTTAAAATTTTCGGGGAGGGGGTGTAAATAGAAAAGAGTATTTAAGACATGAAAACGTTCTTAATGCGAACAACTAAGGTATATTGAATCGTTGGTAGTCTAGTCGTTGGTAGCCCTGAAATGATCATTTAGCGTATCTCTTGATACACCGGTTTCGTCAACTTATTTTAATGAGTTCATGATTCATGATTCCTGTAGCCCAGAATGTATTTGTAAAATCAGAATTGAGAATGCATATTACCCCGCCTCTCCCCCACAAACTCCCTCCCAGTACCCTACCCAACGGCCCACCGAGTACGTGCTTAAGAATAACGTACCATTCCGCATGGCGTTTAAAGTTTTCGATATACATTATATGATATAGCCCGCGGAATAAGTCTGGTACACTAGTCTATTATGACAATATACCATCGCGTTCTGACAGTTTGGTCAAAAGTATTGTTAACAAAGTCTATCTTAGAATTTTACAAGTACCGGGAATTAGTGTAAATAGTCATGTAGCGGTTATCTTTCTTGTTTTCCTTATCGGTAAAGTAGAAAATGCTAATATTTGTAACGTCAAATCTGATTGGCTATAAATTCGAATTATGGTATATGCGCTAAATAATTATGGTATATACCATAATTAATTATGGTACATACCATAATTAATTGGAGCATATATCATATTCTTTTAAAGTACTGAGCGTACCAAGAGGGTCATAAGTTTGAATTATGGTATATGCCATATTTAATTATGGTATATGACATAATTAATTATGGTATATACCATAATTAATTATGGTACATACCATAATTATTATGGTATGTACCATAATTAATTATGGTATATGACATAATTAATTATGGTATATGACATAATTAATTATGTCATATACCATAATTAATTATGGTATATGCCATAATTAATTATAGTATATACCATAATTCATCTTTTTGCTCCTTTGGGTACACCATACAGCAAAGATATACCCGTCTTATAAATACAATGAGGGAGTTCGTATTTCAACCAATGTTAAACTCTGGTAGATGCACTGCGCATGTCTAGTACAGTTGCTGCGCGAACTCACTCTTGTCGATCGTCAGTTAGAAGACAAGTATTAGCTTTCACAAAAAGCTGGCGGTCTTCTAGCCTTATCAAATAATTATTATTGTATGCATTCTTGCAAACTGTATGCTCGTGAGTTTGTCGATGTATATTTATTCTACTTTCTATCGTCGGAGTTGTACTTTTTGTGTGTTGTTTTGCGATTTTACACAGGCCTGAACATTAAATTCAGTAGGAACATTAGAGATGTCTAGGCAGTGTACGTTGTAACAATACAAAGTGTATGGATCCCTACCTTTGAGACATACGGATCAGACATGTCTTACGGCTATGATTATAATTGTTATATTATAAAATCGTAAGAAATGACAACTAAATTTTTGTCATTTGTTTCCTTTGCCATATCAGTGGACCGCTAAATTAAACGCAATTGAATCACAACAAAAGTCGTCTTCGTTTGTCGTCTGTCAAAAAGTTTTGGGAAACCTCCATTAAAAAGTGTGGACCCAGATCAGACTGCTCCTATTGGAATAGCCTGATCTGGATCCACTCTGCTCGCTTTGGTACTTTAACTAGTTAGTAATCATTTCAATGTTAGACAATTATTTGCAACAGACGACTTGAGCAGAATTTTTCAGATCAGGATTATCGTATTGTACCTCCAGTCTAGCCTTTTGAAAAAAAATGCTAGAGATACAGATCCGTATCCGTAGTCTCACAGACTAGAGATACGACTTCGTACCCATAGTCATTGTCTTACATAAAACAGCTGTAGTGTCTTTTACGCTGAGGCGAGAGCATGTACCAAATGTGGCTCGAATTTTCAATATAAAAAAACCCAGTTTCAAATCAATTGTGTTTTTTTTTTTTTTTTGCATACTTAATTATATGTGTGCTTTCATAGTGTTTGTTGCATAATTATTTCAATAAAATCAATTGGTTATTATTTATTTGTCTATTGGATATCCGCCCAGATTTTATGTCATGCTAAACTCAATTGAACATGAAATTTCAACTGCTCATTAGGAAAATTCTAAAATATAAAGAACTTTCCATTGCTTTAAAACTCTAAATTAAATTGTCGTTTGTTGTGATGCCAATAAATGATGTTAAAGGCCAATAATTGTCGAGCATAAAAATCATGCTTAGTTGCGTGCAAAATGCAATATACTGACTTCCAAGATACTGTTTTCCCTAAGGTATGGCAGGTTTGAATGGACTTAATACTAAAGCTAACAAATATAAGTTCTACACATTAACAATCTTCCCAGAAGCCACTCCCAGGGAGGGGTGGGGTACTCTGATATGTTCATACATACGTAGACTTGGACCATTATTTTCGCTTCAAAATTTTGAATTTTAATATTTTTGGGGGTTTTCAGAAGAAAATTTTTTTTTGGGATATGAAGATTTTGTTAATATCTATTTTGGGTCATCACAAAATTGGACTAGATTTAGGGGTCATTTCTATGCATTCTAGATTTTTTTACTTAAGGTCAAGGTACAGAATTCGGGTTGCTAAAATTTCAAAGATTTTTTTTGAGGGGGGTCGGGTTGCTTGATATTCTTGATACTTATGAGGGCGAACGGTATATGCTAGTTCCAAGCCTACGTATGAAGAAAAATGAGAGTACCACCTATGGGAAGCTCAAATTTCACAGTTCCTCCTTGGCACGAGGACAGAAAAGTTTGCATAAATTATCCAAGTCATATCATAAAGATTACCACAATAACCGAGGGTCTTGATGGGGTATACTGATTAGTCAATAATGGCCTTTTTTATAATGAACAGTGAATAATGAGTCCAAAAATAAGGAATAGTGAATAATGCGTGCCAAAAACTAATGAATGAATAATCCTATTTTTTAATGAATAGGAGAAAAAAATAGTGAATTTAAATTCGATTAGATTTAAATGAACTATGGGTAATATTTTAATGAATAACCCAAATTTTTAATGGAATGAATAACAGGCAAAAATGTTCATGAATAGTGAATACCACCCCCCCCCCCCCATCCAGACCTTCATAACCATGAACCACATTTAGTAGACAATCTAATTTCCTTTTCCTTGGCATGAGGGCAAAAAGGTTTACACAAATTGCCTAGGTCACATTATGGAGATGGTCGATCCAACATTATTTGATAGAAAACTTAAAATATCTTCTTGACGGTTATTAGGCCAATGGCTTTAAAGCTGGGGTGTTAAAAGACAAACTTATAAGAAACTTACATGGGAAGAGAAATAAAAACAAGCATGCAGTGCAATGCGCATGAATGTATACTATGATAGAATTAAACGATCGCTAACATTTTTTTTGAAAAGTCAATACTTGTATACTATGCATTGGGCAATGTTTGTTTTCTCTATTCTATATGTGGACAGCTATATGCAGGTTTTTGCTTCATAGTGCATCACAGACATATTTTGCCAGTGTAAGCCTTTCAATCGTATCATATATGAATTAGAAAAGCCGTAGATTATGTTCAAATGCCAATTTCAATCTTAACTTGGCAGCTCTTTTGCGTTTAGCCGCCATTTTGAAACTAGAGGAACAGGCGTATTTTGGCTGGTTGGACTCTGGTTAATTTATGACGTCACTCCGGTTAAACCAGAGTGCGTTCGGTGTTGTTTTGTTAAACCAATGTTAAACATTAGTTCATCCGGTTCTTTCTCGAACTCCCTCAATATATTTCCGTAGTTTTATTATTGACCAATCATGAAGCACCTTATAACTTAAAAATATTGTGCTGAGCTTCCACCCACCTTTTCAGCCAATCACTGCCCTTTTTACAACTACAGGCCTGTGAACATTAGTCTGGTACCCGGCGTCTCTTTGTGTACGAAAAGTAGACGTCTGGCACTGTTGGCTCTGATCTTGGAATCTATCTGAACTTGGAATAATTTCTGATTCCAAGTTGAGACATAAGCATCTCGAGATCAAAGGTGGCATATCCTATGACGCAATAGAGTCTAATATCCAAACAATGGAGACATTTTGTAAAATAAACAGCTGATAAATACTGGAAATGAATTGCTTGGCTGGTGCAGACATATTTGCTCGAGTCGAGGTATAGTATGATATATATTGTATGACAGTCAGTAGAAATGGCGGAACAGAAAAGCATCAAATTCCGGTGTCTGACCGGCGGGAAAGCTTTAGCCTAAAGTTTAGGCATATTTCGACCGCCGCCTAATTTCGACCACCTAATTACTTTGTTTCACTAAAATCTTGGCGCACCTCTGGTTTACCGGACGCAGTTTATGACGTAAGACTAAATCTTAACATTCTGCTTGTTAAATAATGGGAGCTGCGCCCCCACGCCCCTGCTTCATTTTCGTGTAAGGGCATGGATCATGATCCATGGTAAGATCATGATCCATGGTAAGGGCAATTCAATCATTTGAAGGCCATGTTGTTACAATCTCTTCGGATTCTAATATGGTAGAAACCCCAATTCAACAAATAGAATAGAATGCGCCCGGTAAACCAGAGACTACCCAAAATCTTAATAGTCTGAATTTATAGCTCTATATTCTATCTATCTAATGTACTTGCTTTGCCCATACTTGCATGAGCATTACACCAGGGAGTGCTTATTTTGATAAAATAAAAAAAAAAAAAAAAAAAAAGCAGAAAAAAACACACAAAAACTTTTGGCTGAATTTTTGTTTAAATATGGTGTGCCCTAACTCCTCTGTGAACTGGATATTGGCCCTTGCTCTTGCGCTCTTGCTCTTGCGCTGATAGATAATAAAACAATAACCAAAACAATAGGACTTGAAATTAACAAACAGTTAGGAACCTGACCAGGCTTGACAGAATATGCCTGGCATTCTGTCAGGCCTGATCTGGACCCAAACTGTTTGTAAACTTTATAGACATAGAAATTTTTTTCTAAAGACACCAGCCGCCTTCGACAACCCCGGAAGGGGGTGGTTGAGGTGTCTTTAGATTGTAAACACCTGCTGTTTCCGTAGGGCCTGCGGTAGTTTCCACCCCATGTCGAAGAAATACGAAATAAAGCAAACGTCACAGGGGTCTGTTACTCAACACCGAAGGTGTTTTTTACTCAACACCGAGGTGTTTTAAACAACTTATTGTAAGAATATGCTTACAGAAATGTCGTTATATTCGAATATATTTATGTACATTTGAAATAGTTGATATTTAAAATTTTTAGCGTAACCACCCAAGGTTACGGAAACTAATTATTCTACAGGTTCCAAACATTTTTTTTTTTTCGCCAGCTTATGGATCCTTGAGAACAGACAAATGCGGGTACCAGCACTTAGGCCTTAGCAACTGTCAAAAGCTTCGAAATATCTGAAATTTGACATTTTGTGGAAAATGTGCAACAGTCGACAGTGATCGATTGCCAATAATAATAGATTAGGGACGTTCCCTGATGATGTGATGATGCAGAAGCCTCGAGGCAGAAGCGGGGGATGCGCTTACCAGATCTCGGGGGATCTAAAGTGAAAGTAGACCTCAGGCTCAGTGTAAGTGTTCTCAATTTTCATGGCTTTCTCATTTCTTTCTCCCGACTTGCAACTTGTGCAACAATTACTTCACAGTACTACACACTGTGCAGAAAAACTTCCAAGCCATGGATGTAAACAAATACATGTACATACAGACTCCCATTGGATTATTGATTTTTTGAGGTTATAGGTCATCTTTACGCTGTACAATGTGAGGTACTGTTCAGTCATGCTTTCCAACTGTTTTACTGCCCAGAACTTTTCAATGATCATTTTGTCAATGTGGCCAAAGATATTGGCAAATCTTCTGACCATTACAAGGATGATTTTTCTGATCACCCCAGTATAACCAAAATTTTGGAAAATACTCCCCAGTGTGAGTCTGATTAGAAATTTACTTTTAAGCCAGTAGGCGAGAAATATGTCCATAAGATCATATCAAACTTTAATGTGAAAAAGGCGACAGGTGCTGACAATATATCGGCAAAAATACTCAAATCTTGTTCGTCTTCTATAAGCAGTTCTATAGCTAATCTTGTGAACAAATCTTTTGACACATGCAAATTTCCAAATTTTATGAAAAAAGCTCAAGTTCTACCTTTATACAAGAAAAAAGATCCCTTGAATAAGGAGAACTACAGGCCTGTTAGCGTGTTACCAACAATTTCTAAAATATTTGAGCGCACCATGCACGACCAGTTATCTTCATTCATGGATAATTATTTTAATCCTTTTCTTGCTGCTTTTAGGAAAGGGTTTGGATGTCAGTCCACCCTGCTGAGACTTTTAGAAGACTGGCGAAAAGCACTGGACTGAATCATGAATGTGTTGCCGCAATTCTGATGGATCTCTCCAAGGCGTTCGACTGCCTCCCCCATGGGCTCTTGATTGCAAAACTAAGAGCCTATGGATTATCAGAGGAGGCGGTCGAGCTACTTGAGAGTTACCTCAGTGATAGGTCTCAGCAGGTTAGACTAGGCACCTTCACCAGTACCTGGGAGAAACTATTCAAAGGAGTACCCCAGGGATCCATTTTAGGCCCCTTACTTTTTAACATTTTCTTAAATGATATATTTTACTTTGTTTTAAGGTCAACCATTTACAACTATGCTGATGACAAAACAGTCTCTTTTATTCATAAAGATTTTAACTTTTTAAAATCTGTCTTAGAATCAGATAGTCTGAACCTAATTTCCTGGTTTGAAGAAAATTCCATGAAGGCCAATCCTGACAAGTTTCAAGCTATATGTATTGGAAAGAAAACTTACGACAATATTGAATCTTTCAGGATTGGCGAAACTGACATTAAATGTGAGAATAATGTTAGTTTGCTGGGTATAAACATTGATTTTATGTTGAAGTTTGATGACCATGTAACTGAAATTTGTAAAAAGGCTTCAAAACAATTAGCTGTTTTAAAAAGACTTGGTAGATTTTTAACTAAACAGGGGAAATTGGTCATATATAACTCTTTTATATCATCAAATTTTAGTTATTGCCCCTTAGCTTGGCACTTTTGTAGTATTGTCAGTACAAACAAACTCGAGAAGGTTCAAGAGAGAGCATTGAGATTTATAAATAACGACTACTCCTCATCTCTCAAGAAATTACTCAGCCAAACTAAAACTGAGCCCCTCCATGTCAAAAGGCTTAAGCTGATGGCATGTGAGGTGTTCAAAATAGTAAATAAGCTCTCACCTGAATACATCCAAGACATGATCAGTATTAAGACCTCCACTTATAATTTCAGAGGTGAGAGAAAGGCTGACATTCCAAGAGCAAACACCACAAGGTATGGTCTGAGGTCATTCAGGTCCGAGGCTCCCCGGATCTGGAACAGTCTTCCAAACAACTTGCGGGTGGCAGAGTCATACCCGCAGTTCCGAGGGCTGCTCCGGAGATGGGATGGTCTTGGATGTGGATGCCCTCTGTGTTGTGCCTAGTTTTATTTTTTGCTTTCTGCTTTTGATTTGCTTTGCTTTGCTTTGCTTCGCTTCACTTTGCTGTTATTTGCTTTTTGCTTTTTACAATAAATGTAATCTGAGCCTGTACATGGGATTTCCGACGGTGGGGTATGTGCGACCAGCAAAGCCTTAGACCAGCCTGCGCATGCGCGCAGTCTGGTCGGGGGCCTTTACTTGTCGCTTGAGTGTTATGTAACTATTGGGCTGCTGCCTGGGTGTCGTTTGGGTTCTGAGTCGGGGGGGGGGGGGGGGGGGGGGGGGGGCTGTGCGGGCTCGTCTTGGTCTGCGCGTATCGGGATGCCACATTTATGGAGGTCACATGCCATGGCTCTAGATTCCATTATCCTATCCTTTGTACATCTGAGCCTTAGAAATTTTCGCAGTCAAGACTACCTCATTGAGTAAAGTCTTGCTTTTATTTTTCGCCTTTTTCGTTTTTAGGGCCCCGACATGTCAACAGGATGTGTGCTTACTTTGCAACTTAAACTCTGCCGCACTGTCTTTCTTCCCTTGAGTCTTTAAGAGAAGAATTTATTTTACCCTTTGAGTGCTACTTGCTTTTAGAGCTACTTGCTTTTACTCTAGTATACTAGTCTCTTAACCCCCTATTTAACCTTTTTATAGAGATATAACTTTTAAATAATTTTGTTTTTTAACACAAGTTTATTTTCAGTCTTACAGTGTATATATATGTTTATAATATTACTTTGCATGCTCTGTGATATATTCTATGTTTGTTCTCTTTAAATTTGTTTGTCGAAGTAAAAGCCCTACAGGGCTTATGTTACTTGTTATATGTATATTCGACGTAAAATAAAATAAAAATCTTCTAAGCCAGTTTTCAAGCACAGGATGGGATTCCGCTGTAGGTATTTCTTTACCAAATGCCATTATTTAATATAATGACACCTGCTTGATTATTTTCATAATCGTTTAACTATTGATTTGGGCAGAGCCCGAGAAAATCTGACTTCGTTGCATGCGAACAACAAACGTGCAGACCTGCCTGAGCATTGGCACAGACTGATCAGCGCCTTTGTTATTCCCTCTGAGGAAAGTATAATTGATAAACTTGCACAAAGTACACACAACATTTCAGCATTCTAGCTCATAGTCTCTGGACAGGTTGGTTTGAGTGACATGGTCTGAACCCCCAAGACAGGTTTTCTCGTGTTGGGGCCCATTTATCAAAATCATGCTCTCTAAGATCCAGTTTTAACCCCCTCAAATTGAGAAAATGTTTTTTTTCTAATTTCTAAATCAAAGAAGAAGTCAGGCGATAAAGTATGTTGAAAATGTTTTGAACTAACATGATATGAGCATGCATCCTAAGTTGTGAAGTGCTTGATGTCAATGTTGTTATTCCATTATGGATATATATACATGTGCCACCTACAGGTTCCTAAATCAGCCCAAGAATTTTCAGTTCCCTCAACATTCATTTGGCGTAAAGAAGCCTGAGCAGAGAAGTTTTAAGCCGTCGTGGTTCAACAGCAGGCTCTGGCTTTATTATGTCATTTGTGCATGTTGGCTTGTCTACAAGGAAATTAGCATGTCAAAATCTAAACAATTTAAACATTTTGATGGGTATTCTACTGAAAAGACGTTTATTACATTTTGTATATCTTTTTGAAAATATTAGTCTTTGAAGTGCCACCAAGTCATAATAGTGCTAATAGTAAAACCTGCCTGGACATGTAGGTGAAATAATGTCAAAGCATGCAGAATCGTGGCTGTCTGAAAAAGATTTTGTCAAGAATTCAGTTTCTTGCGCGTCAAGGAATATCTTTTTGAGCGAAAGTTTGTTACCAAAACGATCGAAATCTGGTCCAAAGTTCCAAACTCATCAGTTTGACAAAGAAAGCATTAAAAACGCACATAAAGGTGCTTAAAATTCAAAAAATTCTCTGGGGAGGTCCCTCAAACCACCTAATGAGAGGGAGTCTTCCCCCGTCTCGTCCTCTCCCCAGTCTTGTACCTTCAGCACTCGATGGTCTCTTCTGCCAGACCACTTTCAAATGCTCTGCAACGGCCCTGGTCTTGCTGCCAAAGCCAATTTGGCTCTTACAGTTACTTTAGGGTTATTCTCCTGCCTAAGGTAGATTTTAAAACAAAATGTAGACCGATCTATATGTGTCAAAGGCATTTTTCGGCTATAAGTTGAACTTTGCTGTCATCCAGTCATATGAAATATCGTCTGACTGATGCCGTCGTTTCCTCATGATCAGTGGATTTACCTGTGGTCTGACAAGAAGAGCATAGTCAAAGGACCAACTGTCAGGTGTGAAATTTGCGCAGAAAAGTCGCTGCTTAGCCGAAAACACTGTCTAATCGAATCAAAAGCAGTATTGGTAAACTGTTAACCCGCAGTTGATATGCTATTTACTGCACTGTCACAGTCAGATATTTTGTGTGCAATGCGGGAACTATAGTCCTGCCGCAATAATAAGAACCGCGAAAATCTGGAATATTATTTTATTACTTGCATTTTTCCGACAATTTAGCTCAAATCTGGATTTAGATTATCCTGCAGTGTCAGAAGAAAATTGTTTGAAGAATCTACTACCACTGACCTGACCCCTAATCTCTTGGGAATTTCGACATTTTTAGGCTTTCTGAAAAGCGGGGAGAATTTAAACGGTGTAATAGCCATGTGGCAGCCTGTATATTTGTACTTCAATTTCTACAGTTAACTGTTAAAAGCATCAAAATTTTTTCCTTTTATCTTTCTTTTACTACTGGCATGATCGCACTTTTAAAAGCGTGTTTGCTTTGTACAAGTCAGTTTTATTTTTTCAGCACGATAGTATCGATTCAATCAATGTAGATCCAGATCCAACTAATCCAATACGATCAGTTTGATCCGGTTAAATACTGTTTCCTATGTTTGTAAGGACATTTTCTACTAAAACACCGTGATGTGGTTATTATGGACAGTTTGTCAAAACAACTTTTACAGTGGTAAATGGCCTTCACATTATGAACATATGTAATTTTTATAGTCGAACATTCAAACATTAGCGGTAATACCAGGCACTATTTTGTGTCAAAATTCTGCCTGAAATTATTCACGATTATTGAATGCTCAAGGTCATATAAATTGGAAACGTACATCCAAAGTGATTTATTCGCAATTCTTATTTATGCAGCAGTACCTTATATGTACGATACTCTTTATGCTATACTGAACAAAAGTGAAAATGCTACACTACAACATTCTATATTTGGTGAAAAAGTATTTGACGAAAAGTATTTACTAAAGCTTAATAATGTTTTCCAGACATCCAGCAAATGATTCGTCGAATTTCCACCAATTTGTCTCTTTTGAAGTCTGAGTTATGTTCCTTTTTGTGTTTAACCATTCCAAGGTGGTACTTCTTTTGTGGATCAATTGTGTTATTTATGTTTTGTGTTTGTCATGCTTTCACATCTGTTCATTGCTGCCTTGTGGTCACCTGCCGGGAAAGGGCTGGCCTCTTGTCTCTTGTTTGTGATGTTTATCGTGTTTTTGTCACTTTCCCATGTGGTATCCTGGGTCAGGTGTGTAACTTGATTGTATCGTTTCCTGATCTTTGCCATCTTGCTTACTTTATTTACTGAATTATGCAATTGCGCATGGTCAAAAAACATTGTTATGTTTATCAGAATTTATCATACTTATGCTGCAGTAAAACACAAGAAAGCTGACTTATCACTTGAAAGAAGCGCAGAAATCAATTTCGAATTTATCAAATTTGTGAAAAAATATAAATCGTCTCCCTTTGACGAAAGATGGGGAATATTAAATGTTTGGTAATCTTCAATTTATCACGATTTTCAATAAATTTCTTTTGCCAGATCAGGTAGACCTATCAGCATATTGTTCCTAGCATTTCTCGACCAGTAATGTTCTCAGACTAAGATCTAACAACACATTGATTTTCCAATAGAGATTTCAGGGATAAAATTTAAAGCTTGGCCAATTTGATGAAAACCCTGTTTTCTAAGGTTGCTTTTCTAAACGATCAAAACATTTTTTTGATAAATCTTTCACACATTTCTGGTTGTTACAAGTCTAGACTACCATTTCTTTCAGTCGGATTTGGTTGGCAGTGGATTTCTGAAGGCCTAAGCTACATTGTATGTGAGCTTTCCGTTCAAATTTGTAAGCTGAAAAGTGAACCCCTGTCACATTTAAATGACTTTCGTGTGTTACTTTACTGGCGTGCATCATTTTGCATATAAATTGCAAACAATTCAGGTGTAGCGTTTTCGCTTTTGTTCAGTATTTAATCGAGTGATTTAGTCAACCGTTGCATATTATTAATAAACTGGGTCACTTTATGTCCATTCTACCAACAGTAATACTCACCCGTTGAAAAGAACCAAATATATGCCAAAATTCCATCTAATTACAGAAAAACACAGCAAAAACATCAGGTTGAAAATTTTGCCAAAAAATACAGCAGCTTTTTATACACGCATATTGAAAAGTTCAAGAGAAAATAACGTGAAAAGATGCTCTTAAAGTTGATTTTTCGCGTTTCTTATTAATGCGGCAGTACTATAGCACTAGTGTAAGTTTGCAACTAGGATCTGATTTCAAAAGAAGAATCTATTTTGTTTTCCACGGTTTCTAAAAAAAGTGTACTCACTGGCATTTCAATTAGTTTTACATCTGATTTGTTGGTACTGTCTTCTGTGCAATGCAAATATAGTCCGTCATGATACCGGCATTGAAATACTGCGGTGGTGCAAAACCTCGGTTAAAACCGCCCACTTTGCAATCAAAGAAAAGCTCAAAGAGAGTGCTGTTATAAAGAAAGATGGCAAAAAGCAGATGACAACAGGGGTGAGAGACCTCTGTGTGAAGATTGGAAACCTGGCAGATCATGGCTGGTTTTGTTGTACAGTTGAAGAGCATGGAATCTGTTTTGTTTGATTTGATTCTTTATGTCCCATCAACATTCTTTCAGTTAAACAGGGACGGGTCTTTCTGGGTTGAACCAGTACTAAGCTAGGATAAATGTGTCTTGCTCAAGGACCACAACGCAGTTACGCCGGTGAGGCTCGAACCTGCGGCCCCTCGGTCACGAGTCAAGCACTCTACCACTGAGCCACTGCGCTCCCATGGAATCTGTACCAAATTGCAGTCTGTAATAAGTCTATTCAAAGCCTCTTTTGTCTAGAATTAACTTTTTTTTTTAAAAATCTTTCAGAAACCATGGCAGAATGTCAAAAGTTAGGATTTGGAATTTGGATCCAGATCAGGACCGGCATTCTGTAGGTCCTGATCTGAGTCCGGTTATCAGCAGATGACAAAAGTCACTGCTAGCAGGAAAGGGTCAATATATATTTTTTGTGGTGCTAGTGCTCTGTCGGTTTTATCGATGGAAATATATGTAGGTGAGCAGGCAATTTAATGATAGTGTAATGTAGAGCTGCAACGATTCACTGAAAGTGTATTGTATCAAGATACTTTTTCTGACGATACGCGTATCATATCATGAGGTCATTTCATGATACATAAACGATACAGCATTTCGTGTTATATATTACATGCAGATTAAAAAATGAATTTAAAAATATATGTTTTTGTTCAAAAGGAATGTTTTTCCTTTTTAATTTTTTCTGCTTTAATTAGTATACCCTTTTCTATGATAAACTTTTGATCTATCCTGTTTTGAAACAGTATCAGCTGGTTTCTGAGAATCCAGCTAATCTTAATATACATGGTTTTCAGCTCTGCTTTTAAATACATGCTAATAATTGGAATATTTTAAATAAATTTGATAAAAACTGGAAAAGAGTGGAGTACATAAAACATCCAGTATGACAAAGATTAATTCATGTACACTGTATTTGGGTATTTACTTCTCCTAATCTCATAGATCTATGTTATTTCTAAGGTTCTCAAGTTGTCAAAAATGTATCTCGACACATATCGTATCGTGAGGCAAATATTCTGATACATATTGTATTGTGAGGTAACTGTATGGTTGCAGCCCTACACATACCATGAGTCAAGTCCCCAACATTGCACAGCCCCTGACATTGCACACTAGACAAAATGCGGACTCAGTGAATTATTATCACTTTTTCGGGTAGATAAATGATCCTCATGTCAACCTCAGTCATTGAAGTCAATAATTGTATAATATACCGTGTATTTATACCCCGCCACTTTAAAGAGTGTGGGCTATTATGTTATGCCCTCAGTTCAAAAAATTACGTTAAGTGCCCGTCCGTGGGCACAAATGTCCGTCCATAGTCACCACTTTGTTTCCGCTCTCTATCTTGAGCATTTTTTGACGGATTTTCTTCAAACTTTGTTTTAGAGTTGATATTGGGGAAAGGTGGTTTGGGATTGTAGATGGGTAAATTTTGTCAAGTAAACTCAGAGTTATTGCCCTTGATTTGTGTTGAAAATTGGTTTCAGTGCACCATATTGAGCAATTTACGTCCTTTTTTCTTCAAACTTTGTACATGTATATGAGTTGATATTGGGGGGCGTGGTTTGGGATTATAGATGGGCAAATTTTGTCAAATAAGCACAGAGTAATTGCCCTTTATTTACAAAATGTATGTGGAAAATTGGTTTCCGTGATCTATCCTGAGCATTATTTGATCAATTTTCTTCAAACTTTGCATGAGAGTTGTTATTGGGAAGGAGCATGTTGTTTAATTTAATCAAATGACTACAACATGTATTTACAAAATGTATGTGGAAAATTGGTTTCTGTGATCTATCCTGAGCATTATTTGATCAATTTTCTTCAAACTTTGCATAAGAGTTGTTATTGGGAAGGAGCATGTTGTTTGATTTAATCAAATGACTACAGACTTATGACCCTTGATTTGAAAATATGATGAAATTTTGTATAAAAATAAGATCTAGGTTAGAACAACTGCATTTAAATTTTCATACATCTTTAACTGAGTTTTCGGCCTTCGATTTATGGATTAATTTGTCTTTGTATTGAAAATATTTCGAGGCAGGGTATGATGCATGCCTACAGCTGCTCTTTTATTTTTTCCTAACTGTGTATAAAATGACATGTATGCAAAATTCCAATTCTCGGGGTTTGCATGGTCATGTTACCAAGATGCTGAGATAAAAAAACACCTGACCCCCCCCCCCCCCAAAAAAAAAAATTTGTTTATTAAAGACGTGAGTATTATTTCAATGGAGAAAGGATATTGTGTGAGTACATAGGAGATTGTTTCAACGGATGATTATTTCAAGGAGGATGGGTACCGTACATAGAATAATTAGATGATTTTATGGAGGCTTATTTCAAGGAGGATGGATACCGTACATATAATTAGATGATTTCATGGAGGCTTATTTCAAGGAGGCTGGATACTGTTGATTACTCAGAAGATATACTCATTTAGAATATTTCATTTTCATTGGAGTATAATTAGAGGAAGAATATGTTGTGAATACATAGGTGATTGTTTCAATGGTAGCTTATTTCAAGGAGGATAGATATATATACATTTGGGATATTTTAATGGATAATTATTTCAAGGAAGTAATGGTGGATGGATCAATAGAGTATTATTTCATGGAGAAAGGATATTAAGTGAGTACATATGAGAATATTTCAATGAATGATTATTTCAAGGAGGATGGACATTTTTTATTACATAGAAATTATACTTATTAAGAGTATTTCAATGGAGCATTATTTGAAGGAGTAATGGGGGATGGATCATTGTGTTAGTACATAAAAGATCATTTCAAGGAGGATGGATATTATTTTTTGATACATGTACATGTACCTTGGAGAATTATTACAAGGAGTAATGGTGGACCAGGATCATTTGAGTTATTTCAATGGAGGAAAGATATTGTGTGTGTACATGTACATAGGAGATTATTTCTATCGGTGATTATTTCAAGGAGTATGGACATTGTTTGATTACATAGAATATACTCATTTGGAATATTTCAGTGGAGTATTATTTCTTTCTTTCTTTCTCTATATACTGCCAGACCCTCTTGCGAGTATTATCGGCAGGTGTACTTTGTACACTCGGGTTGCAGGATGAAAGCCTACAAGTAACCATATCTAAATTACTGTACGGTTCTTTAACCTGCACAGGGGGTGACTTTCCCTGCACAGGGGACATCCAGTTAACGTCCCGATCCAAAGGACGATGCACTTATCTAGCCTCATCGCTGCAAATGACACTAGAGAAAGCGTGTTTGGAGTAATGGAGGATTGATTGATAAGAGGATTATTTCAATGGAGGTAGGATAATGTGTGAGTACATAGAATATTTCAATGGAGGATTATTTCAAGGAGGATGGATATTATTTGATTACATGGAAAATATACTTTAATTTAGAATATTTCAATGGAGTATTAATATAATTTATTTCAAGAAGTAATAGAGTATGGTTCGATAGAGTATTATTTCAATGGAGGAAGAATATTGTGTGAGTACAAAGGAGATTATTTCATTTTGTTGATTATTTCAAATGAAAATATATGGGGTCCTCATTTGAAATAATTTTTCGATGGATATGCTCATGCATTTGAGCTTATAGAAAAATGAAATAGAAAATATACTCATTTAGGCTTATTTCAATGTGGAGGATAGATATTGTGTGATTACATAGTGGTGGATTATTTCAAAGAATGATGGAGGATGAATCAATAGCGTATTATTTCAATGGAGGAAGAATATTGTTTGAGTACATAGATTATTTTGATGGAGGATTATTTCAAGTATGATAGATATTATTTGATTACAAAAAAAAAATACATTTGGAATATTATTGATGATTTCAAAAGTATAGCTAACAGTAGCATAAGTAAAGTAGGGTTTTGTATCAGAAATGAGATTTGAATAAGCTTAATTTCTGAAAATAGTGTCATAGGTCTATACTATGTCACTTATTGAGAAGAGGAGATCTAGCAAGTTATCGTTTCAGACTTATAGGTTGGGACCAGTTATTATTGATATTGAGTTCTTTCGTATAAGCTGCTGAGATAACTGCAATATCGCCAGTTTTGTATCATCAATCAAAGTAATAAGAAATTGACAATAAACTTAGTTAAATGAGATTATGATAAGCTGATATCTGACAATAGTGTCATGGGACTATTCTAGAAATTTATAGTTTCAGACTTATACGTTGGGACCAGTTATTATTGATATCGAGTTCTTTCGTATAGGCTGCTGAGATAACTGCAATATCATCACTTATTTAGCAATGGAAGTACATGTAATTAGAAATTAACAATATAAGTAGAAAGTGTTGGTCTCTTTTTATAAGTTGGAAGAATGATTATCATCACTAAAGGTGTGCACCTTCCATCTCGGTCGGCCCTCAACCTGCTCTTTGTTTTACAGAATATTAGGGATGATTTGTACGTCTGCTGCCTATAATGTAACTAACAAAGTGGTCCATAAGTAGCTGCCCAGCCTCTTTCCGGAAATCGAAATAAAAGAGAAGCAGATTGATGGACACTAACAGTTCTCTATGTGCATTTAAAAACATTATCAAGGTATATTATGTATGTATATATATATAGGTTTAGATATACACAATATTTGAGAGTAAAATTAATTGTAAACATTTTCATACCCATCAGTTCCAACATATATTTTGGGTGCTCAAAGATGTGAGAGATGATATAAGGAAGGAGTGTTATGGGATTGCATATCTTAATTTGTAAAATAAATACAGAGTTAAAGCCCTTGATTTGAATCTTGAACAGAGTTAATGCCCTGATGTATGTGATTTTTTATACATGTATCTTCAGTTTAAATGGTGAAAATATGATGAAAGTTTTATTTGCCTGATGTATACTAGATCTATGCTGAGACAACTTCAGTAAGTTTATTCATAAATTTCCCCTCCATGACTACATTCAGAATTTTTTTACCTTTTAATCCAACCCACATGTTGAGGGTGTGTGTAAGGAGAGAATATGTGCTTGCATGGAGCTCTATGCTCCATTCCCTTTAATTTGTTATGCAACATGACCATGTTCTGAAAAAGTTGAATTTTGACTTTTTGACCCCCAGGGTCTGGTGGGGGAGGTGGGGGGGGGGGGGGGGGGGGGGGGGGTCTGAGGGCTTAAGATTTGCTACCAAGTTGCTGCAATTGTGGTTACCTTTAATTTGATATGCCCATGTTCTGAAAAAGTTTATTTATACCCCCCGCAAACTTTGTTTGTAGGGGGTATACTGTTTTCACGTTGTCCGTGCGTGCGTGCGTCCGTCCGTAACGCTTTGTTTCCTTAATAACTCGAAGAGTCATTGCTGGATTTTCATCAAACCTTGCAAACATGTTCATATATGCAAGACAAATACTTTATTGACTTTTTTCATTTGTACTTTCTTTCATTTAATAGTCACTGATCAAAAAAAATATATGACTATGAAAAAGCTAGTTTTAAAATTTATTTAATTTCATTGCTTGCATTTGCTTTACTTTTTTATTAATGAATAATAGAAAATAAGTTCAAGTCTTAAGTCTGAACTGAAAGTTGTGGTAATGATTCAGTTTGATTGAGACTGAAGATCTAAAACTATTGACATTCATTTTTGTTTTACAGTCTATTTAATTATCAATACATTTTTTAAAGTAATAGCAACTCATGAAACACATTTTCAATTAAGCCTGTAGTATCTTATATTGAAACTATTTTAAGTCTATTTATAGAGTCCAGTAAATTGGGATAACTAATGCTAAGTATCTTCACATCGACCATGTTTTTTTTTCAATCGACCAGTAATGACCAGTTAAAACCAGTAATGACCACTGGTCTGGTCAATACGCATAATGACCGGTCTAATGCCAACCTTGCATGTATCTAGGGGTGTCAGTTTATAATTTTAAAAATGTATTATTTTGTCTGAGGATCTGCTTTACCTTTACAAACACTCGGCGTCTACTGACCCTGATGAAATTCAGCATTTCATCTGGGTCTCCACTGTTTGCAAAAGTACTATTTTTTGCTTCCCAAATACAAAGGGATAATATTTACAAAAATACCAAGTTGAAAATTAAACATTTCATTAAAAAAATTGAATATTCAAATTAACATTATCAATACCACCATTAAGAGGTTTCACCAAATGATGAGATAATGACAAGCGCCATTCTACTTTAAAGCAGTTTTCAACTTAGACATTATGCTGTCATAAAGAATTCTAGAGCATTATAGTTAAACTTCAACTTTATGGAAGATTTAAGCATTAACTGATGGTTATAGTTACATATTCATAATTTAACTGGATAATTCTAAGTTTTTTTGTAAAATTACCATATTAAAAAGGCAGAAAGTTGCTCGTGTGACCAAGCAAATATGGCGGAAAGCGATAATAAGTTTAAAAAGTATTTTGATCAGTTTTACTTATATACCAAAACAGTTTCATTGTGTTTCCGTAAAGGTTTTAGAATTTAAAAAAAAGGTTAATTAGAATGTAATTAATGCCAGTGTTTTTTTTTTTTTTTTTTTTTTTTTTTTTTTTTTTTTTTTTTTGTTTTTTTTTTTTAGTTGTTATAGCTTTATTCTCCCCGTCCATTGGTGTGTAGGGGGTCGGGGAGGACCATCCCCCTCTCACACCTTACAAACTACAATTTTTTTATAAATAAAAACCAATGTATACTAAATTAATATACTTTTTGCTTACTGTAAAGGCAGAAACTTAATTATTCATATCTGGTCGTGGCTCGGCTGTTTCTTCTATTAAGGAAGGGAAATCAGGTTTTGTTTATAATTTGGTAAGGAGTTAATAAGCTTTTTGAGACGCGCAAATGTGCGGGCATTCCATAAAAGTCTATGCATTAACCTTTAAGGTGCCTGTCACAAAAAGTTGTATGCTTTTGTTGTTTGCTGAACACTTTTGAAGCCTCGTAGACAAACAGTGTAGATGCAGAACAGACTGCTTTTTTAGGAGCAGTTTGATCTAGGTCTACACTGTCTGGGTCTATATTTATGTTAAACAATAAACAGATACCACACCTCATTATTAGCTTTTACCCTTATATTAGACCAGACCTAATTACGTATTTATGAGGTGCCGCCTTTACAGTAACCAAAAAGTTCAAGAGTACACACCCTAGCAGGGCTGTGGAAATACCATGCCCGACTTGTCCGACCTGGTCCCATTTCATTCAGGACAAGTTGAAAATTTCAATTTACTTGTCCTTGAACAAGTGCAAAATTTGTTATAAAGCTAATAAAATTTTGTATTTCATATTTAGATTAATTGTTATGAGCTCACACGTTGCATTGAGAACAGTGTGGATCCCAATCAGCTGACTTCTTCAGAAGCCAGCTGATCTGGATCCACACTGTTTACAAGAGAGCCGACATCTGCATGGTCCCATACCTTTTTTGTAAGTGTAAACTGTCCAAGCACAGAAAGGAACAAGCTAACTCGCACCATCGGACAAGTAAAACCCTCTCTGGACAAGCACATTATGGCCATTTACTTGTCCATGGACAAGTAGAAAATTTTACTATTTCTATTTTACCAATTAATGCCAGTGTTGTCTGGTGATCCTTATTTGCAAACAGTGAGGACCCAGATCGGGATTGACAAAATATCAAGCCAGATCTTAATTCAAACTGTTTGACTCTCTGATTGAGTCATTGAGGTTTTTTTTTTAGAAAATGCAAAGAGTGAGTCTAATACTAGAATTGGGCTCTTGTTAAGATAAAATCAGCCATCTATCCTACGAACACTTGTCCTGCTGAATCTAGATACAGTATATCCTGTTTTGAAAACAGTGTGGTACCTGGTCAGGATCCTCTATTTTCCATTAGGAACTGGTTTTGTCAAAATTTAGCTGTATGCACAGATGATTTTATTTTCAGCAGTACAATGGTTAACATTTTAATTTTGATATTTTGTGTGTGAAATTGTTGTCATTTTGTGTATATATACATGTAATACATTCTATTACATTCTAGAATTCCCAAACCCTCTAAAAAAGCAAATTTGAGGGTTAGTTGACCTCTCTAAATCAAAATTAAGATTTTGTTTTAATTCAAACCTATTTGACTTGAATTATTCTTCTACACATATTGATATGCATTCATGAAGCACAAAAGGTGTCACAGTTTGAAATTTCCAGATTTTGACCAAACTTGCATACAATGTAAGAAAAATGTTGCAGGGATGATGCTGGGATGGGCCAGAACCATTTTTTGACTTGTTACAGTTAACTATAAATATTTTTTTTATTTTTGGTGGGCCCCATATGATAAGCTATTCAAAAATATCACTTGTTTTGCTGTAAGGTGCATATAATGGACTCTTCACTCTTCAGCCCATTAAATTTTCTAAAGGGCTCATTAAACCATTAAATTTGAATGGGAAACGGGCCCATATATAAGGCCCATCTTTATATGGGCCAGTAGTATCTCTGTTGTTGGTATGGAGGAGGGGTGATTAGATTTTGATGGCTTGACTTAATTTTGTAATTATTTTTTATTAATTTAATAGTTTAAACATTAGAATATGAGCTTTTGGTGCTCAAAAGAGCCATTTCATTGAGTCAGTTCTTTTTAGTACTCACAGTATATATTTGAATGAGAAATAAGAAAAAAATCATATTTTGATTATGACATCTGAATAAAATAAAGGAAGCCACTTTTCTTTAATTCAGGTCTGAAAAAAAGACACCTGAGGGGCTTTTGAAACAGATTAGGGACGGCCTGAGAAACTATTAACTTTTTTGGGGGCCTTATATATGTCTTGAAATTTTAATAATGCATGCTGGTGATCACTCAGTTACCATGCTGTATATTTATCAAATATCTACAATGCTATTTCTCTTTTATCCTTAAATATGCTATCTTCTTTTGGGGTTTAAAATATTTTACAGTGCTCTCATTTAAACTGCTGATTAGCAGTCCTGAACTCCTATTTTTTGGTGCTGGATCCCTATTTTTTGAAGGAGGCTATATTTTTTTGTATGGTGGAACCCCAGGGGGGGGGGGTACTCTGATATTTTCACACATACGTAGGCTCGGGCTATTTTTTTGGTTCAAAATTCTGAATTTCAATATTTTTGGGGTTTTCAGAAAAATGAATATTTTTTTGGATATGAAGATTTTGCAGATATTTTTTGGGGGGTCATCACAAAATTGGGCTAGTTTTAGGGTAATTTCTATGCATTTTAGGGTCTTTCTTAAAGTCAAAGGTACAGAATTGGGATATTTTTTTGGGTTGCTAAAATTTCAAATATTTTTTTGGGATGCTTGATATTCCTGATATTTTTTTTGGGTGAACTGTAGACCCTGGGTCCGAGCCTACGTATACAGAAAAAAAGAGTATCCCCCCCTGGGGGTGGAACTACCACTTTTTGGCAAGGAGAGCTCTGGGACTCCTGTTTACAAAATCCTAGTGAGAGCTCTGTTTTATTTACATAAATAAACTTTGTCTTGGAAATAATGGCTATTCCTCAGTTACTGGTCTCCATGAATATTTAAAATCTTTAAATTCATCACTATTTGAGAAAATTTCACCCCCAATGAAATAAGCTTGATCAGTGTGAGTGAGCAATAGGAGATTTGTAATGCAATATCTTGTATGTGGTAGTGAACTTTCCTTTCCCAGCACTGCCCATTTTAATGCCAGACAGCAAATAAGCTACAAGTGAATGAAGGGATTATAGGCTGATGTTTCATTCCCTTGTACCTTATTTGCTGTCTGGCATTAAAATGGGCAGTGCTGGGAATGTAAGGTCGTGTAATACATATGAAGTTGCTATCCTGACATGTGGGAGGCAGAGGGGGTAAAGAAATGTGCATAAAATTAAGATTTTCTATTTCATCAGATTTAAGCCTGACTCTAAAGACAGAGTCGGAGAGGCAGGGTACCAGACTAATGGATTTGGAGATACAATACACGGTGGTCGGATAAACAGTCTTATCTAACCGACCGTTATACCAATAGTCTAGCGAAGCTTCTCGACGATACAGAACAAAGACTGACAAAATATTTTGATCGAACCCTTTTATAACTGTTTTGTACAGTTAGTTTAGCTATAATGATTGTATTTTAAACATACAAGCATTTCTTCAGTCCAAAATATGTCGATGTTTGGAATAATCGTGTCGGGACGTTTGGTAAATTTCCTGTCATTAGTTTTCGTGGCTAACATTGTTCTTTCTTTCTATGTAGACAATACTCAGGCGATCAGAATCTGATCATTATCAGAGGTGCGTGAATTTTTGGGAGAAATTGTAAATAGTATTTTGAAGATTTTTTGCAGATACCAAACTTTAATGTGAGAGGTGCAGACCTGGTTACTCCTACGTTTTATGCGTATTTTCTACGCTTTTGGGCTCTGAAGTATCCAAGGGGAAAATCTTTGGGTCCGCCAGGATTCGAACCCAGAACTCCTGCATGACAGTCGACCACTCTAACCATGTCGCTTAAGAGTTAACCCAACAGGGAGGCTGTTAGGAATGGCACTGTCACTACAGCTCCAAAATACGCACTACTGATCACTATTACAGAACTACACTCAAGAGAAAGTCCCGATTTTTTGCTTGAGATTTTCATTCTTTTTGATTTTATGTCTGCAATGACCCCTAACCGCATGATTGTGATTGTAAGCACTGTAAACAAGCAAGCAGATTAGTCACGCTGTATATATATCAGCAAGTTAGAGCCAATTAACCCTAAAGCAGCCCAGGTATAACAATAGCTGGCTTTGTCATTGATTTCATTTTCAGGAATAACACTTAATTTTAGTAGCATTTGATTGTAATTGTAATGGGTTTTTGCTACCTATTTTTTACCGACGCAGGTGTAGGGTGTATGTTATTTACAAACTAATTTACCTGATCTGATAGTAAAAATGATACAACATGTCATATAAATATTCTACTTTCCAGTATTATAAATCAAACAAATAAAAATGTAGCTTTAATCCCAAAGCTAGGTAGAGAGTCACACCACACTGGCACATGGGCTCTATGGACCACATGATGCATTTGAGCCAATGCATCACGCCCACCTTTTCCCCTTACTTCTTTAACAGGCCTGTACAATGTGATGAAGAAAATGTCAAAAATGCATAAATACAGGGGAACCTATGTCCAATTTTTTCTTAGTGTTGGACTTTGTTTTTTTTTTGGGGGGGGGGGGGGAAGGGGTTGACCAGGGGTAGCTGATCTAAAGTACTCTTCAGCTATTTTTTTTAATTGTCCCCTCTCCAACCCCTACATTATGTCGATTGTCGACAGCGAGTATCATGACGGACTACACATAAGTACTCAAAACTACACTTAACAACACCCTTGACTACACATACGCGACTTTCAATGTAAACAGGTCTGTAGGTACGACCTAAGGGAACAAGACAGTTCACCGACAAGACAATTCACGACATGGTTTTTGAAGACAGTTCACCGACACACATGTTTTATGCTAAATTGACATATGGTCGAAAATATAAGTGTCAATTATGAAAAAAATGATTTGAAATAGGAAGTGGCTACAGGTACGGGCCAGTATCCCTAGAATACGAGTCTAGAGGTACGGTCCCATATCTCTAGACTATGAGTCTAGGGTTAGGGGCCCGTACCTGTAGACAGTCCACTGAGGATTGGCTAGGGGTACGGCTCTAAAATTTCAGCTATATTTGTTAAAAGTTATTTTACCATTTGAGATATCTAATCCAACAAAAACTTGTGCAAATTCACATCTGTTTGGTCGCCATCTTTGACAGTGGAAAGGGAGCCAGCGATGAATTGAAAGGGTATATGATATACAATTATTGTCGGGTGTCCCTTGTGAACAAATGAGGATAAACTGCGAAACCCAATTAATTATTTTCTTTTTAGTGCCCCCTAATTGCTAGTCTACAGTGAACACACAACTAATGTCTTCTTTTATACAAACACAAATTTAGCGTGATTAAATGGGCACCGCACGTTTATATTTGAACGACAGGTTTTCTTGCGCCACGGCACACTTAATAGCTGGGCATCCATCAATTAAATATCCAATCCATAAACATTCTAAGTCATCTGAACAAAATGGCTCAACGTCCATGTAGGGTGACAATTTTACATTTTTTTTTCTGCCAAATGCAGAGAGTTTTTCACTTGATCATCACGATCAATGGTCATTGACAAGACAGCTCAACGTCAGATGCCAAACAAGTCATTCAACGCTGACATAAGGTACAGAGAAATCACGGAAAATATAAGTTTAAAGCAAGAAGAAATGGAAAGAGAGAAACAATTTATTTCTTTTTAAATTTTAGCCCGTTTCCTTGCAAATGTGCACGTATGAAGCTATATAAGCCATTGTTACCAGCAATTGGGCCTCAACGCGAGAAAACCTGTCTACAACAAAGGTGCAGACCAGCCTGTGCATCCATGCAGTCTGATCAGGGACTTTGTTATTCACTTATAGGAAAGTATCATATCTAGACTTGCTACGAGCGAGTTTTCGATTTTATAGCTAGTCTCTATAGCTGAGCAGACTGGTTTGAATCTCACTTTGTCGGAACCCATGTGACAAAGACAGGTTTTCTCGAGTTGCAGCCCAATCATTAGTGATCTAGCAGTGAAATAAGTCTAGTATTTTACCACAGAACACCAGTTTTCCCTGGTCCTACATGGCGACCGAAATAGATGTGAATTTGCAACTGGATTTTTTGTAGGATTAGATATCTTAAACGGTAAAATAAGTTAAAACATATACATGTATGTAATTGAAATTTTAGAGCCGTACCCCTAGCCAATCCTCAGTGGACTGTCTACAGGTACGGGCCCATATCCCTAGACTCGCAGTCTAGAGATACGGGACCGTACCTCTAGAATCGTAGTCTAGGGATACGGGCCCGTACCTGTAGCCACTTCCTTTGAAGAAAAACTAGATATAATTGGTAGAGATGAATGGTGATTTCTGTCAGTATAGAAGATATTTAGGATCTTTCTTCCCACTTATGATAGAGTACATTTATTTGAGTGTTGGATTGCATCAGTTGGATCATGGACTGTGCATTATTGTTGGTTAATAAGGCGATTTTCATACACGTTTGCGTGTGATTAACAAACAATAGGCATACCTTTTAATGCTACATGAAGCTAAACTGAAGTAGTGCTATAGCTAAATGTACTTTTTTAGGAAATTCGCCAACAATGCAATGTATTCTTCTTGATGTTTTTAGAAATACAGTCAAACTTTGGTCGCTCGAACCCGCCTGTCTAGAACACCAGGGATCGCTTGAACTCGTTCGTCGGTCCTGGCAATTTCCCTATACGTTTGATGTTAAAATTTACCCCAGGCTCGAACAGCGATGGCTCGAACTCTCGAACTCAAAGCACGGTCCGCAGGGCGATTTTCATGTAAAACCGCTATGGTGGCTCGAACCAAATATTTCTTTACATGAATCAGCCACACGCTCGATTTATGTTCATTATTATTTTCATAAGCGCTTCGTGACAATGATGATTTAACCCTTGGGTTACCTAACTGACGAGCGGAACGTGTGAAGCAATTAGCGGCAATTTATCAGATCAAAGATTTGAGTAAGTTCTCACTTGTCACCACTTAGAAGTGCGGCCGAAAATGATTAAAGAGTATTAATGAGATGTTTTTAATCAAGAATTCGCATGTCAAAATGAGAAAACATGCCTGGCTGGATGAAGACAGGCATCAGATTGTTTGGCGGTACAGTCGTATCCCCATTTTTGTTGTAAACATCCTGGGGAACAAACTTGTTTTTTTATTGTTCTAAAGGATACGATAAACAACCGAACATAAACTGTAGCGACACATAAACAGGAACATTCACTCACAAGAAGACAAACGGTACAGCTTACTTAATGGCAAATGCATTGATCAGCCTGCGCATATGCGCATGATGATCAATGTATTTACTTTCAACAGGTTCATATGCTAACACATGCGGCTTGTCCTTTTTAATTCTAGCGTGCAAAGAGTTATTGATCAGTGACAGGTGTCACTCGCACTTTGCAACTTTGGTCGATAAAAAACGTGATGTCCGTGATGACATAAAGTACACATGAACCATCTTGAAAATTGTCAGGCTTAGTATCGCTCGAACACATGGATGTGTCGAACTCGCACCGATGGTCCCGACGAGTTCGAACCATCGAAGTTCGACTGTAGATATGTTGTATGTCTATTAGGCATGGGTGTGTCCAGTAAGGTAAATTAGCTCGATCACTGGTGTGACTAACAAAAAGAAAATCAAGTGCAACAGCAATCATTCAACTTCATAAGCTTTATATTAGTCATTCGTTTAAGTAATAGTAAAAAAATTTACATTCGTTATAAAAAAACAATATAAAATGTGTCGGTGAATTGTCTTCAATTCTGTCGATGAACTGTCTTCAAAATTTGTGTTGGTGAACTGTCCTGTCGGTGAACTGTCTCGATTCCCGACCTAACTGCAACCAACCAATGGTTAATTGCATTTGGCCTTTAATCACTGTGGTCAAACTACTAGGGCAAAAAGGGGTTCGTCACCCACTCCGGTGTTGTAGTAAAAATACTTTCAAATAAAGGCTGACAAAAATTAGAACTTTGAATATGTTTGCTTCGAGATTGCATTGTCTAGTTATCAACCTCTTTATTGTTTGCCAAAAACCGAGACAAACTCAGGTTTTGAATGGGTTTTTTTACAGTTATATAGGAGCTTTTATCATGATGTACTTCCGGTTCTATAAATAGATTTGGGATATACTGGCCGTCAGCTGTGTATTGTCTAGATAGGGAAAGCAGCAGAATTTTCCTCCAATTTTAAGTTCCCTTGTTACGATGAGCTATTTATTTTATATAAATGCTAATTGTAAATGCTTCTTGAATGCATCTAGAAATACTTCCTCAGATAATATTATACAATTATTGACTTCAATGAGGTAGACATAAGGATTTATCTACCCGAAAAAGTGATAATTCACCGAGGCCGCTAGGCCGAGGTGAATATCACTTTTGAGGGTAGATAAATCCTCATGTCTACCGAAATTGAAGTCAATAACTGTTTTGTTATATGACTTTTCAACTTAGAATGAAAATTGTCTACTTTCACTTTTGTTGCTGAATTCAACCTTCAACCTAAGGCCTTCCAACAAGTTTTATCAACTGTTATTAAATTGTTTTAATGTAGTATTTTGCAATTTGAAATGTATATTAATTCTCTAAATGTGGAATGTAAAATTTAATTATAAAACTTTTTTTTTACATTTTGTTTATTCAAACAAAGATAGATGAACAAACAAAACATAACAAAACAGTTGTTAAAATTCATGAAAGTCTTTAGTTTACCTGTTGGGATGTGAAACAGCAAATCATGTCAATTTCATCCAGCACATGCTAGTTTTATACTCATCATGCTATTTTTAGCTCTCTAGTGGGTGATATTGCAGAGGTGTCAAAAATATTAACTTCTGGAAACTAGTTGGAGCTGGATTTCATCCTATATCATCTTCTGAGCCAGTTTAGACCAGTTTTCAGGTAGACATAGAGATTTATGAAGACAAATTGGGCCAATCAGGAGACAGGATTCTCTCCAGTCATATAACAAATACATTTATTAAGATAATTTGTCTTTCGATTTGTTTGAAATGAATAAAGCGGTAGCCGTTAGACATATTCGTAGACTTTTAATTCAATTTCGATTCGACCATTTTTAAGGCAACTTTTAATAATTACTGAACTTTTGTCAATGACACACATCATTTATTTACTTTGAAAAGTGTTTCCTAACAATTAACAAGGCGATTTTTTTAGTCTCAGCGCATTCCTGCAAGAAAACTCATACGGTGCTATAAAATAACTATGGAAGTTGAAGGACAGAAATGTGCGCTTAAAAACAAAACAAAAAAAACATTCCTCTCATATGGGACTTCACATGCGCGCCATTTTCGCAAGAAAGTTTTACTGGGCCTGACCTTGGTGCAAGCTGTTTGAAAAGGTTTTCAGCGGACGGCACTAGTAGCAGATGATTAAGGACAGATATGGGCGCTGAAAAAGAAACATAACACTTTTTTCTCGAGCAGCGAAGGCTAATATGAGTCTGCACATGCAGGCATTCACGTGAGAACATTTTGTCACGCCTGAACTGTTTTCAAAGGTTATCAGAAGTGGACACTTGTACATTTGTACATTTGATTGTGGACATAAACTGGGCGCTGAAAAAAAGAAAATTATAATGTTGACTTTCTTCTCGATGAGCGCAGTCTCGCAATAATACCCACTGTCATACAAAAAACAACAAAAGCGAGCACACGATTGGACAGATCTGGGCGCTAAAATGTAATTATATTTTCCTCTCAAACAGCGAAGGCTCATTTGAGACTGCACAATGTTATGTTATGTGATTTTTATACTTGTTGCATTGCCTCAGACGAGCCTGCGCTGATTCGCGGGAGCAAAACTAAAATGAAGATGGATATTCAGAAGAAGTAGACCTCTATATAGGAAAAAATGGGCGTTAATTGAGGCTTTTTGCATACATGCGTAAGTACAGAGAGACAAGAAAGCTGATAACCTACATATATGCGCATTTACAGACAGGCCAGATGGAAAGTAACGTACATGCGCATGTTCATACAGACAAACGGATAGAAACATAAATGCACTTGTCCTGGCAGACAGACAGACAATATATATTAGCTAGTGCTTTTCCAAAACACGGCAGCAAATTAAAATGTAACTTATACAGTGATTTTATTTGACCATTTTTACAGCCAAATTTACTAAAATATTTTCCCAAATGTGAAGGAAAAGGTAGCTTTCTAAAATCCCAAATAAAAACACTGTTATAGAGAACGAATGTGGTGTCGTTGCACTTAATATGTCAGACTTGTTAAAATGTGTTATAAATCATCCCTATGTCCAAACAGCATGACGGCATCCTTAGGTCTATTGATCTTTTATGACTTACTTTTATCACACCAATGACAATCACTTTTGAAAACATCTCTGATTGCGCCATTTACTCAACAGAGGGTGATGAAAACGGATCTGTTGGAACGGATCTGTTAGAACGGTGTCAACCGTGAAAATCAAGCATTTAACATGGAATTTTATTTATTTCCTTAGGACAAATTATACGAAAGTTAACTATTTTAAATTAGCCTATTTAAGCTACATTTTGGCTGTCACTGGTTTTGAGATGATATCACAGATGTGTGTGTGTGAGAGAGAGAGAGAGAGAGTAAAAACTGGCAAACAAGCAGGTGGATTCACTCTGTCCATCATAAAAATGCATAAACAAATCTAAATTTTACATTTTTAAAGTTTTTATGGGTTTTATTGGAAGGAAAAATCAGCGTTCTGCTTGACACTTCTGGACTTTCGGCAGCCTCATATTTTGCCTTTTAAATGAATAAACGTTTGTTTTTCGGAACCTTTGTTTATCGGTAAGATGTATTTTGAATGTATATCGAAGAATACAAACAAGTTTTGATATGACATTGGCTATAAAAGCCCATTTTCTCTAAATATAAACCCACATTTAACACAGATTCCATAGAGCTGGCCTGTACCGTTGAATGCCAGTGATATGCGCATGCGCAAAAATGACGACACTTTGGGAATTCCTAAAAGCTCCTTTTAAAACATTGTCAATTACGGTTTCGTCATAATTATACGGTTTAGTTATAGATTAATTATCCACGATGACAAAACCATAAATAGTTTTTTCATGCCTAGACATCAAAAGGTTAAAGTTTCATATAATTTTAAAGCTAAAAGATACAATGCGAATTTGATGAACTAAAATCAATCGGAACCCAAGCATAATGGGGCATTTATCTGTGATTAAATGAAGAAATTGACATTTATGAGAAAGTTACCTTAACACCGGAATAATTGACGAAACCCAAATTGCCGTAGTGCTATGACCATGTGCAGTGTTTAATGATGATTTGTGTAAGAGTAGGACAAAATCCCCCTGGACACCCCTGCTTATTTTTGTATAGGGGACATAATCCTGAAAACCCCATGTATTTGAAATGCTGCAAGCTTAAGATTTATTGGTGTTATTTATGCATTTTTGTGATACAGGTTGTTATTTGATTAAAAGGAGGTCCATGCAGGGAATCAATGAATGAAAAGTCAGTCTCCCATACGCGGATCCAGGAATTTTTGTTAGGGGGTCCAGACCTGCCTGCCTGAAAACGACCCTGACAAATTTTTAGTCATCAACTTTATATTTTACATTTTACAGTTATAGAGAGGAGGTCCGGGATCCTTGCATGCCCCCATAGTTCCGAGAGACTGATTCCAGGGGGTGGGGTACTCATATATTTCTATACATAAGAGAAGTCCCAGAGCCCTCTTTGCCAAAAGTGGGAGTGCCACCATACTAAAGAATTTAGCCTCCTTCAAAAATGAGAGTCCCAGCACCAAATTTAGGGGTTCAGGACTGCCAGTCAGCAGTTAGTGAGAGCTCTGACGATGCTATGTTATTGCCTTTCTTTGTTAGTTTGCAGCTCATGGGAGCGCAGTGGCTCAGTGGTATAGTGCTTGAACCAGTGACCTATATAAGACTGACTAGAAACTCCAATAAAATACCAATACTCAACTCAAATCACACTGTCGTGTTTCTTACACAGGTAAATGAGGGAAACTCGATATCATTTATCTACACTATTGGCTTTTACCGCTGTTTTGGAATACACAGCGTAATTTCTCTATTGTTTACCTAAATTTTTAACACCTTTATAAATACCGAAATTATATAATAACGATAATTATGAATCATTGGACATCTTAGTTTATGAATAGTGATAAATCGAGACACTGATATAGCCATGTTTGAAGCTTTATTCGTCAGAGTGAAAGAGGTATTTTTGAAGCCATTTTTGCCGATTTCCGCAACTTTCTTAAAATCGGCCGATATTTACACGGTCATAACTAAATTGGATTAGTTTTTACATTACAGAAACAAAGCATTTAGCAATATTTCATATATGTTTTTTCGTTTGTTATAAACAATATTTTCCAATAAGCGATATTTACGACGAAGTACGTACTTTAAAGTACCTATAAATGCAGCGGTCTCATAAGCTGCATCGGCATTTTGAGTGTGTACAATAAAAGGAGCACCAGGCGTTAGTCACGTGACACATGCCACGACATACCTATATGGCTGAAAAATGAAGTGTCCAGTCACTCTTATATAGGTCACTGCTTGAACCGAGACTGATGGGCCGCTGGTTTGAATTTCACCGGCGTCACTGCGTTATGTCCTTGAGCAAGCTTAGTTCTGATTCAACCCAGGAAGAACTGTAAGAGTGTTGATTTTGTTTTGTTTGATTTGATTCTTTACGTCCACTCAACAATCTTTCAGTTATGCGGGACGGTCTTCCTGGGTTGAACCAGTACTAAGCTAGGATAAATGTGTCTTGCTCAAGGACCACAACGCAGTGACGCCGGTGAGGCTCGAACCCGTGGCCCTTCGGTCTCGAGTCAAGCACTCTACCACTGAGTCACTGCGCTCCCTATAAGAGTGTTGATGGGACTTACATTGTAAAGAATCAAATCAAACAAAGTACTGGTACAACCCAGGAAGAACCGTCCCTATATAACTGAAAGATTGTTGATGGGACGTAAAGAATCAAATCAAACAAACAAACAAACATATACATACATGACCAAATTGACCTTGAACACTAAGTCAAGGTCACCAAAATCTGATCATTTCTTAAAGTCCTCCCATTGATTGATCCATGTATCTTTGCCAGTTAGGTCAAAATCTGGTCATTACTTCAGTTCTAAGAGAGTGCAGACAATGTTTATCATAGCGCTTAATGAGACCCTGATATCCTTAAAAAATAGGTCAAGGTCACCAAAATCTTATCATTTTCTTAAAGCCATAACAATGATGTATCTGTGCCAGTTTGGTGAAAATATGGCCATTGGTTCAGAATCTAGTAACCAAGTGCGGTTTTTCATGGTTGTATGACCTTGATAATGACCCTGGTCAGTGGTGACCTCAAAAATCGGCCAAGAACACTTAAATAACTGAAATTTCTGCTCCAGCAAATGCCTGAACTTTCATGGCCATACAAAGATCATTCTTGAGTATAAGCAAGCATTTGCAGAAAAAGGCTGCCAGTTGGGAGAATCAATGATAAATTGTCTAGAGCTGGGGCCAGTCTAAATTTGAAAGTAAGGAAACGATCCGAGATGCGCACAAATCATCCCGTTGAATGATATTATAAGTATCTTTTATATAGTATCCTGTCAGTGTTCCAACGGAAGTAAACAATGCTTTTTTTCTTCGTTTTTTTTTTTTTTTTTTTTTTTTTTTTTCAAAAAGGAGTACTTGTTAGCCTCGTTTCGACTTTCTTTGTTCAATTTGAAATTTGGTCAACACACACGTGGGAAAGATGTGTAACGATTGAATGTAGAAAGAAATTTTAGAAAGAAAAATCGTTGATATATCGCGACCAGTCTGCACTTGCGAAGCCTCGTCGATAAAGCTGTCCATCGATGTTCCAATTATGTGAGTATTTACTTTTATTTACTTTATTTATATGGAATAAACCACGCTTTTTAGTGTACCAATCGGCGTGAAATACATGTATCGATAAACACAAACGATGTAATCTCAGTGTAGCTTTTCTTTCCAAATTTAAATAAAAACGTGTCACCTTCAGAATAATGACACAGTGACCATATAGATCTAGGTCACTGGATGTACACGAGAAAGAGCTGTGTAAATTCACTGAAGTGTTTTGCCGACGTCATGTTTTGCAGTTTTTGCACGCGTGTGACACATACAACTGTGAAATAAAATTCATGTCTGGGTCGTAATGGTTTTGTCAAGCCTGCTCTTGTGATGTTTAGGTACTTGACACAGACAGTTCTTCAACACATTATTTAACATAAATCATGTTCTTGCTATTGCCATACTGCAATGGGCGTAGACCGGGGTGGGTACTCTCAATTTTTCTTCATACGTAGGCTCGGGCCCTACATCTACCGTTCAACCCCAAAAACATATCAGGAATTTCAAGTACCCCCAAAGAAATGGTTGAAATTTTAGCAACCCAAAAAATATCCCTCATTCTGTATGTTGACCTTAAGAAAAGACCCTAAAATGTATAGAAATGGCCCCTAAATATAGTCCAATTTTGTGATGACCCCAAGAAAATATTCACAAAATCTTTATATCCCCAAAAATATTAATTTTTCTGAAAGCTAGTGTTGTTCGATTATTGGATTTTTATAATCGATCATCAAAAATAATTGGTCAGGAGGTTTCGATTGATTATCGATTATAATCGAAAATTATCAAATGAAAGGGAACCCATAGAATGTACGAGGGTCGTTTGGAAAGCTCTTAGCATGGCATCATAACTCCACAATGCGTTGATAAAATGCTATCAAATAGAAATTTTTGGAAACTAGAATTCAACGGCTACTTGATGGTTTGATTTTTGTCAAAAAGGGACTTGGCGTGCACGTGCAGCGCATGCTCAAAATGAGTAGGGGTTTATATACTGGCGGGAATTTTAAGCAAAATACTTGGAAAAATGCGAAGGAAAATTGAGGACCTTATTTGCGATCATGATTTGACATATTAACAAGTTGGTGCCAACTTATTTTTATTAGAATATATTATGCGATCACTACTTGTACGACTACACCCTTTACAGTTGGAAAATGTGGAATAATAGAGAAAAAGTAAACTTTCTAAAATGGGACTTTTTTCGAATTTTCTTTATACTTTTACTAAAAACTGTGTCACTACAGGAGCACGAAAAATGCCTAATGAGTATATGTTTTGCTTTATATTTAGCCAACAATGCATAAAAATCATTTCGTCGCACAAAAAGTGTGGCTTGTTTAGTTCTGTATTCAGGAAAATTATTCTTAATAACACTACCCCTATTTTTCAAGAAGTGGGTGGGGTAACTTAACCCCTCACATTTTGTCGATGACATAAGAACTTCTCATGGTATCGCTTTAACCACCACAAAATTGATTGATTTCTACTTGCAATGTATTTTACTTTTTTGTTTGCCACGGTTTTCAATTAAAATGAACAAGAACGCCAACTTATACCTAAACATACTCTGCCCCTTGGAAATATTATACGAGTTATCTTCCCTTTGTTATGGTTTACAAAATTTATTTTGGTTTCAATACTAAGAGCGTAAAGTGTGCTTGACAAAAATACCAGCGCACAACATTTTTAAACTACTGTCGGTTATATATTTTCAAAATATGTGCATTGTGACATGCGATTTTTAGTCGAAAAAAATTAGCGCACTGCTTTGCTTTCTAGACGGTCTTGGTATTGCTGTTCCAGTATTTAGTTATTAGAAACATCCAACTCGGTCATCAATTGTATAATTACTTTACCAGATCGTGGCCTTCCAAATGGTACAAAATTATTTAATTCCATGAATTATTGTTAATGTTCTGCACACTTTTCAAAAGTTAAAATGTTATTTTTTCCACTGATATTTTGCGCTTTTCAGTATACAAACAATACATGTATTCACAATAATATTTTTCGTGTCTGCATTATAATATCTTCATAAAATTTGTGCCATAACATAGAGGAAAGATAGCTCTTTAAAATGATACCAAACATGATAGGGTATGTAAATCAATTACTGAGATAAAAGACCATGCTAAGAACTTTCCAAATGCCCCTCGTATATCCTTGTACTGCTTGAAACTCTTATCTTTATAAAAAAAATTATTAGTGTCAGTGTCATGCTGTATTATCATAGTATCAAATACCACAACTGGTCCTGACAGCAAACTCAATTTAACAGCCAAATGGTATTTTAACACTTTATGCACTTATGAGTTCTTCCTTCTGGTTTGAAACTATAAACTTGGGAAGGTCCATTGTATACATCAAGGGGTCACAGGTTATAATTTCAGACAAAATTATATTTCCTCCTCTGAAGATAATTTATGACTTAGCAAACACTGAAGATACTGATGAAATGCCGCATTCTGTGGTATTTCATCAGTTTTCATTCTTGTTAAAGTACGCATTTAGGAGTCATTTATGATTAGCATACAAGGGTTAATGTGTGCACTGAAGAGTTCATTGTTGTAATTACAGTTTATATCTTTATTCCTCGCATTCTATAAATCTTTGAATTTCTGGATTGCATTTTCTTGTTGCAAATTTAGAATAGTTGCTTACAAGAGGGTCAGGTGTGAATCTTTTTCGATTATAATCGATTATTACCAAACACAATCGATTAGTAGAATCGAAAGAAATTTTCGATTGATCATCGATTATAATCGATCATTGATACAACACTACTGAAAGCCCCCAAAAATAATGAAATTCAAAATTTTGATCCCCCAAAAAATGACCAGAGCCTACGTATACTTGAAAATACCAGATTAACACACCCCCCCTCCCCCTCCCTGGGGCGTAGACAGTATATGAGACTGAACATGACAAAAGTGCAAGTCTTTTTTTTACTGAAGTTTATTAAAATATTGGCAAATAGATAGCTCAAAAACAGAGCACAGAGACTTTTATAATAATAAAGCCACCAGGTAAATTGGTCAATAGGTAGGAAACGGGTTATTATGGGGTTCAAAGTAACCCTCTAGTCGAATAATTGAATAAAGTCTTCACTTTACTTAAAAGCTGATAAGCTGGTTTATTATAGGTCCTACTCCTTTCCATGAGAAAATATCAAATGATATATTGAATATCGATACACATATTGATGATATTGTAATGAAAACAGATTGATACCCAGCTCTAGTGTAGATCCTAATCAGACTTCTCTTGTAGGAACAATTTGAGCCGGGTCCATACTGTTAACCTCATTACCTATATTAAATGTAAATACATTGTAATGATAGACAACTTAGCAGATGACATTTTGATGTAGTTTTTAGTTGGCACTTTTAGGGTTGATAGACAAGGTCTTTGACACGCATGAAATAATTTTTCAGGGCATGGTAATGGAAATTGCTTGACTGACACCATCCTTCCCTGAACTGCCAGAAGTGATTCTAGAAGTGAAACGGTCCTTGTATGTCTAAACAAAGTAAGTACAAAATAATTGTCAAATTATATTACCTTTGCCTGCATATATCATACACCTAAGGCACAACCTTCGTTTGCATCAAATAAGTTTAAGTCAGATTTAGGTCCGCCAGAAGAAGCTCAACCCTTTTCATTCTGATCCATTTTTTAATTATGCATTTTGATAAAATGAGTATAGTATTGCCCATTTGTATTTCAAGGGGTCACAGGTAGAAATTTTTAAATTATGAATATGATGTATTTCTGCCATAAAGATTTGATTTTGTCTTTACAAACAGTGCAGACTCTGATGAAATGCATGTGCATTGTAGTTGCATTTCATGAGGGTCTTCACTGTTTACCAAAGAATCTGTTTGCAGACCATGTATCCAGAATGAGAGGGTAAATAGTTCTATGATCAGTTTTGGTGCTGAAGCTGCTCCCACCCCCGAAAAGTGTGTTATTTTGGTCTCAGTCTGTCCCTAACATTCGCTCCATATCTCCTGGATAATCTGAAAAAATGGAAGCCTTTAAACAATTTTCTCTAAACTTCACTCAAATGTTCCTCTCAAGTTCCTCCTTTCATTTTGTGTCCACTCAATTATGTCCTGACACCTTTGAATGATTTTCATTAAACTTCACCCAAATGTTCATCTTCACAGTGGGACTGTGTGGAGAACCCATAATCCACTATGCAGGCTCAAAGTCAAGGTGACACTTCAATGTCATGGGATTTACCCTTCAATTTCGTGTCTGATCCATACTTTTACTCACCATTACTTGCTGAACCCTTTAAACTTTTTTGAATAAACTTCACCCAAATGTTCTCTCAGTGTGACAGTGTGCAGAGTCCACGACTCAGATACCCAGATTCAAGATCAAGGTCGCACTTCAAGGTCATGTAGTAATATACCCTTGAATTTCGTGTCTGCTCCACATATCTCCTGAACCATTTGAATGATTTACATTAAACTTCACTCAAATTTTAGTGAGACAGTGTGCAGAACCCATGACTCAGTTATGCAGACTCAAGTCATTGTCATATTCTCATGTAATTAAAGCCAGTTATAATGCTTAAATGTATTCATTCTGTTCATAATGTTAAAATTTGTACATATGTTTGCACTTTAACATGAGAAACTAAATTTCATGCTCAGTTGAGTTGAGCACAAACAAATTTTATATCCAAATGGCAAATTGGAATATGATCTCTGTGATTTAATAATTACCATAACCAAGCTTATTTTCATATCAGTTATGGTTACTTTGTTGCTTGTAATATATGAATTCATGTGTGGATCCAGAAAGTTTTGCCAGAGGTCAAGGTGTCCAACTCTGACCACATCTTTTTAGGGGGGAGAAGATTCAAATACCACTAACAGCGGCCATTATCTGCCCGCCAGTGAAACGCCATTTTTGAATGGTGTTTCGCTGGCGTGCCAATGATGACCCAACAGTGAATGCTGGCTTGCCGTAGCTTTGAGAATTTCAGGGGATCCGGACCAGTAAGTGCTAAGTAAGAAACCCTTTTTTTTTCAGGGGGGTCCGGACCCCCTGCCCCCACCCCCTCTGGATCAGCACATGGAATTGATTCTCTGTGTGTCTAAGTGCAGGGCTCGAAATTTCTTTTTGGACCTACTCGTCCTGTGGGGCAAGTGGTCTAAATTTTTCACTCGTCCTTACTCCAGTTGAACTCGTCCTTAAGTCTGGTATTTTAAAAGAGACAAAACACATAATTCAGTAACTTATTTACAATTAGTTTTAGGTGACATGTGACATCAACTGACTAGTAATATATGTCAAAACAAATAAAACTGTGGTTCACACTATTCCTTTTCAGCCATCAGACTATTCAGTCATCTGCATCAGAATGAGGTGCAGCAGCCTTTGGACACCTCGGACCAGTACATATGTGCCCCTTAATGTGTCTAGTCCCTTTACAATGTACCACTGTATAACCAGTTTATAATGCTTTCTGTGGGATTGTATTCCATAAGATCAGGACCATCAACCTTAATTCTAACAAGACTAGACAAAGCTTCCTGTTTCATGCTTGTTCTTGCAGTGGTTTTAATATTGTTAACTGAGCTAAAACCTCTCTCACATTCAGCAGTTGTTGGTGAGATTGTCAGCATAGTGAGAATAAGAATCATAATATGCTTCATGTGCTGCAGCTCAGCAGAATTCATAAGTCCCACAAGAGTTTCATATGCATCAATAACTGCTAGGGCTGGCACGATTAATCGAAATATGGGTTAATCGGTCGATATACAAAAGAAAAACGATTATCGATATGAAAATTCAAAAATCGCTTACTTTTAATGGATGTTCTGTCTATTTATTCAATTAAAATCCAAGCGTAATTGCCTCCTTTTATTTTCTGTTTAAACCGGAAGTGCCCTGAAGTGCATTGTCGTAAACAGTAGATGCGTAACGAAGTAGTAAAACGGTGTACTCTGCAGGCATACTCAACAACTGATTGTTAGAAAAAGTTATACCTACACTCCTCTGTTTTAAATAAAGTAGTACAAAATCACGAAAATTCATTAGATGAATAATCTAGCATGAAAGTTGTTTTTTCTCCGTGGTTAAACTCGAGTTTAGAAGCTTTCAATTTTACCGACGTTTTTAGCGGGTCTTATTTTACACAAAGGTGTTCGTGTCATGCATACTTGACTTCCTTTGTATGACGTCACGCAACGTGCCGAAATTAACAACAAACAATGGCGGACTGCGAGTTCAATTACCGACTTTGCCAATTGCAAGTCAATTTTCTTCCAACAATGTGGATGACGACTTGTTTTGAGCAAAGGTGCAACTTTTTATTTAAAACCTAATGTCTTTTGAATCTATAACACGTGCTACTTAGTGTTGTTTTGCGAAATGATGGGGAAATCAATGTCGTTGACCATGCAAGAGTTGTCAAAACGTTCCGAGACCCTCTGTCAAGTTTGAGCGATTACTAATCGGTTATATATCGAAATGCAAGGACCGATTATCGATTAGCATTGTGGCTTCGATTAGCCAGCCCTAATAACTGCACAGTGTAAGTGTCTTTTTAATCAGTTGGTTTATTGCATGACTATTTTACCAACAAAACAAGTTAAGATATTTACTGTTATTTATTATATAACGCCTATTCCATGTAATAATATGGTAAATTCCATTGAAAACGCCAATATCAGGGGATCCTGCGGTATCCTGTGGTAGCCTGCGGTATCCTGTGGTAATCAGACTGACCCCCGTTTTCGTATACAGAGATAAAATCCGGAACGTCGGCTTTTTACTTTCAAATTGATTTTCCAATGTGTCCCGGTATTTAGTTCAAAGATCAACCAGATTTTACCGGGTTGCATTTACTGCTGACTAGTGTAAACATCCAGTCATATTTTAGTGACATTTTAAACCTACCGAACGATGTTTCTTCACTGTGTTTGCGTTGCTTTTGCAGGCTGTAAAACATGCTAGTTAGGTCTTTTTTTCCCTCAAAAATAATTACAAAACCAAAAAAATCTACTCATCCTGTCGGGCTAGCAAATGGCAATTTCCACTCGCCCTTACCGAACTTCCACTCGTAAATACGAGCGGACATGTACAATTTTCGAGCCCTGAAGTGTGTTTACAGTTAACATGTATTTGCTTTGTTCATTACAGGCTGTTATGTGGAGAAATGGGATGTTCCAGTGTGAAAGTATAAAGAGTGTATTTTATAAAAGAATATTTTAAAGCCATCAAGAGGAAAGACAAAACATTAAGCTTGTGGAAGCTTGAGAAAGATACTGATGTGTCAATATATTTTGTAGATGGCCTGCAATTGAAAATTAAATTGTAATCATTTTCATTATTGTCATTTTTAGTTCATCTGAGTCATAGACAAAATACATAAAATTATAGTATACCAATGACACTGTTGACCGTCTGAGCACTTTGATTAAGTAAAAAAAGTACGCCCGTATTTTATGTAAAAAGTACGCTTGGATTTTTTAAAAAATCCAGGCGGACTATTCTATAATGACGCCTGGATTTTTAAAAGTACAGCCGGATTATCTGAAAATACCTTTAATTTATACACCAGGAATCCGCCTGGAATATTTTCCAACCCACCAGGAATTATTCTCAATTTGCATATTGGACGGACTAATTTAAATATTTTGTCTGGGAATACGCCTGGAATTCCTTTGATCTGTTACTAAAAATAAAATTCCGCTTGTACTGTATACTAGTAAAAATCCAGACGGGATACAGGCGTAATATGCTACAGAAGTTTGTGCCTTTTCCACCTGGAAACCAAGCGGGTATTTTCATAAGGGAAGTTCGCAGCTCATCCTCTTGAACTTAAACTTTTGTATACTAATTAATAAAATCTTCCTTTCTGGTTTGAAACAATTATTAACTTGGGATAGTTCATTGTATAGAAAAAGGGGTGTCAGGTGAACTTTTCTAAAATATCGTATTTTTATGCGTGGAGCTCTTTTTTACCATAACAAACAGTGTAGACCCTTATGAAATGCAGCATGATGTGGCTTTTCAATTTTGCATCTGGGTCTTCTCTGCTTGTAAAAGTACCCCCTTTAAGCTGGTGTCCGTATATATATAAAAGAGTTATGCTTACCGTGCACATTTCGCATATCTGGCGGACACATATTTGCCCCTGTTCTAAAATAGTTTGCATATTTTGGCATCTGCAGTTTCGCCATATGATTTTCCAGGGGGTCTGGACAAGCATTTCTAAGGGTAGTTAAACATGTAGCTCTGTTATTTTCCAGAGTGGATTGGATTGTCCGGATAAATCTGATCATGAATAGCCGTATATAATAATAAAAACAATATGGACCTTGATGCGACAAGCACATGCTTTTTCGGGGTTTCTGACAGCGAGATTCAACCCAGCTTGCTCAGACTGACAGCTATGGAGACTAGCTGGAAAATCAAAATTTCATTCGAAGCAAGTTCAGATATGATGCTTTCCAATAGTTGAATAACAAAGGCCGAAATCGGCCTGCGTGGGTCAGTGTCTATGCTGTTCAAGTCCCGAAGACAAGTTTTCTCGCATCAAGATGAAAATATGTTAACACCATTTCATGGCATGTTTTTTGTTTAGATGGCCTCTTAATCCGGAGATCGAGAGTAAGTTTTTGGGCACGCAAAACATGTATACGTCTTTGAACGCGCATCGGCCAAGGGCTCACACTGGTAAATGTAAACATCGATTTGGTGGTATTTACGCGTATTGTCGGTACTTCATAGACCGGAAGTGGTAGATATTGGTGTTTATACTGTTTTGAAAAACATGCCACATGCCTAAAGGACTATAGAATTAGATCATTTCTAAGTATTCGACATGCACTGGCGATTTATGTAAGCATTTAGGAATAGATTCGAGTACCGATCTGGATGATCGGTACTCGAATCTATTCCTAAATGCTCTCATAAATCGCCATGCACATACTGAATACTTAAAAATGATTGAAGTCTATAGTCTTTTAGGCATGTGGCATGTTTTTCTACATAGTATTAACACCAATATCTACCACTTCCGGTCTATGAAGTACCGGCAATATGCCTAAATACCACCAAATCGACGTATACATTTACCAGTGTGGGGCTGGTGATCTTTGGTCGAATACGTAGTCTCCATGCGCGGATCCAGGAGTTTTTGTCATGGGGGGGGGGAGGGGGAGGTCCAGTCCCAAGTGCCAGAAAACAGCCTGGACAATTTTATTTTTTTTAGTCCTCAACTTATTTTACATTATACAGAGGGGGTCCAATGTTTTTATTACAGAGAAAACTATACTTTTCCAAGGATCCAGTAGCGTCTAACTTTTTTGTTGGGGAGGGGGTCCAAATGTTAATTTCTATAGAAACCCATATAACTTGTGATTTTCCAGGGGGCCCCGGGATCCAGACCCCTTATCACCCCCTCTGGATCGGCACATGGTCTCATTGTCGGATAACTCTACCTCACTACATGTGTAAACTACCAGGTATCCATTTTACTTCATGGATATGCCATAATAGGATACTGTGTTCAATAATTTTGTTACTGTCAGGGATTATGCATATTTAAAAAAAATATGGTGATATTTGCCAGTTCATAAGGGATACTTGCCTGTTTACTTCAAGGAATATTGTTGCGCCCCCCCCCCCCCCCCCCCCCCCCCCCCCCCCCCCCCTCTTAATAAGCCTCTACAATGCATGGGTATTTTGTGAGCCAACTCCTCTTATGGCCTAGTGTAAATAAGGTGTAACATTTTGGTCAAAAAATTTTGTGTGTAGAATGCATGTGTTCATGTATTTTCTCAAGCAATATACATTATATTTCATGGAAAATAGGGTTCATTCTGTGGAACTTAATGTATAATGGGAAAAAATACATGTAATTGAGGAAAATCCTGTAAGATTGTGACTATACTAAGGTTTGTTTTAGAGAAGATTTGTGCCCAAACTCAATAATTAGGCATCTGTTTCCACTTCTGGTGGCAAATTATGGTACCCTACAAGATTTTGAACACTGTTTTAGGGGTATTTTATTATTTTTGTACAAAATTATGACAATTTACACCCAAGAAAGGTATTTAAAAATGAATATGGCCTTATTAAATTCTACTGCTAACACAAGAGGCAATATTGATTTGATGCAAGTACTTCAGCATATACTCTGATGTTGCAGCAAACAACTCTGAAAATTTGGTGTTGATGTCTTCTGTATTTTTCCAGTGATTTTAAACTTAAATATTGGTCTGAAACATCCAGATTGCCGTTACTTTTGGGACACATTAACTACATGATATTTCTTAATATATTAACGGCATATAAAAAATCAGCTGTGTATTTCCATTGCTGGAAATATTCTCAAAATGTTTATTTACCAAAATCCAAAGAAAAACAACAGTATTTAACCAAATTACACCAAGTGACCCTGCTTCTTGAACACCCAGTATTTTAATAAAAACAGTCATTGTAAAATTTAGAATATTTTGTTTTGGCAACGTTTTGCTGTACAATAGACAAAAAGAGACAGTGGTAACAAAATTGATACTGACCAGAGATATACTGAGACAAAAATTTCAAGGAACACTTTCATGTTGGACAATATACGAATGGTAGGAAATGGCCATAACACCAATTATGTAGCACAGTTTCTGTGATATTGGGATATACTATTGGAAAGTAAGGTATTTTATGTGTCTTTATGACCCAGATTTGGTTCCATTCAATGGTTTACCTAATTTAAACCTTTTTCAAGAAATATGAGTGGCATAAAGATGGAGGTATAAGCGTTACTGTTGGGACAATTTTCAAAATTTACCGGGGTATATCAGGATCTTGTTAGATCATACTCAAGTTTCTTATGTCCTCTGTGACTAAAGCTTTCTGGAGAATGTGTTTGGTCATTGTTTACCCATTACAAAGCTTTTGTAGCACCCACAATATGATGCATGAGAAATTGTCCCAACAGTTAACGGTCCAGTAATAGCACTCTTAAGCATTATACACATAGATAACAAGTAAAACAGAACACTGAAATGGATAGCTATACCCTATACTTATGATTTGGAATGGTTAAATAATAAACTTGACCACAAGAAAGTTTGAGAATACAAATGCATGTCGGATATGCATCAGATTATAATACTGTTTGGGGGTTATGCTTAGATGTTGAATTATGTCCTGAAACTGGTAATTCCTATATAGTTGTTATAAAATTAAATTATGGTTCTAAGAATAGTATAGAAGGGAATAAAACATTTTTGCATGCAATGCCCACATCTTGTTTGGAAATAAAAGCTAAGAAAACAACTGTTACTGTTGGGACATTTTCCGATACTGTTGGGACATGGCAATGTAGTGCAGATATAAGGTTTCTATGAGTAGTCACAGAAAACTTCTACCGCAGGTAATAACTGGCCTCCATCGAGAAATGCAAAGACTGGCAAATGAAGCTGTAAATACACTATCTGCAGATGCAAGTTAATAAAATAAAAACATATGGTGGACGCCGTTACTGTTGGGACAAATTTTGGCCTGGTGCAAATGGCTCAGTAAACAAAGAAACATGGAAAGAAAGTGACAGGAAGTGTAAAACTATTATCTGTGATCTATATACAATATTTCAGAGTACTTCAGAAACATCCAAACCCTTTCCTGGTAAATAAACCTCATGCCTTTAGATACATGGGATTGAATTTGACTTTTTGGGCCCTTTTGGTTATTTTTTGAAAAACATTGCCAAAAAAATAATTTCTTGATTTTATCAAATCATTTTGCATTTCTTGTTGAGCAAATAGTTACAGATAATGTAGACATAGAGAAATAGGCTATAAATATAAGTGATTTATAGCAATTTAGATAAAAGAGAGCGATTTTAAATGTTTGTCACAAAAAACGCAAGGTTTTTTGTAGTTTTTGCAATCTTCTACTGTTGATAACTTTTGGACGGAACACCTGATTGCCATGAAATTTTCAGCATATTTTCTTCAGGCCCTATCAGTTTGAAAATACATGAGCTTAGTCTGATATATTCAATACTTTTGGAATTATTGTGATTGTGGTATTTCCTGATCATACTGCATGCACGGATCCAGGAAATATTATTGGGGGGAGGGGGGTCCAGGCCCATCCGCCACAAGTTTTTTTAGTCCTCAACTTAATTTACAGAAGTCCAATGGGTTCTAAGACTCCAGAGGGGGTCCAACATTTTTTTTTGGGAGGGGATCCTCTTATGAAAACTCACTCTTCAGATGTTTTGCTCAAGGTCTGAAGATGTGCAAGTCAAGTCAAAATTTATTCAGTATCAATCCTAAACAAAGAATCATGACTGAAGACATAAAATGACAATTACATCACAAACATATAAAACTACGCTACACATTTTTTGACACAGGGTCTCAGCTATGACTTAAATACATCTTGATTATCTCCCTGAGTACTGGCGAATCTGCAAGCATTTATCTATAAAGTACACCAATAGCATTAGCACTTCAGTGTCATTTGTAGACATCAGAAAAATGAATTTTGCTTATAAATGACTCAAAAGGTACAATAACTTGATTTATTTATCTACAAAATTCTATTCTTTCACACACTGGTAAATGTGTAAAAGTCAATTTGGGGGTATTTACACGTATTGCCGGTACTTTATAGACCGGAAGTGGTAGATATTGGTGTTAATACTATAAAGAAAAACATGCCATATGTCCTTATAGAATTAGGAACAATGTCTAAGCATTGAATTGATCTATAAGCGAATGCCATGGAAACCATGCATTTTCACGTAGCCCATACCAAATTTCTTTTGAGGAGAACTTCGTTTCACATTCTGAGGGTCCCACTGAACAATTAGGCATGAATTTAAAAGGCTCTAGGAGTGCAGGATAGATCGCACCTTAACCCCTCCCCTAGGCTTATAGTTTTTACGTGATTTTCCCTCATTTGTTTTAAGTTTTCGTGCATTTTCATGAATATTCAAATGAGATAATATTCATATAGGACCACTGGATGAATGGACCTGTCAAAATGTAACATTGATTACAAATGTATATTAAAACATGCAACAATGACAATATTTGGATGAAATCAGCCTACTTATATTTGTAATGATTTTCCCTTATTTTTTAGCGTTTTTATTAATATTCATGAATATGAAAATTATGCAATTATGATACATTGCATATTTGACCATGGAATGAAAGGCCTATGTCTAAGCTTTATTTAAGTACAAATTTTAACAATCTACGACTAAAAGCAGCTGAGATATTATTGATCTTGTACGTATACCCCATAAATATTTTTGAATATGCAAATTTGAAAATTTGCATATGCAACAAGGAGATAATAGGCCTATGTCTAAGCTTTAATTTGGTATTAAGTTTAGTAGTCTAGGGTAAGTAACAGCTGAGATATGAGTTATTTTGTAGGCAAACCCCCCTTCTCAAATTCGCTATGGTTTGCCATAGAAACCATGCAATTACACATAGCCCAAACCAAATTTTTTTTAGGACACCTTTGTTTTGCATCCAGGGGGTCCCAATGAACAATTTGGCACCCATGAAAAATTGTCCTGGGGGGAGGGGTGCAAGGTAACCTAAATTGGATGCCGGGGTGTAGTAGTCCATTATCATAGACTTTGAATAGATCAGTACTCAACACACCCCCTTGCCGGACCCCCTGTTCGTTTACATAGGATTCAGATAATTGTCCTTGCCACTTTACTGAGGTTAACGATTCTTGATGGAGACTATTGATCAAGAGCCAGTTAAGGCCACCAACACCATTATGGTACAGCTTTCTCATCAAGTTCTCATGAACCACAACATCGAAGGCCGACTTGACATCCATGAATGCAACGTATGTGGGTTTATTTAAGTCTTTGTTATTTCGGTAAAACTCCTCTACCAACAGGGCACAATTCATTTGGGATGACTTTTCTGTAAATCCTCTTTGGAGTGGATTTTGTCATTTCATTAATATTGGTTGGATTCTAGCTTTCAATATTGTTTCCAAGATCTTTGTGAGAACTGGTGTTATAGTAATACCCCTATAATTTTGAGAGTCTTTACTAACTGCCTTTGTTCTTAAATATTGGAATCATATCTGAAAGTACCTCCTTGTTGAAGAGAACACTATTGATCAGGAATTTGACACTATTAATGACATCTCGTCCTCCATATTATATATGCTCCGCAGTGATTCCAAATTCATCTGGGGCTTTCCCTCGATTCAAGGACTTCACTTTATCTGTTATTTCCTTGTCTGTAACAGGTTCTGGGTTTGCACTAGAGTCAAGACAATTCCTATATATTACTGGGAATTCTTCTTGAACTTGTTTCAGGAATTTTAGGTCAAAGTTATCATTCACATTTTTAGTTGCGAGTCCTTTATAATGCTTGTACCATCCATCTATGATGTTTTCATCAGAGTATGTACTTTGCCCAACATTAAGTTCATCAATGAATTTATGACATTGCCCTTTTTGTTTGCGTATAAGACGGTGGAATAAAGCATTATCAGATTGCCTTGCATTAATAATATCTGTCTTTTTCAAGATGTCTCCTTTTAGCTATGCTTAAGTAATTCAGAGGTTTTCAGTTTTTTTCTCAAGTAGGTAAAAGTTAGATGGATCATTTGATCTGTCATTCTGTTTCCAGTGATAAAAAACTTTTCTTCTCCTGTATAGCCGAGTGTATTGTCCAAAGACAGGACCCAGACAACTATCATTGTTTCGCAACGCAAGAAATCTGCGCATGGAACATAGCTGCGTATGTCTTTAATATAGTTAAAGTATGTCTAGTATCATTTAAATGTGGCATTATGTCACTGTTGTAATGATTCCTGAGGCTGATCTTTGCCTTCCTTTCTTGCACTGCAGCTTTGTAAAACTTAAAAGGTTCACCTGATTTACGCACAAAATATTACCACCTAATGAAACAAAACAATTAATGTAGGTTCAGATCAGCTGGCTTCATATCGACAGCTTTTTTATCTATTCCATCAATAGTACTAGAAAAGTAGAGAATATGAAGCCAGCTGATCTGTATCTAATATTCTGCTTAGCCATGTATATGCATCTCTCCTTTTAGAACCCTTATGCTCACATCACGCTTGTTTGTTGTTAATCTAGCACCATATGATGTCTGACCTATGTCTAAACTGTTTGCTTTCCACTACGGCAATTGTATACAGTAAATCTTGTATTAACACTTTTGCTGCCAAATGCGGCTGTAGTCGAATTTACCGTTCTCTGCCAAACACGACTATTGTCGAAATTTAAAGGCACAGTTGATAGCTTTCTATATTTTTAAGCATTATAAGGGATGCAAATCTTTTTTCTTTATTTCAAATTGTACAGGGGACAAATAATATAGTATATGGAAGAATACGCTATTTTTCTGTACAAGAATTGACTTTTAAGAAATGATTGTAATGTCATTAGATTTCGCATGTCCAAGGGAATGAAATACAGGATGCATTAAGTCTTTCAATTGCTATATTTTGATTTATTTCTGATGAAACAATATAGTATCAGAATAAATCCTTATGTTTGATACTTGGTGTAGATGGGTGTTTTATCTTTTTTTTTGCATAAAAAAGTTGTTTATAGGCATTATTTATATTTTCAATATGGCTTCCTAAAATGGCCGCTAACAGTCAAGTGACTTTTCTATTATTATTGGTTCAAATGAAAGTTTTATATATTATCAACATTCTGTGAAAATTTCATAGCAATATGTTGAATGGTTCTTGAGATACTCTGTGTTGAACCCATATTTCCTCAATATTCAGGAGTCTTTGAAACATGCTTGGTTTTTTGAGGTGCTTGGCAGCAAAAGTGTTAAGTTTGTACAGAAAAAAAAAATATTCTTTGTGTATGAACGAATGAAAATTTTTTTTTTTGATAAAGGTCACTGTAGGAACTAATAAAATGAAATGCTTTTTATCATATAAGGTAAGCTTATAAATTGAGCATGAAATTGAGATTAATCCATCATATTAAACATGTTTTGGTAGGCTTGCAAAAAAAACTGCCTCATTGAGACAATTGTTTGGAGTGTGCACATATCTGGAGGCTTGAAACATTTGAGCCATTGCATGAGATTTCCAACAATGTGGTATGTGCGACCAGCTAACCCTCAGATCAGCCTGCGCATACGCGCAATCTGATCAGAGCCTTTAAATGCTAGTCGCTTGAGTATTCTATGATTGTTAAGCTACTGACTGAACACCATTTGGATTTTCTAAGCTTAAAATGAGGCCGCAGAGCTCGTCCGAGTCTACACATGTCAAAATGCCACATTGTTGGAAATCTCATGCACTGGCTCATTTTGTGTTTTTCAGGTGCAGACAGATGGTCAACAGATAGGTGAGAATCAAGTATTGTTCAACATTCAAGATGCTGACAACATTAACCACATTGTTGTATTCATGACTGGTCAGACACCTTTCCCAGATGGTCTTGGTGGAGCAGGTAACTGCGTAGAAACTTTCACTGCTAATGTATCGCATCTCTATACATCTGATGATGCACATATCATATGGGCCTCTACGTGACAAAACCTGTCTTCGGGGTTTCCGACAAAGCTAGTTTCAAACCAGTTTCCTCAGCTACAGAGACTAGCTAGAAAATTGAAATTTCACTTGTAGCAAGTTTACATATGATACTTTCCAAAAAGCGAATAACAGAGGTGCTGATCAGACTGCCCGGATGCGCAGGCTTGTCTGCGCCTGTGTTGTTCACAAACCCCCGAAGACAGGTTTTTCTCGCGTAAAGGCCCATATGAACTGTGACAGGAGATTTCCAAAAATGTGGCAAAAACAAGGTCATTGAGAAAAACGTGATTAACTTGACGTAATTATTCGGTGCACTTGCTCGAACCAATTATTAATCAACGTAATTAGTTGCGTAAAGTGTACATCATTTTGCAGAGGAACGTGAGAGTTGTCAAAGTATGCAAGGCGTTAAGATTTGAAGATTTCTTCGCACAAAAATAATTTAAATATGGAATCTTAAAGGATTGATAATTATTTAAATACGAAATCAACTCCATTTAGAACACAAACTTTATCTGCAAAAAAAAGTATGTCCGTTTATAGTTTGTCCTGTATTTTATCGCACAGCTCGTGAAGGGTTGTGTTTTCTGTTGTGTTGAGACGGACACATTACAATTGGAAGGGTCCATCCTAATTAAAATGGGTAATGAGGCATGCAACGCCCGTTTTTTGTGTGTGCATCACATGTTCAACTTTAATGCCTGATCATAAAATATCAATATTTAGACCACACGTAAAGTTATCAGCAAGCAGCTAATGTTCAGACCAGCCTGCACAAAAGGCTAAGCCCAGTCTTACCAGAGCCTTTTCTGTTCGCATACCCAAAGTACATGTAGATGAAGGGGTAGGAAAAATAGCCCTATTTGATAGTTTGTAATATCTGTTTCAAAAATAATCTTACATATGTGCGATCTAGCCAGCTCTTTTAAATTCTCGGAATGCAGACTTAGTTCTGAAGTATTCCGTCCAAATTTGCACTTTTTTCCATGAACACCATTTAATCTGTCAGACCAAATCTTGACATCAGAAGTTAATGGTTTAAGTTTCGCTTTCTGGATCCGCGCATGGTTCAAGCATGTAAATTATAAAACTTGTGTTTGCGTTCCAATTAGCACTATTCTCTCTCTGGAAGGTAGAAAACTAGGCTTACAACAAGAAAAATTTCATTAGTCTAGCTAGCCTCTGTAGCTAAGCATGCTGGTTTGAACCATACATATACATGTACCTTGTCACAAACTTAAAAGACAGATTTAGATAAACAAAAATTTTGAGCATAAAATAGTAAATATTTTCTAATCTATTAGTTTTAGCATTAGTTTTTGGTTCTCAAAACAACCGTCTCATTGAGATGGTTCTTTTGAGTACCCACAACATATGTTTTGGTAGAGAAATAAGAAAATTGTTTTTTCGTACACACTCCTAACTAAAGCCATGTAGCTTGCATTTGGACACACAAAAAGGGTTCTTTGTCTCATGGTTGTGGGGTATTTTCGTTAAAAATTCATGACCATATTTTATATTGATTAGCCATTTTTAGCCATATAAAATAACATATAGTGTTTTTTTTGGGGTCTAAAATTTATTTTTTTCTGCCTAAAATATAATGAGGATAAACAATTTAGTGATTACCGATCAAACACATTCTAAGGCTTAACGAGCAGAGTGAAAACTGGCGATTATAGGTTTTACTGATTAACAGGTGAATTTTATAGATTAGGCAAATATTTTATTGCAAGCAATTGAGTGGCAAGAATTTCAATGATTAACAATTTTCAACCCCCCAATCCAGGCCTCTTGTATATTTATACCCCCCGCAAACTTTGTTTGTAGGGGGTATACTGTTTTCACATTGTCCGTCCGTCCGTCCGTGCGTCCGTCCGTCCATCCGTCCGTCCATCCGTCCGTCCGTCCGTAACGCTTTGTTTCCTTAATAACTCGAAGAGTCATTGCTGGATTTTCACCAAACCTTGCAAACATGTTCATATATGCAAGACAAATACTTTAGACAAAAAAGTAAGGGATAGGGGCCAATTCTATTAGAGTTATTTCCCTTTGTAGTTCTAAATGGCTTTTAATATAGTGCTTTTTCCTTAATAACTCGAAGAGTCATGGATGGATTTTCATCAAACCTTGCAAACATGTTCATATATGCAAGACAAATACTTGAGACAAAAAAGTAAGGGCTAGGGGCCAATTCTATTAGAGTTATTTCCCTTTGTAGTTCTAAATGGCTTTTAATATAGTGCTTTGTGCTTATGCTATTATATGCCATATACGGGCCAATCAACTCCTACCACAGCTTTCAATGGAACAATTTGATTCTTTTCCTATACAATGTAGACACATTGAACATATGCATGAAGGAGTTTAGTTCAGAAAAGATAATTTTTGACAAAATGACAGCTGTGAGAACTTAGACAATTTTTCCCTAATAAGGTGTTTGTATATGCATAGACAGTGCCTTTATGGGCCGATCAACTCCTACTACAGCTTTTTATGGAGCAATTTGATACTTTGCCTATACAATGTAGACACATTTAACATATGCATGAAGAAGTTTGGTTTAGAAAAAATATTTTTTGACAAAATGACAGCTGTGAGAACTTAGACAATTTTTCCCTAATAAGGCTTTTGTATATGCATAGATGGTGCCTTCATGGGCTGATCAACTCCTACCACAGCTTTTGATGGAACAATTTGAGACTTTGCCTATACAATTTAAACACATTGAACATATGCATGAAAGAGTTTTGTTCAGAAAAAATAATTTTTGACGAAATGACAGCTGTGAGAACTTAGACAATTTTTCCCTTATTGGGCTTTTGTATATGCATAGATGGTGCCTTCATGGGCTGATCAAGTCCTACTACAGCTTTTGATGGAACAATTTGATACTTTGCCGATACAATGCAGACACATTGAACATATGCATGAAGGAGTTTGGTTCGATGGAACAATTTGATACTTTGCCGATACAATGCAGACACATTGAACATATGCATGAAGGAGTTTGGTTCACAAAAAATAATTTTGACAAAATGACAACTGTGAGAACTTAGACAATTATTCCCTTATATGGCTTTTGTATATGCATTGATAGTGCCTTTATGGGCCGATCAACTCCTACTACAGCTTTTGATGGAGCAATTTGATACTTTGCGGATACAATGTAGACACATTGAACATATGCATGAAGGAGTTTATTATTTTTGTTTGCACAGATTCTACTGAAATCTTCTTATCAAAACTAAGGTCTTCTTGTTCGAACTATAACTTGCCAAGTTTTTTCACTGACTCTTACTGTGCGGGGGGTATCTAATAAGCATTGCTTATTGACTTTTTTCATTTTGATATGGTAAATGTTCTAAAACTTTGAACACTAGTTGCCTGCTTAAAAGACCTAGACAAACAGTTTAGACTCAGATCAGACTGCAACCACAGGAGCTTGAAGTTTGATCCTTATATCACTTCTAAACCCTTTAAACCAAAACACTCATAATGTCATTATGTAATGACATTATGAGTTTTTTGGTGTTAAGGGTTTAATGACATTATGAGTGTTTTGGTGTTAAGGGTTTAGAAGTGATAATAAGGATCAAACTTCAAGCTCCTGTGCTGCAAATGAAGAAGCAGTCTGATCATCAGAGTCTTCCCTGTTTGCTTTTCTATAAACAAGCATTTTGTGAAATCCAGCACTGAAACACTCATAATGTCATTATATCACTTCTAAACCCTTAACACCAAAAAAACTCATAATGTCATTACATAATGACATTATGAGTGTTTTGGTTTAAAGGGTTTAGAAGTGATAATAAGGATCAAACTTCAAGCTCCTGTGCTGCAAATGAAGAAGCAGTCTGATCATCAGAGTCTTCCCTGTTTGCTTTTCTATAAACAAGCATTTTGTGAAATCCAGCACTGAAAACCAACATTTTATTTGAGAACAGATAGAAGTGTTTGATATTTTAGAATATTTACCAAATTACCATACAGGTTGTTAAGTGCATGTTATTTGATCATTTCAGTTTATTTTTCCTGGCCAAGTGCAGTAGGACAATACTGGCAGCTGTTAGGTCATATAACCAATGATAAACCTAGTGCTATCTTCAAAATAACAAAGTTAAAGTCAGGTTTGTATGCCATTTGTTTTAGAAAATTAAATAAAGAAGCGATAAAGTTTAAGGTGCATTCTAACACACCTCGCCTATAGAGCCAATGCTAAAAAAGTGTGATATATCAAACAATAATTCACAGTTTTGAAATCGCGAGGAAAGTATGTGCTAGCTGACGTCATTTGTTAAAGTAAAATAACGTAATTCATGACGTTAGACGTTGTAATGTCGTTTTAACGCTTAAAAGACATTACAGATACATGTAAAGTATGTGACGTAGTCTAAGTATTGGCTGGAATTCTTCAGTGCAATGGCAATGAGATGGAAGAAGCTGAAGACTTCAAATGTGTTTTGGTCATTTATTTTGTGTCAGAATCGAAATAGATCAGCTTTAATGCGTGAATTGTTGAGTAATAATTTACTGTTTGTCAGCCAGTTGTAGAAGATAAATTACTCACCCTGCGCCCTCGTGATTTGATCTTCTTTACAACTGACCTCCAAACAGTGAATTATTATACAACAATTCACTGTTAGAGCTGATCTATTTCTTAAATAATACATTTTTAAATGCATCACATTAGATGTGAAGTGCATGCTGAGTTGTTTTTGAGCTCATAAGTGTGTTTATCGGGTACCAAAACAGGTGTAAACGTAGTTTGCATCCTGTCGTGACTGGTCCGACTGTTTGCAACTGTTATCAGCAGACATCTCTGGTAGGCAAAGAATTAATCCTCTATAACTCACACCCTGTCTACCCGGTAAGTTTAATTAAACCCCCGCAAACTTTGTTTGTGTTGGGTAAAATGTTTTCACGTTGTCCATGCGTGCGTGCGTCCGTCCGTCCGTAATGTTTTGTTTCCTTAATATCTTTAAGAGTCATTGCTGGATTTTCATCAAACCTTGTAAACATGTTTATATATGCAAGACAAATACTTTAGACAAAAAAGTAAGGGCTAGGGGCCAATTCTATTAGAGTTATTTCCCTTTGTAGTTCTAAATGGCTTTTAGATATAGGGTTTTATGCTTATGCTATTATAGTCCATACACGGGCCGATCAACTCCTACCACAGCTTTTGATGGAGTAATTTGATACTTTGTCTATACAATGCAGACACATTGAACATATGCATGAAGGAGTTTGCTTCAGATAAAATTATTTTTGACAAAATGACAGCAGTGAGAACTTAGACAATTTCCCTAATAAGGTGTTTGTATATGCATAGATGTAGCCTTCATGGGCAGATCAACTTCTACCACAGCTTTTGATGGAGCAATTTGATACTTTGCCTATACAATGTAGACACATTGAACATATGCATGAAGGAGTTTGGTTCTGAAAAAATAATTTTTGACAAAATGACAGCTGTGAGAACTTTGAGAATTTTTCCCTAATAAGGCTTTTGTATATGCATAGATGGTGCCTTCATGGGCCGATCAACTCCTACTACAGCTTTTGATGGAACAACTTGATACTTTGCCCGTACAATGTAGCCACATTCAACATATGCATGAAGGAGTTTGGTTCAGAAAAAATAATTTTTGACAAAATGACAGCAGTGAGAACTTAGACAATTTTTCCCTTATAAGGTGTTTGTATTTGCATAGATGGTGCCTTTATGGGCTGATCAACTCCTACCACAGCTTTTGATGGAACCATTTGATACTTTGCCGATATAATGTAGACACATTGAACATATGCATGAAGGAGTTTGGTTCAGAAAAAATAATTTTTGACAAAATGACAGCAGTGAGAACTTAGACAGTTTTTCCCTAATAATGTGTTTGTACATGTATAATGCATAGATGGTGCCTTTATGGGCCGATCAACTCCTGCTTCTTTGCATATAAAATGTAGACACATTGAACATATGCATGAAGGAGTTTAGTTTAGAAAAAAAATAAGTTTTGACAAAATGATAGCTGTGAGAACTTTGAATTTTTCCCCCTAATAAGGTGTTTGTATACGCATAGATGGTGCCTTCATTGGCCAATCAACTCCTACCACAGCTTTTAATTCAGCAATTTGATACTTTGCATATACAATAAAGACACATCGAACATATGCATGAAGGAGTTTGGTTGCACTTAGACAGTTATTCCCTTGTATGACTTTTGTATATGCATGGATAGTGCCTTTATGGGCCGATCAACTCCTACCACAAATTTTGATGGAGAATTTGATACATAGAACATATGCATGAAAGAGTTTATAATTTTTGTTTGCATAGATTCTTCTGAAATCTTTTCAAAACTAAGGTCTGCTGGTTAGAACTATAACTTGCCAAGTTTTTTCACTGACTCTTACTGTGCGGGGGGTATCGAATAAGCATTGCTTATTGACTTTTTTCATTTGTTATATTTTTGGGAGTGTTGAAGTAAGACATTATTACATCTGCACCACCTTTGAGGTGCTTACATTGTGTAATCTGTAACTCAAACAGTTTTCATTTCTTTTTATTCAAACTTTGCATACGGATTCTTGGCATATTGAAGATGTACACCAGCTATTTTATGCACATTTGATATATATTTTCTCATATGGAAATTTGACATGTTTTTTTTTTCTACCTCCGCAACACTTATGAAGTGCCTGCTTCCATTCCTGCTTGTACAAACACATACATACACATATGGGTGGGTGGTGGGCATTTATTTAATTAATTTACCTAGTTTATTCAGTAGATATATAGAATACTAGGCAAATGTCTTTTGATATCAAGTTTACCAGGCAAGGCTTTGAGAACGCTTGTTGACATTGCGAGGCTTGCCGAGCGATTCAACATGCGTTCTCAAAGCCAAGCCTGGTAAACTTGATATCTAAAGACGCGAACCTAGTATTCTATTTATCAGTTTACCCATTGTTGAACACTCTTCAAACTAACGATTGTGACGTATTTTTTATTTTTGTGTTGATTCAGCGTCATTAGCGAGGTCATAAAGTGCAACGTCATCATGACCTGATAAAGGTAACATGCCGTGAGATAGGAAACGTTTATTAGGTTATGTTGAAACAATTCAGTTAATATTAGGGGTGACTGATAAATGTCAATATACAATCCGCATTTTGGTGATGCATGCCCAGAGCAGAGTTTGGTCTTATTTAGCCAGTAACTGATAATTGGTGTAACCCCTATGAAAGTATTAAGCTGACAGGGCCTTACAATCCATAGAACTGGGATAATTTTTATCAAAATATAGAGCTATGGTATTGGTAATGTTATATACTTTTTTAGAGAAAAAAAGCCATTATTGGGAAACGTTAAATATATGAATAAAATTGGACAGTATTTGTGTTGGTGCTGAATAATTCATTGTTTGATATACTATTTTGGGAAATTTTTGTTAAATATTTAAGATTGAGAAGGGCTCATTATTTGGCCCCGAATTAGGTTTAGGAAAATCTAAGATCCTGAATATTAATCCATATAAGCCTAGCGTCCATTTTGTGGCACATATGCAAGCAGCACAACCCAGATCAGACACAGCAGATTGCGGCATCTGATCAGGGTCTCCATTGTTTGCTTACAGAGACTATTAACATTTGAATAAAAATGAAAAAATACCACACAGTGACCCTTAAAACAAATGGACTTGCCCAATTAATGAAAGTGGGAATTTCCACTCAGCTAATATGGGTTAATACATCATTAAACATGTACATAACCAATTTATGCCTAGAGATCTATCAACATGAAATTTAATAATGGTTCAGGAAGTATAAAAATTAGAGCCCCTGCATGAGATTTCCAACAATTTGACATTTTGACAAGTGTAGACTCGGACGAGCCTCTGCAGCCTCCTTTTAAGCTTAGAAACTCCAAATGGTGTTCAGTCAGTAGCTTAACAATCATAGAATACTCAAGTGACTAGTAAAGGCTCTGATCAGACTGTGCGTATGCGCAGACTGATCTGAGGCTTTGCTGGTCGCACATTGTTGGAAATTTCACACACTGGCTCAAATAGAAAAGCAAATGTAAAACCTGATCAGAGTGTATGGTCTGATCTGTATTTACCCAGTTTGCTCAGGCCTGTCTGTCAGAGTATTTAGTGGAAATATGGTAATGCAGGGTTCGCACAGACTTGAAAAGTCCTTGAATATACAGGACTGTCTTGAAAAGTCCTTGAAAATTAAACTTACCTTGAAAAGTACTTGAATATACAGTACTGTCTTGAAAAGTCCTTGAAAATTAAACTTGCCTTGAAAAGTACTTGAAAAACATTCAAAGGCCTTGAAAAGTCCTTGAATTTTATCATTTACAGGAAGATTCAACACTGTCTTTGGAGATCTAAATCACTTTAAAAATATGGTGCCTTTATTAAACTTGCCTTGAAAAGTACTTGAAAATTAAACTTGCCTAAAAGTAGTTGAATTTTACCATTTACAGGAGAATTCAACACTGTCTTTGGAGATCTAAATCACTTAAAAATTATGGTGCCTTTATTTGGTGCAGCATATGCTGCACCAAATAAAGGCACCTCAATTTTATACTAATTTTCTAAAATTTATATCTTTAGCATTACAAAGATAGAATTTTAATATGTAAATCAGTATTTTTCATAGATTTCAGTCCTTGAAAACAGTAGGAAAGTCTTTAGAAGTCCTTGAAAAGTCCTTGAATTTTAAACAAACTTGCCGGTATGAACCTTGTAATGTTACTCTTTTATTACAGAAGCATCAGATGGAGGGGATCCCAGTCATCCATTCGGCTCAATGACGTTTCAGTCACACCTCGCGCAGATCGGCATATCAGTTGAACCACTTACACAGCTTGCTCAACAAACACCAGATACATTTGCCTCCACCACCACTGTTGAGCCTTTCTTGGAGTTCTCTAGGAAAATGTTGGAAAGTTTCTTTAACTATGCAGCATCGTTTGCTATCACTCAGGCACAGATGACTCCTAATCCCAGTGAAACTTATGTGCCATTAAGTACATTACAGACCTGGTTTACAAACTTTCAGCGGCGCCTGGAGCAAAACCTTTACTTTTGGAGATCTTGAGAATGTATAATTATTGTAGCTTTTAAAGCAATATATCTGTTAACCCTTTGTTTTCTTATGGGTTCTTCCTTCTGGTTGGATACAATAAACTTGGGATAGTCCATTGTACATATCTAGGGGTGTCATGTTGTAATGTTTAAAAAATATTGTATTCTTTAGTCTGAAGATCTTTTTTTACCTTTACAAACAGTATAGACCCAGATGAAAGGCAGTATTGTGCTGCATTTTATCTGGGTCTTCAGTGTTTGCAAAAGTGCTCATTTAGGGGTTTCCGGAGAACAAAGGGTTAAAATGTGCATTGCTCATATCACACATAATTATAATCAAAAATAGGGATAACATTATTGTATAATGCATTAACACTTGACGTTTCCCGAGGCAGCTGTTTGAACACTAGGCAGAGTACTCAAACATCTCCCGAGGGACACCACAAGTGGTAATTCAATAAAAAAACATGTGATCATTATTCTTGCATTTTTACTGGAGTCCAACCCTTATTAATCCAGCTGAAAATGCTGCTAAAACATTAAAATATACACTGGATTTCTTAAACTAAATGGGAGTCAGCTGTAAACTTTTGAATGTCATAATGTCATCACAGCTACACACAAGGTTTTCTGAAACAAAAACCACTGCAAAACAGTTGCAGATCCAGAGGGGGGTCAGGGGTTTTTCTTGAACCCCCCTCTCTGCCCCCCGACCTTTAAATATCCTATGACAATGAAAGAATTTGGTTATAAAGACCAAATTATTTCATTTTCATGGGATATTTAGGAAAAATGAGATAAAATCAGCAAAGCTAACACCCCACACCTTTAAACATATGAACCCCCTTAACATAAATCCTAGATCAGCCCCTTCAAAATGATCAGTCTGGGAGGCAACACTTTCAGTACATCAGGCAAAGAACTCAGATGCTCATTTAAAGTAATTAGTATTGTTTAGTTAAAACCCATGTTCAAACAGCATGTGAGTCTACTGATTAATCATATGAACATGGGTTTTCATTCATTTGACAATGGCTTTAAACAGCTATGCACATTGATAACAGAACATAATTTTTTTTAGCAATTGGGTATGTTACCCACTCCTTTTTCATTGATTTGGGTATTTCTAATTTTAATTGGGTATTCAAAATTTCTAAGAAATGCTAATTTGGCATTTTCATAAATGTTTCAACTTTCCGTGATTTTACAGCATTCACTACCTAATGGAAGCTACTTTAAGTTTCGATTTCAAAGATGTCCAATCTCGTTGAAAATTGAGGATGGTCGAACAAAGACTGACTTCAATAACTGTTACTTTCTTGCTGTGCTGCACAAAATTAGGCTTTTTTAGCCCTCGCTTCGACTTGGCAGCCATTTTGGGGAAATACTCTCATTCAATTATTGTAATGACAAAAACCAGTCAGTTGACTGGTTTAGCCACTCGGAACTAAAACCGAACTGTGATCGATGCACCCCCCCCCCCCCCAATACAATAGTGTCAAACGTCCTTTATCGCTCTCGTACCAGGAAATGACGGAGTTTGCAGACGTCAAAGTGATAAAAACGGGTACGCACAGCTATTTATTTGCATTGCGTATTCAGAATTTCTCCAGCCTTTTGTTACACTATCTATTCTGGTCTAATAGCTTTTTTTGATAATTAATATTGGAAAATATGCAAATACACTTACTAATTAAGGTACTGTGATAATTATGCAAGAATAAACATTTGACATCATTAATATAATCATGTCCTAGAATATCGATGGTACGTGAATAACTATTTAGAGTACTGTGAAGAAATGGCTTTTAATGTATTTTTTGTTGAAAAATAAAATGCTTGATTTTTAGATTCACAAAATGCTTGTTTGTTGGAAAAGCAAAATGTGTAGACCAAGATTAGACTGTAGCTGTCTCATCTAGGTATGCACCGTTTGCTTAGGCCATTTTCATCTTAAATCTTAAATAAGTGCTCTGATCTTAGAAACTTGATCAACTTGCATATATATGTATGACCCGCGACATGAGATATCCAACAAAGTTACAATGTGGTATGTGTGACCAGCAAAGCCTCAGATCAGCCTGCGCATACGCACAGTCTAACCAGAACCTTTGCTAGAAGCTTGAATATTCTATACTTAAGGACTTTGAAAATGCATCACCCAGAAAAATCCTTTATTTCACAAACCCTGAGAATGTCAGCGAGATAATTGTTATTGCATATCATAGTCTATACACCTTGTAGTGTGTTCTAGAAAATTCATTGTTGTCAATTTACTTTAAGGTATTGAAAAAGTATCCGTTTTAAGACATTGGTGGTCAATTTTGAAGGACGGAAATTCAGCTGCAAGTTAACATGCGTTAGTTTTGATTACTGACTCAACAGATTTGCATCCTTTGCTTCTTTCACGATTGCACATTCATCATTGAAAGATTAGAAATGAATTGACAGTTTGGTATGCTCAAAATTACACCCTTTTAAAATACAGACCTACCCCACCCACCCTGATTACTATAGTCTAGTAATGAAATTCAACGTCTTGGGCCTTTCAAAGTTTCGATTTTTTACGTCCGGTTTTATTGGAAGAGGCTAAGGGCATACACAAATGATATATTATGCATAAGTTACGCTTGTATCACATGTCTTTTGTATTGTGCAAGTGAGGTTAACATAATTTTTTAAGACGTTCTCGATCACATGACAGCATATCTCCTGCCATGATTTACATCAAAATGTCTTCCCCACATGACTGCCAGTATATGTAGTCAATATCAGTAATGAATGCGTGCATAAAGGTAACTTATGGAGATGTTTCCAAAAAGGAGCTACAAATTGATAATCAAATTTGACGTTTATTTTCGAAATATTGAAGTTATCAATTACTTTTAATTAGAAAAAGTCTATTAACCTTTTTTGGTGATATGGTATCATACACGCCACAGTTTGAACATAAAAATAATCAAACGGCTTCATTTAACTGTGCAGAAAGGTGCTGGATGCTGTATGTATCCATGTGAAGTCATTAGCAGCGTCGCGTGATGGTGCAGCCAAATTAACGACTAATTCATACCAATTCTGGGGGGCACATTAAAACCTGCGGGTAACTTTTCAATCGCTTATACGGTTTGAAAGAAAAGTGCAAAAATATGGTGATGCGTTTTCAAAGTCCTCTAGTATATGACTGTTCAGCTACTGACTGACATCATTATGAGTTTCTGAGCTTAAAAGGAGGCTGCACAGGCTGGTCTGAGTCTACACTTGTCAAAATGCCACATTGTTGGAGATCACATGTCGCGGCTAATATGAGCAAGAAGGTCTAAAAAATGAAAAATAGCCACCAGCTGCAATTGTTTTCATCTTGATCACAATGGTAAATGTATATGTCGATTTGCTGGTATTTACACATATTGCCGGTACTTCATAGACCGGAAGTGGTAGATATTGGTGTTAATACTATATATAAAAACATGCCATATGCCTAAAGGACTATATAATTAGATCATCTTTAAGTATTTGGCATGCACATGGGGATTTATGTAAGCGTTTAGGAATAGATTCGAGTACCGATCTGGATGATGGGTACTCGAATCTATTCCTAAATGCTTACATAAATCGCCGTGCACATACTGAATACTTAAACATGATTGAAGTCTATAGTCCTTTAGGTATATGACATGCTTTTCTATACAGTATTAACACCAATATCTACCACTTCCGGTCTATGAAGTACCGGCAATATGCGTAAATACCAGCAAATCGACGTATACATTTACCAGTGTGTTGATAGTGTTCATTATTTCTTAATATATATCATACAGGTTGTATTAATTATGTTTATACCCCCCGCAAACTTTGTTTGTAGGGGGTATACTGTTTTCACGTTGTCCGTGCGTCCTTATGTCCGTAACGCTTTGTTTCCTTAATAACTCAAAGAGTCACTGCTGGATTTTCATCAAACCTTGCAAACATGTTCATATATGCAAGACAAATACTTAAGACAAAAAAGTAAGGGCTAGGGGCAAATTCTATTAGAGTTATTTCCCTTTGTAGTTCTAAATGGCTTTTAATATAGTGCTTTATGCTTATGCTATAATAGGCCATACACGGACCAATCAATTTCTACCACAGCTTTTGATGGAACAATTTGATACTTTTCCTATACAATGTAGACACATTGAACATATGCATGAAGGAGTTTAGTTCAGGAAAAATAATTTTTGACAAAATGACAGCTGTGAGAACTTAGACAATTTTTCCCTAATAATGTGTTTGTATATGCATAGACGGTGCCTTTATGGGCCGATCAACTCCTACCACAGCTTTTTATGGAGCAATTTGATACTTTGCCTATACAATGTAGACAAATTTAACATATGCATGAAGGAGTTTGGTTTAGAAAAAATATTTTTTGACAAAATGACAGCATGAGAACTTAGACAATTTTTCCCTAATAAGGCTTTTGTATATGCATAGATGGTGCCTTCATGGGCCGATCAACTCCTACCACAGCTTTTGATGGAACAATTTGAGACTTTGCCTATACAATTTAAACAAATTGAACATATGCATGAAGGAGTTTTGTTCTAAAAAAATCATTTTTGACGAAATGACAGCTGTGAGAACTTAGACAATTTTTGCCTTATTAGGCTTTTGTATATGCATAGATGGTGCCTTCATGGGCTGATCAACTCCTACTACAGCTTTTGATGGAACAATTTGATACTTTGCTGATACAATGTAGACACATTGAACATATGCATGAAGTAGTTTGGTTCACATTGAACACGGTCCGTGGAAACACCCGAAACCACTCCAAAACACCCCAAACCACATCAAAACCACCTCTAAACCATCCCAAACCACTTTCTTGACACAGAGAATATGTTTTTGTGATAGTATCAATAACTGAAGAAGAAATTTAAAGCATTTTTATTACCTCGACCTGTCATGTTAGCCCCAAACCACATACATGTGTATAAACCACCCAAACCACATCTAAACCACCCAAACCACCTCAGACCAGTCTCCCTGGACACAAACAAGCTAACCTACCTCCCACACGCCCACTCACAACCCCCTCCCCTCTCTCTTTTTCCTTCTCTCTCTCTCCCCCCGGACCAATACACCCACAAACAGTAAATCCCCTTTTTTCGCTTCACACCTTTCATTGTGAAGATCAAACATGTGATGCGCCTTGGGCCAACATGTCGGGTCAACGTAACAAAAATATTTTTAAATATGTTCTTGATTTATTGATACTATACAAAAACATATTCTGTGTGTTTAGAATGTGGTTTGGGGTGGTTTAGATGTGGTTTGGGGTGGTTTGGTGATGGTTTGGGGCTACCATGGCAGGTCAACGTAATAAAAAATGCTTTTAAATTTCTTCTTCAATTATTGAAACTATCACAAAAACATATTCTGGATGTTAATACAGTGGTTTGGGATGGTTTAGAGGTGGTTTTGACGTGGTTTGTGGTGGTTTGGAGGTGGTTTGGGGTGGTTTGGGGTGTTTCCACGGACCCCATTGAACATATGCATGAAGGAGTTTGGTTCACAAAAAATAATTTTGACAAAATGACAGCTGTGAGAACTTAGACAACTATTCCCTTATATGGCTTTTGTATATGCATGGATAGTGCCTTTACGGGCAGATCAACTCCTACTACAGCTTTTGATGAAGCAATTTCATACTTTGCCAATACAATTTAGACACATTGAACAATGCATGAAGGAGTTTATAATTTTTGTTTGCACAGATTCTACTGAAATCTTCTTATCAAAACTAAGGTCTTCTTGTTCGAACTATAACTTGCCAAGTTTTTTCACTGACTCTTACTGTGCGGGGGGTATCTAATAAGCATTGCTTATTGACTTTTTTCATTTTAACTGAAATCTTCAACTAGTGCCATATGACAACAGTATAAATATGAAATAAAGGTTGCAAAACTCATTATTTCAATGGTTTCATCCTTATCGTGCAAACGTTTTTGTCCTGAAAATAAAGTCAACTTATTATGTCTGCTCCGTATAATTAAATGCACTCCTTTTCAAGCAAACACTACAAACCCTGATCAGACTGTTCCTTCGGGAGCAATCTGATCTGAGTTCATAGTGTTTGCAATAGGCTACCAAAGTGAATAAGCAGATGAGAAGGCAGACAACATTTGTTGTGAATGGTGGAAAAAGGGTTATTACATTTTTTTTAAAGTAAGAAAGACGGCAAAGATCAGGAAACGACACAATCAAGTACCACATCTGACAGAGAATACCACATGGGAAAGTAACAAAAATACAATAAACATCACCAACATGAGCCAAGAGGTCAGCCCTTTCCCAGCAGGTGACCACAAGGCAGCAATGAACAGACGGGAAAGTATGAGAAACACAAGACACAAAAAATGCAAATGATCCACAAAAGAAGTACTGCCTTGGAACTGTCAGTAAAAATATTTTACTGGAGGGCTTAAACAGGTTTCACGGCGCCATCCTAAACCTCAGTTCAGATGTGGATCAAGACACATAGATGTTTGGTTTGCATGACCCCTAGCTTATCAATGCCTCGGACCCAGTATAAACGGACTGGTCACTGACAGAAATACAAAGTTACGTTGTCGAGGCTCTATCTAAGCGCTATTACAAAGTACTACAGCCGATAAAATTGATTCTGAACATACACAAGATTATAAGAGGTTACTTCCTGTATGCGAAGCTGAAATATTAAGAGTTACAGTAAAATAATTGAAGTTTTCTCATCTTTTTATGTTGATTTCTGACAAATTGCTGCTAAAAGTGCCGAAAATAGCTAAAAATAGTACCTAGGTTTCTTGCTGATGTTCATAAAGATGGATAAACTTTCAATAAATATAACAATACAGTCATAAAGATGGTATATTGAACCATTGTTTTTAGAAGAAAATGCAAAGATATGCAGAGAAATAATGAGATATGATTATTTAATCTTCAACATACGTCAGTTTTGAAAGCCCAGCCACAGTTGAGCCACGACAACGTATTTCCAATATATACATTTACCTGTATGTAAGTGACCAGTCCGTGTTTATTGGGTTCGAGTCAATGCATCATCTCCAAAAAAAGAAATCAAGATATACAAAGGAGATATTAATAATGAAACCAATCGATTTGACTGGAAATCATAAGTTTATATAATGTACATGTACCGATAAATAACCCATAAATTACCTAGTGAATCCTTGTAGGAGCTTGTGTCTATGAAGTTAAATACAATGGCAATTAAGAACAATTCTTACATGGCACCTTTTGGCTTCGGCTTATAATTAGTCCAACTGTTAAAGGTATGAGCCAAGCCATGAGATTAAATGGGCCTCACCGCGAGAAAACCTGTCTTCGGGGGGTTGCGAACAACACAGGCGCAGACCAGCCTGCGCATCCGCGCAGTCTGATCAGCGCCTTTGTTACTCGCGTTTTGTAAAGAACCATATCTAAGCTTGCTACAAGCGTAATTTCATTTTTGTAGCTAGTCTCTGTAGCTGAGCAGGCTGGTTTGAGTCTCGCATTGTCGGAAACCTCCGAAGACAGGTTTTCTCGCGACGAGGCCCAAATAATACTTATCACACAGTGGAGCAACAAAGTATAGATGTAGATCAAGATTCATACTAAAGTTAAAACCTTTAGCTACACTTGATATGTCAGAATGGTCATTTGAAAGAGGTTTTTGGAGCATAAGTACCAATTTCTCATGTGCTGGCCCTTATATTTTAAGCTCACCTGAGCCATTTGCTCATGGTGAGCTATTGTGATCGATGGATGTCTGCTGTCTGATGCGCATCGTCCATCGCCCCTGGTCGTCCGTCATCAACAATTGATTCAAAGGACATTTCCTACTATTCTACAGGCTGAATTTTGACCATAGGCTAAAATAGACTTTAGAGATGAAAACTTTAAAAATCTTCTTGTCTGAAACCACAAGGCCTAGAGCCTTCATATCTGGTATGTAGCTCCATCTGGTGGACCTCTACCAAGTTGATTCAAATTATGCCCCTAGAATAATCATGTCAGGAGCATATCTCCTACATTATTTGAAGTAGGAATAAAACAAATTGGTGTGTGGATGCATATTGGGTTCGCAGTGTCCCCTACCATTTTTTGGGTCACAGTGACCTTGTTGAAACTTACCTATGACCTAGTTTCTAGAAAAATTGTGTCCGGAGCATATCTCTTATATTATTTGAGGTAGGAATCACAAATATGGTGTGTGGATGCATTTTGGGACGGCGGAGTGTCGCACACCATTTTCAGGTCACTGTGACCTTGGCCTCTGACTCGTTTCTAGAATAATAGTGTCCGGAGTATATCTCAGTATATTATTTGGGGTAATAAATACAAATTTGGTGTGTGGATGTATTTTGGGATGGCAGAGTGTGGCATACCATTTTCAGGTCACTGTGACCTTGGCCTCTGACCTCGTTTCTAAAATAATCATGTCCGGAGCATATCTCCTACATTATCTTAGGTAGGAACCCCAAAATAAGTCTGCCGATGCATCTTGGGATGACGTAGTGTAGATTACCTTAATTTGATTACTGTGACCTTGACCTGACCCCTGACCTTGATAATAAAATAATGGTGTCTGGGTGCGTCTTGGGTTTGCAGAGTGTCCCATACCATAGTGGGTCACTGTGACCTTGTTGAAATTGATCACTGACCTCGTTTCTAGAATAATGTGTGCGGAGCATATCTCGTACATTATTTGAAGTAGGAATCCCAAAATTAGTGTGTGGATGCATCTTGTGATGGTGAAGTGTCGAGTACCTTTTTTGGGTCACTGTGATTTTGACCTGGCCTCTGACCTCGTTTCTAGAATAATTGTGTCCGGAGCATATCTCTTATATTATTTGAGGTTGGAATAACAAATTTGGTGTGTGGATGCATTTTGAGATGGCGAGTGTCGCATACCATTTTCAAGCCACTGTGACGTTGGCCTCTGACCTCGTTTCTAGAATTACAAATGTATTGTGTCCAGAGCATATCTCCTACCTTATTTGAGGTAAGAATCCCAAAATTAGTGCGTCGATGCATCTTAGGAAGGCATAGTGTAGACTGTAGAGTACCATATTTGGGTAACTGTGATCTTGACCTGAGTACTCGTTTCTAGAATAATCGTGTCCGGAGCATATCTCCTACGTTATTTGAGGGCAAAATATTTGCTACCATGTTGTTGCATTTTAAATATTAGAAGCACCTGTAAATTCTATTTTATTTGATATGCAACATGACAATATTATGAAAAGGTTGAATTTTGACCCCACCCCTTAAGTCCACCCAGGGAGTGAGACACAGGCCTTCGATCGAAAATCACGTTTCATATCTTTCATATTTACTGTACCTCTGTCTGCATTGAAAAAATCCGTAAAACTACCATGTTGCTGCATTTGTGATTGTCTTTAATTTGATATGTAACATGACCATGTTCTGAAAAAGTTGAATTTTGACCTTTTTACCCCAACCACAGGGTCAGGGGGTAGGGGGTCTGCAGGAAAATATTTGGGACCTTGTTACTGCATTGAGTGTTTTCCTTTTATTTGATATGCAACATGAGCATGTTCTGAGAAAGTTGAATTTTGACCAACTGACCCCATCCTCGTGGGGGGGATTTGCCGCATTTTGAATATAGAAGAACCTGTAAATTCTCTTTAAACTTGATATGCAGCATAACCATGTTCTGAAAAAATTGAATTTTGACCCAACCCCTTAAGTTCACCCAGGGGGTGAGACACAGACCTTTGATCGAAAATCATGTTTGATGTGTTTCATATTTATTGTACCTCTGTCTGCATAGGAAATTTTCGTAAAGATATTGACAACTTACTGAGCTATTGAGAAATTTAGATATTTGACCTTTGACCCACCCAAGGGGTCAGGGGGATTGGGTAAATTTTTATCGCTGTCATGCATATCTACAGGCACTGGGTAGGGTGGTCTATAGCGAGAAGTTGTCAGATATTATAGTTCTGGAGAAATGTGTCAGATATTATAGTTTTGGAGAAATGTGAAGTTTATTCCACAAAAAGGCCAATATAGCTTTTGCATAAGCCTAAACATAAGTCAAAATAGGGCCAGAACTCAGTCAAAAGATTGTGAATGACCTCCAAATTCGAATTTAGGCGTAATTTTATGATGCTTTACCCTTCAGGAAAATTTGAAAGAAATTGTTGCATCCCTTCAAAAGTTATTGATCGGAAACCACAAGTTGACAATTTATCCAAAATCTAAGTCAAAAAGGGCCTTAACTCAGTCAAAATTTTGCGGATTACCCCCTTTTTCGAACTTGACCTGTATTTAATGATGCTTGAACCTTCTTAAAATATTAAATGATACATCCCTTCAAGGGTTATCGATAGGAAACCAAAAGTGTGACGACGACGGAGTCATGATCCCTATGTGTCTTCGCAGGCGACACAACAATGACACCTACAACAGCATGCAAGCAAACATTTAGCCCTTACACACACCCTTGTATCCTTTAATCTGGTAGGGGACTTATGTATTGCGAAGCAATTAGACATGCCCATGTTAACTTTTCCGCCACTGCGGCCAGTCACATTTTTTGTAGTCTGCTCTCTGATCTGCTTATGTTCTTAGGTAGCCTTGATTATCCTTTGACGAAGTCGGAGGGATATAGTTTTGGCGTCGTCTGTGCATCCGTCCGTCCATTCCGTCCGCCCACACATTTTGTCTGTCCGGAACCATATCTCAGTAGCTATAGGTCAGTTTTGATGCTTTCTTGGTATAAATGAGTTGAGTTATTGCCCTTGTCTTAGTATAGGCAGTTATAACGTATCACAAACCGATAGCTCATTGGAATAATGCTAATAAAGGGGGATAACTCTGGGCGTAATGAAATAACTCAATAATTATGGCGAACATAGAGATGTTGTCTGCATAAAACCACTGAACAGATTTTAATGAAAATCACGCTGCGTCATAATTAGGACATACAGACTACTTTTGAACGTTAAGTTGTCCGGAATTCGTCAAGGTGGACCAATGTGAACGAGTTACATTATCAGACAATTAGCTGGAAGTGTGTATAAGACAGGCAAGTAAGTGTTCAAACAATTCTTTTAAATGGTTCTGTTAGAGAGTACCTTACTTGACATCAATCTTAATGTACCAGATTTTCTTACATCTTAGAGATTCTGGTGGTTTTCAAGACCAATGAAAAAAATGAAGATTTTTGGATCTGCAGTATAATTCCTACAGCAATGCTTTTTGAAAGTTTTATGCTGTTTTCTTATTTATTATATTGTTTTGTCATGACATCTAGCCAAATCGGATTCAAAACAGGAGTCTTCCAATGTACGGCACTGTTTTTGCGGTTTTCGCATTAATCAACAAAAAATAATAATTAACTGTGTAATGGCGAATAAAATGGCCTGGAACGAACGCATGAGTCCAGTCAAACATATTCATATATTTCAGAGTAAATGATTCCGGTTTCTGGTACTAAATTGATATTGAATAATATGCGTTTCTTTTGCTGACAAGTATATTTAACAATTTTTCACTAAAGACCATGATTAACCAATGCCTGTAGATATGCATGGCAGTGTAAAAATTTCACCCCACCCTTTAACCCCACCTAAGGGGCCATAGGTCAAATAAATCTCCCAATATCTACGTCAGTTGTAAAATTTTGTAACGAAATTTTTGCATGCAGGCAGAGGAACAATATAACAGGATTTTAGATTGAAGGCCTGGGTCCGATCCCTTTGGTGGACTTTGAGGGTGGGGTCAAGGCCAAAATTCAACTTTTTCAGAATATGATCATGTTGCATATCAAATTAAAGGGGGTGATGCTAGCGTAGAGCGTCATGAAATAGAATATTCTGTTCTTAAAAACACCCTCGACTCCTGGGTTGGGGTCAAAAGGTCTTTCTTATTTTCTTTCCTGAAAGCGGCCATGTTGCATATCAAATTAAAGAGAAAGAAGTGTAGACCAACATGCAAGCAAAAACTTTGACCCTACACGCATCTCTTACCTCTAGGGTTGCATTGAAAGGTTAAAACTGTGTTCCAGAAAATTGGCCGTAAAGCAGAAGGGGGTCAAATTGTAAATTCACATAAAATCTGCGTTCTAGCTCGCTGGATTTGCTCACACGATTGGAAGCGTTCCCCATTACTGGAGGTGAACCTGAGAAAACGCTAAACGACTTGAACATTGTATTGGTAACTGTTTATGAAAAGGATCACGAAGTTGGGGCCCGCCTAAAATTTACAGGTGCTTCTATTTTTCAAAATGCAGGTGAACCGATATTATATGACGATGTGTTTGCTCCTTTCAATCATTTGCATGACAAAATGGTCGGATCCAGAGGGGGCGGGGGATCCTGACCCCCTAGAAGATCACAAGTTGCAAATGTTTCCTTAGAGATATGGGTACGAAAATTTAACCCTCTTCGATAAGCTATCGGATCCTTCTCGAGGGAGGTCCTTACGGACCTCTGTGAAATACGTCGATGGCTAAAACAGGTTTTCAGGATCCCAAACCTGACGGAGTTTTCTGGTTCCGCATATGGACAAAATGGGTCCTCACATGAGATATTCCATGAACTAATCGCATTATTATGTCCTAAAGCCTCCCTCATACGCCCATGCTGACATACATCTGGCACCGAGATGATAAAACTTTTTCCATGCTCAACTGAGCTGAGCACGAATTTTATCCTGCTCATAAATGTTAAAATGCCAACAATTGTTGGCATTTTAACATTTATTAGCGGGATAAATACACAATTTGAGGGCTTAAAAGCAAGAAATGCCGATATTTTCCAGCGTTTTAAGCTTCAATGAGTAGTTGAAATTCTATGCGCAGTTGAGTTGAGCATGAAATAGAAATATAACCTCGGGCCTTAATGTTACCCGAGTTGCGATCTGCACCCAAAAGTTGTATATACGATCTACGATGGCTCTGGTGAGTCTGCGCTTTGGGAGCAGCCTCGTCTGAACCTTCGTTCCTCGACAATGCTTTAAGTACCAGAATCTAATGTGCTGGCTTATTGAATATCCCATATCCTTGTAGTTACGAGTTAAGTTCCATTTTTTCTTGAAGAGCCGAGTACGCAGTTATCTTAGGTACACGTACCAAAAAATAATTCTTTTGTAACATTTCTCATGGAAGTATAACTTCAACTGACAGCTACTTACTACTACTGACGTCATATTTATACCTGAATCTGCGTTTTCCCAAGTACATTTGTTTTGCTGATGTATCGTTAATACGGCTCCAATTCTCTACAGTAATATTGAGTCAGTTCATATGGTCTAGGTTCTTGCCACGAATGCTCACCGTGCAGTCTCACTAGAGCACACATAGTAGCGACTTAGATGTAGGCCCAGACCAAAATTTAGATCTCGTGTTCCACTAATATAGCCACATATGCTTGTATAAAGAGTGACTGATACGTACCGGAATCTCATGATTTGGCTCACATTACATTCCCTATCCACTGACATGCGAAACCACCTTTGTCGATAGGACAAGGGTTTGCTGAGCATCAGTCTAGCCTGTTGTGGTCAGTTAGTGAAAATCCTCATAACTCTAGAACATTATGGGATGTTTGGGATCAAATTTCGCACACTTATTAATTTGCTCGCCTGAGCCGAAGGCTCATGGGGGAGGTAATAGTATACCAATGACTCCGTCGTCCGTCAACATTTTCAAACTTCTCTGAAACCACTGGGCGAACTCAAATTTTATATGGAGACTTCTTAGGATGGGGAAACCAAAGTTTGTTCAAAAGGCCCTGGTCACATGACCAAGATGGCCGATGATCTTGGCATTGAGGATGTTGGGCCTACCAAGTTTGTTCAAATGGTGATCCTAGGTTGACATTGATCTACTTAACGTCAAGGTCAAATTTGCTTCCTAACGCATTTAAATGGTGGAAACATGAAAAAAAAAGAAATCTGTTGAAGCCAAAGTCATTATATCACTTAATATGTTTAACATAATAACACAATGGCTATAAATAAGTTTCAAAGGTCGAGGTTGGCGTTTGACCTTTCAGCCAAGGTCTCTCATATTGGAGTCCCATCAATATTTGATAACATAGTTTTCTCATAAACCAATGGGCCAATTGAACTCAAATTTCCTTAGGATGGGGGAACCAAGGTTTGTTCAAATGGTCTTGGTCACATGAACAAGGTTGTCATCACTTTCATATATGGTAAACCATTTAGAATCTCCAGAACCAGAAGGCCGATGACCTTGGGACTTGGTATGTAGTATTGTGGATGTGGGGCCTATCAAGTTTGTTCAAATGATAATTCTAGGTTGACCTTGACCCACTTATCGTCATGGTCGAATTTCCTTCCTAATGTATTGAAATGGGATTTTTTGAAAAGTTTTTTTTCGAATACTGTTGAAGCCAAAGTCATTATTCTCACTTGAAATGTTAAATCTAATCAAACAATGTCTATAATAAGTTACAAAGGTCAAGGTTGACCTTTCAGCCAAGGTCACTCATATTGGAGACAATCTATTTGCTGGTGTCAGCCTGTTTTGGTCAGATTAGAAAAGGGCTTAGCCAGAGGCTTTACCATGTTGAAACCCACCACAAAAGATATCTGACCTACTTACTTTGCTATTCAGATGGCGAATAACAAAGGCGCTGATCAGACTGCGCAGATGCACAGGCTGATCTGCGCCTTTGTTGTTCGCAAGCATCAAAGTCAGGGTTTCCCGCATCGAGGCACATATGATGTTGAAGCCCAGGCTTTCTGGCCCCCGCCTGGCTACGCGCCCAAACTGTCTGATGTGCATTTATCGTCAAAAATGACAATTTGAAATGTATAGAATAAACTCAGCTAGAAAGCAAACATAGAATGTGGGGCTTGTCATCACTACTAGGTTTGCAAGGACAGTTTATGAAATGATAACATTAGCATTAAAACCAAATAATATCTCTTCTATGCAAGGTAAGGTTTAAACAAAGATTCACGTTTCTTGTAATCTGGGTAGTGGGTTGACTGGACTTAACGTAACCTAATGACTACTTTAGGTGGTAAGGTAAATATGTCGTTGTTTGTTTTTAGTTTGTTGCTGTTTTCATTTTTGTGGCTAGTCCTGATTTTATGAGGCAGTTGACATGTCCTTTCTAGTTTGATCAAAATCTCTTTGAAAATGTAATGACCGTTCTCATTTCAACGAACTGAAAATAACGAACCCTTTATATTTTCATAATTACATGATAAAATATTTTATGCACACAAATTCGTCTGACGGGTTACAAAAAATAGCAAGATAATCCCTTCTTTTTTGTTATTTCAGTCATTAACCCTCTATTGATGTTTTTTCATACTCTTGCTAGGGTATGCGCCCATGGAACTTTTGATAAAAACGATGCAATCTGGTGCATTCTGAGGTCTGTTACTAGCAACCTAAAACACAACAATTTTAAGGATAATTAACAAACAGTTTTTTTCTGTGATACCAATCTAAACATATGAATCATAAATGATAAAAATGAAACAATAACAGTTCAAAATCGCAGCTGTATACCCCAACGTAGAGATTGCTCTCAAAACAGGAGAGGCATGGCCAATTGTTTTTATACTTTTCAGCGGCTATGGAAATTACTGCATGCTGTCCATTCTAATTATGGGCCTTTTATTAGAGTTTAGATGTTGCCAACCATTCGGAAGCGTATTGTTTTGATGCCCCATAAACCCATATAATTTCCAAGATCGCTGTTTTAGTGTGAAATGTGATCGTCTGTGATCTTATTTGTACCTTTTGAGTGCCAGAACCAATTTATTCAGACAGCAAAACACGTGCAAAGATAATAGTTCAAGATCGGAACAGTCTGATCTAGTTCTATATATTTGTTTTAATAGTTCAGTAAAGTATTCATCATTAGGATGTGTTAGTCTCAGATCACCATCCGGAATAATATTTATTGAGTTATGTTGAGGCACTGGTTGAGGCATATGGGGCTAATTTCCATGCGCACCATTCCTGCGTTTGGAAAACCCCAAAAACACTGACCGACACAGAATTACTGAAAAATTGTGATTGAGTCTTATATAAGTCTACCCTGATTTTATTATGGCGTCAGTCATAAATAAAATGCCTTTATTTTTAGTTGAAAAAGTGTTTTTTTATAAAAAAAATCCAATATTGGAAATCTGACTGATAAAGTTTTTAAAATGTTTTTCTTTTTTATAAAGGGTGTGAGACGTCTCACCCTATAGGAATTTTACATAGGGTTCTGCCCACATGTAGATTTTCATAATATTATGCATAATGATTGCCCAATATATGTCTATTGTTTTTGTAATATAGTTTTCCACTTACCTATTTAATCCAGGGGTCGCGAGTTCGATCCCGGTCCGGTACCATACTTTCGTGGAGATTGATCATGAAATAATTTCTACGGTCATTCTCCTCCCTTCCGCTGATTTATTCAAGAAGGGTTGTTGTCAGTAACAAGCGAAAGTATGTGCACAAAATACTGGTGAACCGCTTGCTCAAGCCTGCCCAGGAAAAAGTGTGGTTAAGTGAACTGACCGTCCCGCAATGACCATAGCTGTTGACATGGGACGTAAAGCAACAAAAACAAACAAAAACAAACTTACCTATTTACCCGGTCCAAAATGTTATGTATTCGGGTATCTGATTATGAGGATACCTTCAGTTTAAGCCGCCCAGAACTTCCATAGTATCATATATAGGGTTCGCTTTGTTTTTAAAACTATCTATGATAATCACTGATTATATATACATAACAAAATCAGTTTCTGTAGTGTTAAATTCGGAAAAATTGTGATTTTGTTTCATACAGTGCCCAATTTCAGCTGTATAATATTTTTTCAACAATTTTGTTTTTAAATTTAGGCATGTTCCGGTTCTTGTCAACCTATGAAATTAATCATAAATTAGGCTATACATATGTAGATGATATGCTGAGATTTTCAAGAAAATTGAAGATCGGTATAATGTTGTCGTGGTGAATGTTACAAATCCAAATTATGAGAAATGTAAAATAAATACTGATTGTAGGTAATGAATAAGTATTTGATTAGTTAATTAGTTTAAAAGCAAGTCTTCTTGTTTTTATTGTATAAGCAAGATGGTATCTTAAATATTGTTAAAATCATTATACATACACGAATAGTCGAATAATGCTCACAAAGAGAGAATTTCACCCTGTCTAAGTAAGTAAGTGTGCAAAGATCAGGAATCGATACAATCAAGTACCATACCTGACCCAGGATACCAATGGGAAAGTGACAAACTCACAGTTAGACATCAGAAACGAGAGCCAAGAGGTCAGCCCTTTCCCAGCAGGTGACCACAAGGCACATATAAACAGACGCGCAAAAAACGCATAGCAAACACAAGACACAAAAAAGATCCACAAAAGAAGTACCGCATTGGAACGGTTAGTAAAATATTTTGACGGCTTAAACAATCATAAATCTCATCATAAAACAGTAAACTTTTGTAATCTTTATAATAAGGTTTGAAGTCCAGATTTACTCTAATAGAAAGTCATTTTCCATAATTCAACCATTTCAGTTGTGTTAGGGAATCCTTTCTTTGATTATGTCTTGAGCAACAACATAATAAAAATAAATATATATACAGTCAGACATAAGTTAAGCATCACCCGAACATTATTTCAGAGACATTTTTCGTGTACAAATTTCTTCAGAAGAACAACAAATACATTTTTTATGTAATATTGTGTTACCCTTGTCTTCCTTTAATCTGCTGAACATATCATAATGTCTTTTGGTCTTTTGCGGAATTTCTACGGTGTCCTGTATTCACCAACCCTTATTTTGGGGGTGTACCCTTAAAACTGTTACAGCTTAACCCAAAGTCTTACTTTCAATTCAAATAAACGCAGAAATAATCAAGAAATATTTTTCAAACTAGTGTCAAACTGATTCTGTCGAACTCAAGGTTTCATATCAGTTATAGAGGATCGTAGAGAGAGTTAATCGCGTAATTATAAGTTTTGCATTATCACTATATAACATGCCATTTTTTTACACATCCTTAACTTTTATTCTTTTAGAGATATGAATCTGAAATTTTCAGACAGAACTTGTCTTTGATATTGTAACAACATGACACTGACACTTTACATGTCTAAGCGTTTTGAAAATACCATAATGGGCTAGAGAACAGGAACATCTTTGGTGTAAGTGTGTATTACCATGCCTGTTTGTTTATCTTTGTGATAATCGAATCAAAATTTGCTGTAAAATGTCACAACTTTAGGCAATGCTTAACTTATGTCTGACTGTATAATAAATATGACAACCGTATACAATCATATTTCACATTCTGCACACTGTCATTATATTTAGCATGTTTCATGCATATAAACATGACTGAATCTTAAAAGTTTTCAAAACTGTCATACTTATTCCAATATTGCTCACATAGAGAGTATTTCACCCTGTCGAACTCCTTATGCAGTAGTTAATTTCATTAATCTTCATAATATGGTTATGTCAAACTACATTATTCACTCATTTTATGTAGTTATGGTCAAAATATCAAATGAGATAGACAAATTAATGCAAAAATGTCTTAAAGTTTAACCTAATACAATCAGATCACTCCAAAGATAACTGATTCCCTGCTTAAATTGCCAGTTACTTGACTGAGGAATCAGTTTTGAAAATACATCATGGAAGCTCCAAAAGATTCTAAGCATGAAATTACAAATTTATACAGAACTTATTAAATATACAATAAAGCAAGCTTATAAACAAACACTTTACAAACTTATTTTTTCTGACTAGTGCACCAATAATATTGAATAAATTTAAACCTAATCATGAGCATTTCAATGAACAAAAGTTTAAAAGTTTTTCAGGATAGTTTTTCATTCATTTTACATTTTTGGGGTTCAAAAATGTAAAAATCAACGTTTTTTGGTTACAAGATTTTCCGGTGCATTTTTATCAAATTGAAGTGCAAGTGTTTTTGAACTGGTCCAGGCAAATGAAAAAACATCAAACATTTGAAATTTGATATTTTTTTCTTTCTTTCTTTCAATATATACTGGTTCGCTCATACATGAGCATTACACCAGGGAGTGCGAATTTGGAAATTTTGATAAAATAAAAAACAAAAACAACACAAAAAAACAACACAAAAAAAAACAACACAAAAACTTTGGGCTGAATATTTGTTTAAATAAGGAGTGCCCTTAACTCCTCTGTGGACTGGGTATTTGCCACAGAAGGAGGCAGACTATTCCAATGTGGAATAGTTCGGGGGAAAAAGGAATTCTTCAGGGCGTCACTGTATGTCTGGTGTCCGCGGTATTGAGCACTATGTGATGACCTGGTAGTTTTCAAACTGTGAGCAGGGGTCATATACTTGTCTTTTTCAATAGAGACTGCTCACAATGAATCTTGTGAAAGAGAAGCAAGGAGGACTGGTCCCTCCGGGCCTCAAGAGATGGCCATTCAAGCTCATCAAGCATTTCACTGACACTACTTGTGTTTCGCCATCTCCTGCAGGTCCAGCGGGCTGCTGTCCTCTGAACTTTCTCAATCTGATTAATCTGAAGTTTCGAGTGAGGGCTCCAAATGGGTGCTGCATACTCTAGGTTAGGCCGAACCAAAGTTTTGTATGCAACTTCCTTTGTACTCCTAGGTGCAAAAGCCAAATTCCTGCAAAGGAAACCAAGTGTCTTAGTTGCTTTGGAAGAAATTTCTGATACATGCTGACCCCAATCCATGTTATCTGTAATGGTGATACCAAGGTATTTTGCCGACTAAAAATTATCCAAACAGAAGACCTGATGTTATCCGGCAGATCGTTTATGAAGATGAGAAACAGGACCGGACCTAGGACCGATCCCTGGGGCACACCTGATAGCACTGAGACTGGATCTGAGGCTTGGCCATCTAAAACAACTTGTTGAGTGCGCCCAGAGAGCCATGAGTTGATCCACCTGTGGGTGGATCCTCTAATCCCATAATATTCCAATTTGTGTAATAGCCTCCTGTGTGGAACCTTGTCAAAGGCTTTAGCAAAATCCATTATGATTAAATCTGTCTGTTTGTGCCCACGATTCACAGCCCCATCCAGGTTGCTGATGATGTCGTGCACAAACTGGACCAACTGGGTTTCGCAAGACCTCTGACTTCGGAAACCATGCTGACAGTCAGCAAGTATGCTTTCTAAGGCTAAGTGTTTGTTGATGTTGCTGACTAAAATATGCTCTAGGGTTTTGCAGCAGATGCATGTGAGTGACACCGGCCTGTAGTTATTTTTCACCTTTTTTAAAGACCGGAGAAACATTTGCTTGTCGCCACTCATCTGGTACCTCGCCCCGAGCTAAAGACTCATTGTAGATGAGTGCAAGTATCGGAGAGATCTCATTGCTACACTCTTTAAGTACTCTGGCATTCAGTCCATCAGGGACAGAGGCTTTATGCATATTTAGTCCGTCCAACAGTTTGGCGACCCTTTCGGGTCAACTGTTATGTCCCCCATGGAGGAGAAAGGACTAGCCCCTTTCGAGGGCGGGTCAGAGTCGTCTTCACGTGTGAAGGCTGATTGGAATTGCCTATTACAAATGTTGGCTTTTTCCTTAGAGTCTGTCTTAAGAATTCCGTTTTCTCTGAGTGATGTGCTCCCATACGCGTCTTTTTTAAGTGATTTGACAAATGACCAAAACTTTTTAATCTTTTCAGGCTTGGGAGTGTCGGGATCTGAGCTATCGTTCTCAAACGTAAATATATTGGAAACGTATTTCCAATAGGCATCTCTCAGTACCTTCTGAACATGTGCTCTGAACCGCTTGTAATGAATCTTGACATCAGGGTCCTTGGATTTGCGAGCACGAAGGTAAAGCTCATGTCTCTTTTTTACAAGCCGTTTGATCGTTGCATCGATCCATGGCACAGAGTATTTTGTTTTGGTCATTTTTGATGGAATAAACCTTTCTACAGCCTCTACAAAGCCTGTTTTGAATTTGACCCACATGTCATTAACTGACATGTGACTGTGGTCTTCAGAAAGGTACGCGTCCTTAAATTGGGCCATGTGGTCTTTAAGGCCGACCATGTCTGCACGTTTATAGAGATAGATCTTGCGTGATGCCTGTTTTATTCTTTTAGCCTTAATGTCATACTCAACATATACAATGTCATGATCAGCTTTGCCGATCGGGGGCATCCCCTTGACTCTATTCACAGGGCATGGGGCGTTAGTAAAAAGCAGGTCAAGAGTTTTATCATTGCGCGTTGGTATGTTTACAACTTGAGTTGCTGCTGAGAATGTCTTTTCTGTACCCCATGAGGTACTTGCATGTGACTCCACTCTATGTCGCCGCAATTGAAATCTCCTCCAACCAGAACATGAGCGTCTCGATTTGACATAATCCGAGATAAGGATGAGTTAAACTCCTCAAGATACTCATTGTCAATCTTGTCCGGGGGGCGATAAAAGGAACCAAGGTACAGTGTCCTACGTCCAATAATGTTCAACTTACACCAAACTATTTCACAGTTGGTGTCCAGTTTCAGTACAGAGCAAGTCATGCTTCAAAGCAATAAAGACACCACCATGGGCATCACTTGCTCTGTCTTTCCAAACTGCATCAAAAGAGTCGGGGAAAATTTCTGAGTTTTTTAATTTCAGGGGTTAACCAGGACTCATTCGCCAAGACGATGTCTGGTTTTGCCGAGTCGATAATTGTATGAAGTTCAGCCTTCTTATTCTTTATTGACTGACAATTCATAATCAAAATTCTGAGGGGATGGTTTAAGGCAGCCTTGGCTGCCTTCCCTTTAGCTTCCTTAGGCTACTGTACTATAGGAGAGGAGGCTGCAGTGGGGGTGGGGGGCAATGATATCTGGTATCGGACTCTCAGGATAGGACAGGGAAGAAAGCGAATCAAATCGGTTATGGATTTCCAGAGAAGCTGTGGTATCAAACAGTGATGTGGAAAAGTTTGGCATTCCACATTTCAAGCATTCCCATACAATGTTCTTACCCGAAGATTTATTAAGCATACTGTACATAGTTGAAGACATACCCTGACAGTCTATATGATACCAGATATTTCAAGTATCGCAACTAATCCCACGGTCCTCCCATCCAACATCAGCATCACACACCCCACATGGGAAGTGTGATGTGCTATTAAGGGAGTTGGGACCTGGATTTGATTCGATGTCCCAAGAATTGCCACACAGAATAACGAATATATATAAATAAGTCAGACGATTGGAACCATGAAAATCCTTAAACCGAGTTGATCTATTTAGGATGGAGATGGTGCAAAGGTGAGGGATGTTTGAACAAAGATTCGTTTGATTTGCCGTGATCAAGGTTGAGGTCGAATACACAGGAAAGAAGTCGACAGGAATATCAATAGGGTGTAGACCACTATGTTGCCAAAAGTTCACTAGGCGAGCTGCTAGAAGCAAACATCCTATCATCAACATCATGTCAAACTTAAAATGACTCATTCTCTGGTTACTTGAAGTTGTAATTTAATATTTTGGTGTATAGATGGGTCTTGGACTAGAGTATAACACTAATTGAGTTCTCAAGTGCAACGGACAGATCACCTATGAGTATAAACCTTAATTGTAAAGTAGTTTTTGTTTTTTTCTTACCGCGTGTGTTCAGTCAGCCATGTTTGTTTGTTGATAAATAGACCGGAAGTGGGAGGTCAAAAATTGGCGCGAATTTGATACACGTTGAAAATACCAAAATTAAGAATTATTTTTGAAAATGACAACCTACAATGCAAGAACAATATAATACAATGTAGAAAATAGTAAAAACTCAGCCAGAAAGTTGTTATTAAATCCAAAAATGTCCTAAAAATGTCCCCGGAAAAACAGGACCGCCATTCACTGGCGCATGCGCACTCCCCCGATAATCGGTAGACTTTTTACGCTTCTTTAAAAAAGATGAAAAAAGTCACATTTTTTTGAGAATTCTGAAAATCGTCAGTAACACACGTTAAAATCATTGTATGAGTTTTATTCTATTTGAACATGGTAGACAAAACTGAATAGAACTCGATCCGTCTATTCTGCGGCTGTAAATTTTTCATGACTTTTCTACACTTCCGGTTTCATTGTGAAATTTTAACAATTAATTTGACGGTATTTGTCAAAGATTTTTAACCGTTCAAAAGAGGAACGGTGACTTCTGGTAAAAATGAATAATTGCTGAAAATGTCATAGCCGTACAGCGAATAATAAAGTGTGCAGAGCAGTACAAAGTTTGTACATAAAGTGCATACTTAAAGCCGAATTCAAAAAGATAGTAAAACGTTATATAAGGGTTGGATACTATAACTTGGATATCATGCGACAGTCTGCATGCCTAGTTTTAAACCCAATTACGGTTTATAGGTATGGTTTCCTCTTTAATTGCACGACGGTGGGTCAGGCCTCAGACTCTATGACGGCTCTGACGTAAAGCCTTAATCGGTGTGTTGGTGCCTAAAGCTTATTTGTAGCTGGACCCGCCGTGGCTCAACTTGAGGTTTTCTTTAGCTCTGACTATCTGTGAGTCATGAGCCCTTTTCTTTGTTTCATCATGGTGTGTTAGTTTGATTAGAATGTTTCTCCATGATGATACATTGCATTAGTTAGATGGCCACCATGCGAGCTGAACATTTCTTGTACTTCAACAACAGCAGAATCTAGGGCGAAGATTTGGTACCAGTAAAATGCATTTTAGCCCCCCGGTGGCTTAAGCTGCTGTCCGTTCTAAGGCGGTGGTTCTGTTGTTGTTGACGTTTTGTTCATTGTTACTCCAAATGTGGGAGTCTGTAATTGTTCTATGTTTTGTTGTACGTTATTTTTGTCCATTCTAGTATTGCAATCATCTTGATGGGGAAGAGGAGAGGGAGTTGGTTGCTTTGCTTAATTTGTCTTCCTGGTGTCTCATGGTGGTTGAGTGGCTCTTCCTCGCGGTGCCACGGGGTTGTCTACGGTTTGTGATTGTGGTATTTCCTGATCATACTCACTTATTATTTCTAAGATTAAGCTACTGCCAGCGCCTATCTTGATTTTATTACGGAAAAGAAATGACGAGTCCGATTGTGTCCAAACTTTTGAGTTATATTCATCTTTGATCATGGCAGTCAGTAACATCTTCAAACAATCAAATATGCAAATGGATAATGTTTCTGTGGAATATTTAGTATTGTTGTGAAAAGGGTTTTTAAAATAAGGGTACATTTAATCGGATGTTCTCTGTGCAAGACGAACGAGACGTTTTGATATGAAATTATTTGTAGTCTCGACAAATGCTTGGTTTATTTATAGAATAATAATTTTGTATGACAGATATTTACTTTCTGAACGAGCATAAAAATGTACCCTGTTCGTTTATAAGTTTGCTTCAGTGTATAAACAAGCACATTTTCAAAAAGCGTCTGACTGTATGAAAAGAAGTATCAAAGATTAGGAACTGGAGTAATGAGAACAAAAGTATTGCCCTCGAAACGGAATTGGAAATCAACCAAAACTACAAAATACATAATACAAAGAGAGCACAATGTGAGCAGATTAACATATCGACAACTCTTTTCCAACAGGAGTAAAACTGCACAGGAAATTTAAGTCACAGTGCTTTCAATCAACAAGTTTGCATGTGCATTTTGGTATACAATGGATTGACAAAATGATGAATTTAAAACAGTGATAAAAAAGTGCGAGCTATTTAATGCATGTGCAGCAATTGATGTTCAGCCAACTGTACATAAGGAGTCTAAAGAGGTACCTGGTATTTAAATTGAAAGCTACATCCTAGCCCCATTTCCAAACACATTGACATTTTTAGGGGTATACCATGCAAAAAGGTTTAACATCGTACTGAACAAGGTTAATAAAATAAGAATAATTAGAAAGGTTAGAGACACATGCCATTGCTGGTAAACTGAATGTCTGTTATATAAGTGAGGCTGTACGTAAACATCTAAAGGGACAAACAAAAATAAGTCAGGGATCAAATGAATCGCCTTGTCTAGCACTATTATGAGAATGGACTGTCAATTTAAACAATGGTATGCAAAAACAAATCAAAATACATTTTCGCATAAAGAAACATTCGGAAAGAGGTCAAAACGCTGAATAAATTAATTGATGCGTTTCATGCTTAAAAGTTGTGGGTGATTTGCGTGTTACTCAAACTGATTGTTAATGGTATACAAGTCTCAGATTGGTTTCAATGTTAAACTAAACATGCTTTTGTACATGCATAGCGTTCTAGTATTGATGTTCATAATGTTTCTAATAATAAATTGAGAAATTACATGGTTCCAGGACAAAACAAGCCTCAAACATTAAATTATTATCAATGTCAAAAATGACACACATGTATATCATGTGCTTTCTGGCACGGTCACCGGTTTTAAAAAAAAAATCACTGAACTTTGTCAGTATACAGAGGAAAAGTGAGGCAAATTTTATAGAAAGTATCATTGGTTGACAGGCACAGGAACATATGAAAATTGTAGACAGAATTTGACGTTCTCATGAATTTCACTGATATTTTTTTTTGTAAATTTTGAATTTAATTTTCGTTAAAAATTGTTTGCATGTTTTGCATAGGCCAACATAGTATCAACGCAATCGATATAGAGTCCTTTCACTATTCTAGTTCAAACTTGCTGAGATTCGGTTAAGACGATGCTAAAAAATGACAAAATATTTGACTGGTGTCATCGAAAAGTTGGAGTTACTCAGGCTGCTCTTCTGGAACCTAAAAGCTTCTATTGGAAAAAATAAATGCATTTTTATAGTTGATAGGCCAAAGGTATTCACCGTGTAAAACTAGATGAAAATCCTTGCGAGGGCGCATATGAGACCCTCCCCGCCTTGATAATGCACTATCCAACCTCCATACATATTGTCGGGTATACTTATAAAACCCGCAAAAGCATTTTCGTATTTTGCCTCAAAATCCCACATTTTCATTGTCAGGTATATAAGAATCTTGGGAAATGCATGCATTGCTATTATACTTTTATATCTGGGCATTACCATATTCAGAAAATGACGTACATATAGTAAATACTATGATATCATATCAAGTATTGAAACACAGTTACAAGAGGATCAATTGACCCTGGATCGCTCACATGAGTTTTGTTTTCAATTTTTTATCTAATGAAATCTATTTGAAACTGGCCATGCTCCAAATGACTCCACTGGTGGGAACATTTTGTCCACAGAGCCGTAGTTTTGTATATTTAGATCAAAGGACTAAAATATGAGCCGTGGCATGAGATTTCCAACAATTTGACATTTTGACAAGTGTAGACTCGGACGAGCCTCTGCAGCCTCTTGTTAAGCTTAGAAACTCCAAATGGTGTTCAGTCAGTAGCTTAACAGTCATAGTATACACATGCGACTAGCAAAGGCTCTGATCAGACTGCGCGTATGCGCAGGCTGATCTGAGGCTTTGCTGGTCGCACATACCACATTGTTGGTAATCTCATGCACTGGCTCATTTTCAAAATGAAAACTTAAAAACATCTTCTTCACCGAAACTACAAAGCCTATCTTTTAGACACTTGATATTTGCTATGTAGCATAACCTAGTATGCCTTTACCAAGTCTGTGCAAAATATAGCCCAAGGACCAAATATGGTACAGTCCAGAAGGTCACATATTTTACCTAGGCTTATATTGGGAAATTCAAAACAGAAAAAAATATTCTGGTTTGAAATTTCAATGCCTAGAGCTTTGATAGTTTGTATGTAGCATCACCTGGTGAATCTCTACCATTTTTTTTTTTCAAACTATGCCTTGTGGCCAAAGCGGGTCCGTCCTGGGCTCACATGTTATACATAGGCTTATATAGAGAAGCATGAACAAATCTTCTTGTCTGAAATCACAAGGCCTAGAGCCTTGATATTTGGTACCCACAACACATGTTTTATTTGTAGAAAAATAAGAAATATAATTCTCCATTACGCACTTTTATCTGGCGTCCTGGCATACATCCAGATCAGAGTGAAGGACTTATTTCTAGATTGTTTTCTATATTTAGCACCAATCTATACGGTATGGGTATATAAAAGAACCGTCTCATGGAGACAGTTCTTTCGTGTAACAACAGCGCATATTTTGGTAGGAGATATATAATAGTCTTAAATATAGCACAAACGTAAATTCTGCCAGAAGGAGAGACGAGCTTACAGAAATACCAATCGCAGACTCAGTATTTTAATCAGTTTTGTCCCATTCATCGCTTGATTTATCAAATCGAATATGAGCCGCGACATGAGATTTCAAACAATGTGGTATGTGCGACCAGCAAAGTCTCAGATCAGCCTGCGCATACGCGCAGTCTGATCAGAGCCTCTGCTAGTCGATTGAATATTCTTTGAGTGTTAAGCTACTGATTGAACATCATTTGGAGTTTCCAGGCTTAAAAGGAGGCTACCCAGGCTCGTCTGAGTCTATGCATGTAAAAATTCCACATTGTTGGAAATCACATGACACGGCTCATATGCATGTAAAAAACCCTACTTAATACCATAGCTATCTATCTGTTTGTCAGTTGAACTTTATATAGACAACCGTGATAATTGGAACTTAAAATGAGCCCCAACAATGTGGCATTTTGACAAGTGTAGATTCAGAGGAGCCTGTGCAGCCTCCTGTTAAGCTTAGAAACTCCAAATGATGGTCAGTCAGTAGCATAGCACTCATAGAATATACAAACGACAAGCAAAGGCTCTGATCAGACTGCGCGTATGCGTAGACTGATCTGAGGCTTTGCTGGTCGCACATGCCACATTATAAATCACATGGCACGACTCAAATACTATGAAAGTGGTTATCAGATTCATTTAAGCACTAAGCACTGGGTTCAAATGATTAAACATGCTTCATGATTTCCACGGCTTGGTGTATATTGCTGACTTGACTTGATTATTGACTTGTCTTCCCTCCATACGTTTGACCTTGGTGGAGCAAAAGCACCCAAATTATCAATAATTAAGTCACTTCCAGCTAACAGCAACAGCAATGTTTCGTTTGGAAAGAATATTTAGGCTACCTGCCTTATCTATGGCCTTTCAAAACTGAAACCACAGGAGCTAGAGTAAAGAAAATGAACATTTCAGCAAATTCCACAAATCCCAACAATTTTAATACCAAATCGTTCCTTACGGTTCAATTAATAAAATGAATATCAACAATGTATTTAGTGCATATATAAGAAGGGTATCCGAAGTCAGCGGAAAAAGCAGAGTGCATCCAATTTCACTGGCGAGAGGAGGTTGTATATTTTCACATGCAAAATTTTGCTTTTTGAAATTTACATTATATTCATTCAATATTTTCCTGTATTTAATTACTTTTCTTTTTTTATTTTATAAGATCCTCAATTTAAATATGGCCTTGCTATTTTTCAGTAGTGGGTAGCGTCATGTTAGTAAATTGATATGACCACAATAATTGTTATAATATACGTTTCCCAGTTAACATAACGTCACATAAATGTATGTGACAGCGTGATGTTTTCTATTGAAATAATTCTCCTCTTATAAAGTCTAGTCCTGTTTAAAACCTTCATCTGACACTCTTGGCGATTTCATAGAAAACTTGGAAATTAATGAAAAAATCATTTATTTTTTTATACTAAATCATATCTCATGTTAGATCATCTTTGAGCAGTTGAGTAGACAGACATCCCCTGATTAATGCGACATATGCTTTTAAATGTGCGTTTATATATTTAAAAAAATCCGATTTTGGATTTTACAACATTCAATAATCAGGCGAAATTTCATTGAATTGAATAAATTTAATATGATTATAAGTTAGTCTAACATGACATCCATCAAATATAAAAGTTAAATATTTCATCAATGAAAAACGATTTTGAGGGAAGCGTTTTGTTTTAATTTTGATGATAACGAGTATTCCCTCCCAGATTTGCAAGGCTTACGACAATAAACATTTGAGCCATTTCCAACAATCATGTGGTACGTGCGACAAGCAAAGCCTTTGATTAGCCTGCGCATACACGCAGTCTGATCAGAGCCTTTGCTAGTCATTTGAATATCCTATGACTGACTGTTAAGCTACTGACCGAACATCATTTGGTGTTTCTAAGCTTAAAAGGAGGCTACACATGCTCCTCTGACAGAGTATACACTTGTTAAAATACTACATTGTTGGAAAACTCGTCGCTGCTCAGAAAGGAACATACTTGGTCAAATTTGTACATGTAGAGGTAACAGCCCGTGTGAGCCTTCAAATATATTGGATAAAATATGAGCCAGTGCATGAGATTTCCAACTTTGTGGCATTTTTACAAGTGTAGACTCAGACGAGTCTGTGCAGCCTCCTTTTAAGCTTAAAACATCCAAATGATGTTCAGTCAGTAGCTTAACAATCATAGAATACTCAAGCGACTAGCAAAGGCTCTGATCAGGCTGCGCGTATGCGCAGGCTGATCTGAGGCTTTGCTGGTCGCACATACCACATTGTTGGAAATATCATGCACTGGTTCATATGTGGCTTCATTTTGATGGATGGCATGTAAACCCGACTTGTAACAACATAAAATTTGTTCCATTTTGGTTGAAATTTCGCATTGTTATATAAATTGTCCAAGTTAGACCTAACTTACAAACTAACACATGATGTTTTGCGATATAAGCACCGAATAGCTATTTCAAGTATGCTTTTAGAATCCAGTAAAGCCACGTCAGGTCAACAGATTACACTTTGCCAACCATAACTGCTCGTCAATGGCGTTAATTCGCGGTTATTAGTTTGTATATTCTCTCTGTTAGAGAAATTGTTCACCTTAATAACAAGCACACCGTATGAGAAGGTACCACATGGATTGAAGCTAATAATAGTTTGCTCCCGAGTCAGGCTAGAGCAGCGCTAAAATTACCTGTAATTATAGCATGCATACAGAGCACAGGTCATAGCTCATCCTAGGCGCCCTCTGCTCTAATTCTTTGCTCTGTGGGTCAGCATCAAGGTGCATTTTCTCTCGATCACTCTGAGTTCCCAGTGGTTTCTTATCCTATTGCCTAATAGCACGTTATAATGCAAGTTCTGATGCATCAATCATTTTTACGCACCGTCTGTCGACTGATAAGAAATGATCGGAAATTCAGAAAACAACAGCAAACCGTTTTAAATGCAAGTATATCTAGACCAGTCTGCAAAGTAAAGAAATATATATAATAAATGAGAAATTCTAAATTCAGAATTTATTCTATCAAAATTCATGGGAAAACCGATCAGAACGAAATTAGGAGTAATGCCCAATATTTTGAATAACATATTTAAGGACCAATGACCTACAACTTCCAGTCGCGTTCCGTAGGAGTTTTATAGAGTACGTACTTTTGAGGGCGTCTTTGGATACTCTCCCTGTATGGGGCCAGGGGTGAAGCCCTGTGGCAGGATATGGTTTTAGGGCATTTTAAAAGCTAAACTTAGCCCTCAGGACACGCAACTTAACACTTTTAGCTGCATTTTTCTTCCAAAAATCAAATTAGATACAAATATATTAAGCGGCCACTTCAAAAGAAGACCAAAAATTGGTTTTTAAGACCGATTATCGCTTAATGCAGGTCAAAAGTATTGCTGCAATACTTTCGACCTTCATTAAGCTACAATTTGTCATTAAGATAGTTTTTTGTCTAATTTTAGTGGCCACTTTTTAGATGTTTTTATTTACTGTATCTAAAAGACCTATACTTGCTGCGCCAAGTTGTACGCACATGCGTATTTGCGTACACGTAGGTAGGCACTGACTTCTGGTGACAAGAGATGGAATCTCTGGTCACGTGCCATTGAGTTACACTGAGAGGCAAAATACCATTTAATGTTGTTACTTGTCTTGACCGACCAGATCAATTCTTTAAATGGTGGACGGTCCACGGATCCAGAAAGTTTTCGGCCAGTTGGGTCCTAATAACATTTTTTCTCTTTTTAGTTGTTGAGGGGAGAGTGGTCCAAATACAACAAACAGCGGGCCATCATCCGCCCGCCAGCGAAACTGGCCGATATTGGCCAAACATTGAATGCTGGCTTGGTAGCAATCTGATCACTTACTACGTCCGCTGTGGCTAGATCGGGGCATGGTAGCTTTGTGCTTTTACAGGGGATCCGGACCAGTATTGCTAAAGGACCCTTTAGCTTTGCGATTTTCCAGGTGTGGGTCCGGACCCCCTGCCCCCCTCTGGATCCGAGCATGTGTATTTTGACGGCTCGTAGATAAGTCTCACATCACAATGTATGTTTACGTGTATAGATTAACGCAATCCGCTGAAACGTTTGAAATGCCAATAATTAGAATTCTAATTCAAATTTGGACCAGTGCTCGCGATTTCGGTACTTATGGCATCGGCGAGCAGCGAAGGTTCGGGCGAGTCTGCGCATATGACCAGACTCGCCAGAGCATTCGTTGCTCACATACACAAAGTATGGCTGCAGTTAAAGAGTCAGACCAAAATTTAGACCTCTAGCCTTGCTGAATGAGTTTTTATGTGCGTTTACATGAGGCCTTTGCGCATATGCGATAAATACCAGTCTTGTCTGGTCCGTTGTATTTCTGTCAGCAAAACATTATAGGCCCTGATGCGATGGAACACATTGTTTTGTAACGTCTGAGTCTATACGGTTTGTCAATCTATTTCTTTACGTATTTTTCCCAACCTAACAGTTTGGTTATATACGTAGCTGATTATCGCATCTCGGATTTTCTGTGTCCCGGATTTCTCTATACTAGTGAACTATCTAATATGTGAAAACAAACGAGGGAAACAGACGAAATCATTCAGTTAGGATGGCTGTGCGAGATTTTATGCTTTGTTGATATTCATTTGTTTCACGGACGTAAGCATATGTACCTGAAGGTGAAAGGTATGTAGATTTATCATCAAAAAGTTTTTGTCTTCTTTTTGCAATAACTGCAGAGTTTCAGGATTTTTTACATTACAGTAGTGTATACGTTCCTTACTTGTGTCCAAAATATGCTACTGTCGTTCCAACCAAAAGTGACAGTGACGTAATTTATTTTTTTACAATTGTTAAGTAAACATTAACTTGTACACTCCACTTGAGCTAGTGCGAATCGATAGATCACTTGTGTATTAATCCTATCCGCATGCGAATCAATAGATCACTTGTTTGTTAATCATATCCTGCGGATAGGATTAATACACAAGTGATCTATCGATTCTCAGTCCCTGATTACTTTGTAAACAAAACATGATGTCACTGTCACTCTTGGCTGGCAGGACTGTAAGGGTTATCACTCTCTCGCGCCATCAAGCATACAGTCCTTGCCACCATCGATACAGCAGCGACACGTGGGCCACTTTTATATGCTTACTGGTAAATATATCGTATGATTAACAACAATGTGACAAGTGAATACACAGACGAGCCTGTGTTGCCTCATTTTAAAATTAGAAACCCCAAATGATGGCCAGTCAGTAGCTTAGCAGTCACTCAAGCGACATCAGACTGCGCGTATGCGCAGGCTGATCTGAGCCTTTGCAGGTCGCACATACCATCATTTTTCGACTCATAGTGTTATAACATATTCTATCAATTACATGCCTGGCCCAAAAGGCTCCTTAAAGTTAAGGACGACCTAAGTTAAGTGCACAGATCCTGGCAATTTGTTATACATTTAAAATACCATGGTGAAATATTAGTACTTAACTAAGGTCGCTACTAACTTTACGGAGGCATTGTAAATTCTGGGCCCCGTTGTTTAATCATTGTGCATTACACCAGCTCCAAACTGCTTGCATTCCCCTTAAGAGAATTCCACTGGTCCGTGATTATACCCAGGCACCGGAAACAACGTATATATATAGGTTTCGTAAATCAAACGTATCGGTTACGACAAAATGATGGTGGAAAGTTGTTTGTGCGAATCAGTAAGTGCTCATTCAATTATTAATCTACACTAAATGCTTAGCTTTTCAATTATGCCAATACGTGTGTAAACGATTTTGTCACTTTTATAGTGAAAATTTTTTTTGAATTTGTTGTTTTTTCGTTGTCATGAGATCGTTGTCATCGTCGTTGTAGCAATAAACCGTCATCCAATTGTTTCGCAAGCAAACCTATATGATGGTCAATGATTTATATGGCTCCATGTTCTCATAATGGAACTAGCATCCGTAGGCAACTTAATTAGGCTTTAAACGATATTTTAACGGCATGATTGTGAAATCAGCACTGACTGGTCCCACTAGATCTTGCATTTCTCCTGTTAACCTCAGCAGGGACGTTTCAAGATATTCTACATCGAATCTAGCATAATTTGCGGGGTCAGTAAGAGTATTGGCATAATTGAAAACTTAAGCATTTAGTGTAGATAATTAATTGAATGTGCACTTACGGATTCACACCAACAACTTTCCAGCATCATTTTTTTCGTCACCTTTACGTTGGATTTACGAATCCGGTGCCTGTGTGTAGTGACGGACAAGTGTGAGTATGTACAATGTGTGGTGTGAGGAGTTCTGTTGGCATTCTAAAATACTCTGCCTAATTCATAATCATTTCTGCTTCTAAGGAAAGCTCTGTCGGTTCTCTCATACACAGTATGTAATGTAACATCATACAACACACATCAGCAGGGCACAAGCGGGTGCTAAAAAGTGATTGCAACGTGCAGTACATTAAAACGGAAGAAAAAAGAGAGATTACACATAAGCACACCACAGCGTAAATTTTGCGGACAATACTCTATCAAACGTCTAAGCTCAATAAAACATATTAAAATACGATTGACACGAGGGTCGTTGATTTGTTGTTATTATTATATTGTACCCCATTTCAAACATCAACATAATAATTGGAATATGTTTTCCTTCTTAAACAAAGAGACCAGCTCCTGGGATAAAAAGGTATATACAACAGTTTGCTGTTGATCACTTCGGTTAGCATGGTAAGTAATTGGTCCACTAAATGTATATATCCATAACGGAGCCGCCATCCTCTTGTGTTGGGTTCTTTCAACTTCTTTGGTACAGGAATTCGTCTGTCTGAACACTAGTATTTACGCAAAACCATCCCACATAATTGACAGTTATATATGCATAACACCTGTTTGCTACCTAGTCAAAATCATCATAAATTAGTTGCTACATGTAAACTAATGTACCTGAAAAATCCACAGTTTATTTCATCACGTAAAAGTCAGGAGCCAGTTCTGATCTTAATCATCATATTTTCCCATACGCCGTGTGAGCTAGCAATGATGACTCTTATGCACTGTGAGGATTTGCGTCTTTGCTGCTTGCCCATGCAATAAATAGAGGATACTACTGTCCTGCCAGCCAAGAGTGACAGTGGCGTCATGTTTTGTTTACAAAGTTATCAGGACATAGAATAAGTTTACATAAGTGATCTATCGATTCGCGTTCGCTCAAGTGGAGTGTACAAGTTAATGTTTACTTAACAAATGTAAACAAAACACAACGTCACGGTCACTTATGGCTGGCAGGACAGAAGGAGAGTGTCTTTTGATATCAACTTTACCAGGCAAGGCTTCGAGAATTGTTGTTGACATCGCCAGGCTTGCCGAGCGATTCAACATGCGTTCTCGAAGCCAAGCCTGGTAAACTTAAGATCAAAAGATGCGAAGCTGGTATTCTATTTATCAGTTTACAAGTTGGTTCACTCTTCAAACTAGCGGTTATAACGTTATTATCAAGTTTCGTGTCGATTCAATGGCATTGACGACGTCATTCAAAAAGTACAACATCATGATGACCTGATAAAGGCACATGCCTTGAGATAGGCAACGTTTATCAGGTCAATGTGCAGCAATGCAGTTAGGGTGAGAGGTGACTGATAAAGATGAAAGCCATGCAAGCTAAATCACGATTGGCTCAGCGGGACCGATGCTCCATGTCAGCTTATGCTATGGCTTGCCAACTGTCTGTCCATCGTTAGCCTTACATGTTTTCGTGTAATATCCTCCAGACCATACATCGGATCGAGCTAAACTTGATGTTAGTCATCAGTCGTTCTGATATTCAAGCTGGCCACAATCCTGATTATCTTGAGCCGACAACTCATCCTGAACAATAAATATCGTATGTTAGATTGAGCTGAAACGTTGTGGTATTCATCAGCATGGAAATTCAAAATGCAGGAATACTGCTTGGCCAAAATGATGACGAACCCTTTAAATAGGCCAAATGGGCCATCCGCCCATTTCCCATTAAAATACACGCATATTTCACAATTGTAATTTGAAATGTTGATGGGCCCTGGGCCAAGGAATCATTAATATGCACAATAAAGCTAAATTAATGATATATATGGATAGCTTAGTTTAGTTTAGTTTAAACATATTTTATTTGATAAACTCTTTACATGTGTACAAACAAGAGCATACATACAATCTATTACAGAGTTTATAAAATGGGATTCAGAAAGAAGTCTTGACGACTTATTCAAATCCGTTTCCCAACATATATAAGTTGCTATAAATATATAAGTTCTGGTGAAAACAATACCGATTTAAAGATCAAATGATCATCAATCATATTAATAGAAATTTTCTATGAGAAAATGCTGTCTTTTTATATAGGCATATTCACATCAAAACATTATGACTACTCTATATGCATTACATATTGGTCAGTATAGAAGTTGAGAGAGAGAGAGAGAGAGAGAGAGAGAGGGAGACGCTCCTTAATCTAATTTAAAACGTTTGCTGTCAGAAATGAATTTCTGAACTGATTGAAATATTAACTTGTTGTGGTGGTTATTAAGAGTTGTGACTCCATATAATAAGTTATTTAGACTCGGAACACAAAAAGTAGACAATGTAGTGATCATATCTCTTCTAGCTTGAATATATTGTGGACATTCTAATAGAAAATGGTTTGTTGTTTCTACTCTGCCACAAGCACATAATGGGTCGCCAATGATGTTTTTAGAGTGTAGATGCTGATTTAGAGAGCTGCAATTAGTTCTTAACCTAGTGTGGTGTATTTGTAGCAATCGGTTGCCTGAACTGTAATAGACTGGTACCTTAATGTTGTTATTGTTAAGCTGTTGTTTAAAACTTGAGAGAGAGGTTGAATTTCGAATATTAAGAGGAATTTCATTCCATTCTCTAATGCATGACGGTAAAAAAGATTTATAATATAGCTGTGTTCTTGTAAGTAAAGGCCTAATGTTTTGAGAGTCACGTAGATTATACGCTGATGTGTTTTCAACAGTTGAAGGAACTAAGGACGTTAAGTAGGTAGGTGTTAAATCATTTATCATTTTGTAGAATTGGCACATTTTATGTTTGTAGCGTCTGTCCCGTAATGATTCCCAGCCGGTCTCCTTAGATAACATATCTAAAGAGACAAGTCTGGTTGCCCCAGTAACTATCCTGGCTGCCTCTGTTTGTATTTTTTCAATTGCATTTGCCTCATATTGTGTACAGTTGTCCCATACGATATTAGCATATTCAAGAGTAGGTCGTACAAAGGAAATATAAATTTTGTTCAGAGAGTCCCTATCAAGCATAAATTTTAGTTTACGCATGACATATATCTTTTGCCATGCTTTAGAAGTGATTAAATTAATATGTTCATGCCAAGTGCCATCGTTTGATAAAATAACACCCAAGTGTTTATGATGTTGAACTTCATTGATATAAACTGTATTCATTATTAATGGTGGGTGCATATTTCTATTATTTTTCCGGGAAACCAAAAGTGATTCAGATTTAGAGGGATTAAATTTTACTAACCATTTTTCCGCCCATCTATGAATAGTTTCTAAATCAGTATTAATCATTTCTGCAGCACTGATAGGGTTGTCTACTATTATGTACAAGCTGGTATCGTCAGCAAAAAGTCGAACACATGATTGTATATCAGTAACAATATCATTTATGTATAATAAAAATAGCAGTGGGCCGAGAATAGATCCTTGAGGTACGCCAGCTCTGATAAACTGCCAATCAGATCTTCCCCCTGGAATGACAACTCTTTGTTTCCTATTTGTAAGATAGTCACTTAACCAATCGAGTAATAACCCTTTTATACCAGCCCTTTTCAGTTTGTATATGAGACCTTTATGCCAAACGCGGTCGAAAGCTTTGCTTATGTCACAAAAAACAGCCCGTACTTCCAAACCGTTGTCTAGGGCTTTACAAAAAGTATTATAAATATCAACTAATTGATTTACAGTCGAGTCTCCAGGAACAAAACCGGATTGCAAACACGTTATTATAGAATGATCATTAAAATAATTGAACATATGCTTATGAATTATTTTTTCCATAACTTTACCAATCAAACTTAAGAGAGATATTGGTCTATAATTGCATACAAGAGAAGGGTCATCTTTTTTATACAGCGGAGACACATTTGCTTGTTTCCATACGTCGGGGAAAATACCATGTGATAAAGAATAATTGAAAAGATCACACAACGGTTTGGAGATAGGATATGCTATTTCTTTCAAAATTCTATTATTAATATTATCAGGACCAGAAGATTTCCCCAGTTTTAGTGTTTGTAGAACAGACCGAACTTCCTCTTCTGTAATTATTATATTGTGAAGTGTGTTATTGGCAGGTAGATCAGTATTTGGGAGTGTGGCAGTTGAATCGTCTAATGATGTTTGACTTACAAAGAAGTCATTTAATAATTTTGCCTTATTGCTACTGTCAGAAATATAAGACCCATTATGACAGATGGGAGGAATTGACGTGTTGACTGACGGTTTTATAAACGATTTAAGGGTTTTCCAGTAATCTGAAGTAGCTAGACTTGCTGATTTTAGTTTATCTGCTAAGGATTTAAAATACTCTTTCTTAGATTTACGAAGGCTTGAAGTTACATTATTTCTTATATCCTTAAATGATTCATAATTTTCTACAGTTTTATTACGTTTGTACTTTTTATAGAGTCGATTGCGTTTTCGCATAAGCTTGCGGATTGTGCCATTGATCCATGGTAAATCTTGTGGCCTAATTCTAACCTGTTTGTGTGGAATGCAGTCCTGAGCTAAGTTCATGAGCTTATCAGTGAAGTTTAAAGCATATTGGTTAACATCCTCACTTTTGATAGAATCCCAGTTAAAGTCAGCTACAAATTGTCGAAACAAATTAAAATCACATTGGCTATACAACCATAGTTCACGTAAAAAGGACTTTAACACTGGCTTCTTAAAAGTGAATATCACATATACTGGACAATGGTATCGGACATCTTGTGATAAAAATGGTTCGCTTACACCAGACATTTCAACTGAATGAGAATTACTGACCAACACTAGATCTATAATGGAAAAAGACGTTTCCGTATAATTGGTAGGGTCATTTATTAGTTGTGTTAAATTATATGTTTGGCATAGATCTGTAATTTTCATCCGTGAATGTTGATTTAGCATGTTTAGATTTAAGTCTCCAGTCACAACTATATCCTCAACACCAGTATCAATAGCAAGACCAATTGAATTTTCTATATCGGATAGTACAACAGGAGAAGCAGTGGGTGGTCTATAGAATGTCCCTATTAGTAACTTTTTGTTTTTAACAATTATTTCGATCCAGACACATTCAATATTAACTAATTCTAAATCAAGTCTGCGTTTACACGGAATACCACGCTTAACATAAACTATAACACCACCGTGACTATCACCTACACGGTCTCTCCTAAATGGATCTTGAAACTCATTAAACATAAGGTCTTCATTAGATATAGAGTCATTCAACCAAGTTTCGGTCAGAGAAATAATATCAAAATAAGTAAGTTCAGGTTCAATTATATCAGTTTTGCTAGCAAGACTTTGAACGTTATAGTGAACCATGGAAAGATTACCTTGAAGAGGGGGAAACTGAAATGAATCATCAGATTCAGTGCTTCTAGCTGAATTAGGTCCGGGATTTTTTTCGATGTCTCCTGATTGATACAACAACATTGCAAGAAATGTAACTAATTCGAAATTATTCAGTGTTCCGAGCCCTTTAACTTTTGAATGTCGGTAATGGTGTAGTCCTATTCTTGCCCTATAAATGTTTAATTCTATAGTCATCTAAGTAATACAATCAACAAGTGAAACAAATATAGAACTTGGCAAGAGTGGACACATCATTTCTACGGAGGCATGTTTTTTATAATTTGGTAATAAATAGTAATTAACAATTTGAATGTAAATATTGCCAGGAGCGCGGCAGCAATAAAGCGAAAGATGACAGAAGGAAAGAAAGGGTATGGCTAAACAACAAAACAAACAAATATGTACAAAGTTTGAAAACCATATGTGTAAATAGGTAAACATTGTAATAAAAAAGGGATGAAATTGTTGTTTTTACAATATATGGACGTTAATTAGGCTAATTTGAAATTTATAAAAGTTTGAAATGTAGGAGAAAAAAATACATCAGAAGAATTGTACATCTTCTTTAATCTATAAAATATCTGCGATACTTGGATGATTTTTTCACTGTAAGTTTAATTTAAGAGGCCAATGCAACTTTTTGCTATGATGATTTCTCTTCATCTTTACAAGGTGAAATCAGAAATAGAGGATCTTACATGAGTGCTCATGTTATATTTAATTTATTAAACGAGTTGGGAAAAAGAGATAAAATGCGAGGCTTGCCGAGCATTTTATCTCTTTTTCGCAACGAGTTTAATATATTCAACAATACAAGAGCATGAATGTCAGATTCTATTTATCATATGACATTAAGATTACTTTGAAATCTCATTTCTGCCATAAAGACGTTATAATTTTGTCATTATGTACGCAACGTTGTTATGCACGTCATAACGTTTCCCGAAAATCAATAAACCACTAGTGGTTTACAGGTTTTATTGCATGGCGTTATTTCACTCCCAGAAGCGACGTCATATGATAAACAATGTTGATACAAATCTATTTAACATTGTTATCAAAGTAAGCATATTTTCCGTTATATGTGGATTATTTTTAATAGAAGACTGCATGCAGTAAATATATTACCCATTTTTCAGACGAATGGGCTTTTTCACAAAGCTTAGTACAATAAAATCAGGATATACATTTATATATTGAGGGTCACAATCTATATATCCAAAAGTATTACATTTCTTTATCTTATAATCGATTTGCTTTGTCAAACGGTTTAGACCCCGAAGAAATGCTGCATTTGGCGACATTTCATCTGAGTCTTCACTGCATGGCAAAGTAACCGCTCTGTGATGACATGTTCAGAAGGAACCAAAATCTGTAATAATATATAAGACATATAAAGGATTGGTTTCCCATGCATTAATTTTGTCGAACAGTATACAACAATAAATCGGCTACACGAAACACACGATTTTGACCTTTAATTACCGGACCGTGAACGACAATTACTGTTGTGGGTGGAAAATCATAAACAAATTTGGTAAGTCAATTGAACATTCTATAGTACTATTAAATGTGATGGCATGTTTCTGATAATATGCTTATAAATTAAAGGCATATTAACGTGTAAAGTCAAGTTTTATAGATATTGGTTAGCCCCGTCAGATGCGGGTCAGCACGAATCTATTACCAATACACGTTGTCTAAGGGAGACAACGAAAACTGGATTTTTGTTGTTGACAGCTTAACTTTTATACCTTCGATGAAACTATCTACTGGTAGCCCTATTTACCCCTTTATGCATCAATGGACTCTTCCCTCTAGCCCGACACAACACACCCTGATGATCCATTGTATATACACTATATTGAGAGGCCACTAGCAAACATGTAGACCAAGATAAAGTGCCGTACATGTATTATACAACACTCCATCTGGGTATCCATGGTTTGCAAAAGTACGCAGTACCCTAAGGGGTTAGAATACCAAATAGGACCACTTGGTAGACAGTATCAGAGAAAACACATGTGATTTCCAACAATGTGGCATCCCGACACGCGCAGACCCAGACGAGCCCGCGCAGCCGCCTTTTAAGCTTAGACACTCAAAATGCTTTTTGGTCAGTATAGCTAAGTATTTATAGAACACTCAAAGGACAAGCAAAGGCTCCGATCAGACTGCGCGTATGCGCAGGCCGACCTGAGGCTCTGCTCGTCGCACATACCACATTGTTGGAAATCTCATGTCGCGGCTCATATGTCGGAGGCTCCAGCATCCTAAGCTTGATCGAAACGAAATATCAAGCGAAGGTACCAGGTCCTACGACATGCATTTTCACATTTGTACCATGCCAATAACGACCTCCTTTTAAAATATCGTTTTAAGCTGCTCATTAACATAGACCAGGTCAAGAGGTTCCCAAAAAAAAAAAAAAAAAAAAAAAAAAAAAAAAAAAAAACTTCATCCATGCTCGACCCAACTGAGCATGAAATTACAACCGTTCACAAAAAACGAAAATACCAAAAATCAAGGACATTTCTTGGTCCAAAATGTTTTATATGTTGCATTCATCTCGCAAAAAATGCCAAAATGCGAACAGAGGTTGGCATTTCAACATTGATGAGCAAGAAAAGCTCATGCCCAGCCGAGACAAGCATACACAAAAAAGAGAGTTCCGCAACATCGTGGCCCGGCCCGAGCCTATAAAATGTCCCATGCCCATGCGTCCCATACCTATGCATGGTTTGGTAGGTAAATATGAAATATGGGTTGAAAATGGGATTCGTAAGCGCCGTCATGAGAAAACGTGCCCCACTTCTCACAGGCGGTCCAAACCGACTGCCTGATCATACATTGTAGTTGCAACAACCCTGAAATTTTCAGATATAGAACTTAAGATACGCTAATATGCACCTTGGTGAGCGCTCATGGGAAAGGATACGTTTTCTCATGCCCGGACTGGTGTGATTTTGGAATGTCTTCTCGTGCTTTATGGTAAAGACCGTTATAATTTAAGATTTGTACTAAGAATAGTAGTGTGTATTAGTGAATTAGTAGTTGTAAACATTCTGAAATGGTGTCACACGGTAGCAACTCGTACATTATGTATAGACAAATATGACTTTCTATAGTACAAGATCCATATAAGGTCAAAACAAGTTTTGTGCCTAGTTGTTGTTGTTGTTTTTGTTGTTGCTGTTTTACTAATAATTAGATGTCAGTGGTTTAGCAATGTTAACCCTTCAATGTTACTAATAAATTCTTCGTTCTGATTTGATACAATAAACTTGGGATAACCCATTGTACATAGCTAGGGGTGTCAGGTTATAGTTTTGAAAACATTGTGTTATTTTATCTGAAGATCTTTTTTTACCTTTACAAGCAGTGTAGTCCTTGATGAAATGCAGCATTACGTTGCACTTCATCAGGGTCCGCACTGTTTGCAAAAGTGCCCCGAATACAAAGGTTGATTATGGAGATAATTTTGAGTAACAGTTAGTAGACCATAATATTATTATAATACAGGCCTTAAGAACCAACTATCTTCCAATATATTGAGCAGGCCTATGAGATGTTGGTGTCAATCGGCTAGGCAAGCTACGAGAGCCCCGGTGGGTCTGTGCATCTGCTCAGTCCCACCAGAGCCATCGTTTCGAATCATGCTTCGGCATTAATTGCAAAATAATCGAATGAGTCTGCGTTTCTGCACAATTTCAACAGAGCCTTTCGCCACTGATACACCAGCACACAACATGGGAAGAATGGGAACCTTAACAATTTGTCTGCCAGCCGTGGAGACCCAGACGAGCATGTGCTTCCGCGCATTCTGACAGGGTCCTCACTTCTAGCACACATCGTTCTAATGGCATATGGATAGCTTATATATGGGCCCATCCACACATAAAGTTCATTTTGGCTCAACATTTATAGTTCTCTCACAAAATTGTTCGGCGCCATCCCGATATTATACCCGAAATTGCTAAAATGGTTCCCGTTTTTTCTAATATATCGACCATCTTGAAATTTTCTTAAAGATATCTCTCCAAAAATATGTCAAATTGAACCGAAACTCGGAGTGTGGCATCATGGCAAATGGAGCCTGTTTAAAAAATTGCTATAATCATTTTGTTCCAATATCAAAGGTGACCGACATGACAGCCATCTTGAAATTCTTTAAACGAAAGCTACTCCCGTTCCTTATGTCTGATTTTCGGCCAATTGGGGTTGGGGTGGGGCCTTTGGGGTATCCTGCAAATTAAGCATTGCTAAAATCTTGACGTTTCCAAGATGGCCAACATGCGAAAACGAGATCGCCTCCTGAACCTTATGTCAGATTGAACCGAAGCTTGATGGTAGGTATTGGCGCAAAGTGTATATTCTGAATTACTAAAATCTCCTGTTCTGTTATGAATGAAAACCTTCCTGAATGTTGTCAAACGTCGCTCCTGAACCATGCCAGATTGAACCGAAACTTGATGGGAGGCATCGGGACAGGACGAATAGTAAGGATTGGTAACTGTGTTTACATTATCCAAGTTGTCCAATGGCCGATATCTGATAAATATTCAAGTAATATCAGCTCCCTATAAGCTAATCATACGACAATTTGAATTGAAACTTGGACAGCATGAATAGTAAGAATTGGTGAATGTGTTTACTTTAATCCAAGCTGTCCACAATACGAATGGCGGATATCTGATAAATATTCAAGCAATATAGGCTCCCTATAGGCTAACCATACGACAATTGATGGGATGCATCAGGACATCATGAAAAGTAAGAATTGGTAACTGTGTTCACTTTAATCCAAGCTGTCCACAATGCCAATGTAGGCTATATTCAAGCCTACAAGCTAACCATACGACACATTGAATTGAAACTTGAAGGGGGAGTGCGTTTGGGCAATATGGATATTCAGCATTGTTAAATAGTTTCGTTCTGGTAACCAGGATACCCACCATGACAGCTTAGATAAAAGTCCCTTGTTATACTGAAGCTGATTGTATCCTGTAGTGACAGCGGCGTAACAAATCATCAGGGACGAGAAGGTCAGTATGCAACCTTTAAATGTACATATGTGGTGAAATGGATTTAAATGTAAAGCATGCATTAAGTTCATTTTTAAATGCCAGAATACTCAGTGTGATGTACGGAGATTAGTGGAATTTTATTTTACTTTGTGTGGTTCATGTATTATTGCAAGTTAAAATGAATGGCGTATTGAACGTTTTGTAACAAGCGAGGTACAATAAACTAAGTAGACGAAATTCGTTTCTTGCTTCATTTCAGAGACAGTGTCACTACTAGGTATTACTTGGCTTTTCGCTTTCTGTAAAGGCGACGCCTCATGAATGCGTAATTAGGACTAGTCAACCTTAGACATAGGTAAAAACTGAAAAGAAGGCGTGGTTTTATTCAAAAGTAACTGTATCATCTTGTGCCACAACCTCAGTCATTATTTAGTCCTTAAAACGCCAGCAAAATAACTGCATCTGAAAATGTCTATTTAACATAAGCAGGGAGGCAAACATTGCGGGCCCAGATCAGACTGCTCCTACAGGAGCAGTCTGATCTGGGTCCACACTGTTTATCTATGAGGCTTCAAATAGTTTAGTGGACGAAAAAAACGTATATTTTGTGATTATACGCTTTAAAGGTTAATAAATGTGAGTTCAGTGTATACGGTTAGGATTTTCATGAAATACACGCACGTTTGCGCGGCTCAAAAAGCTTATTAACTCTTTACCAAATTATAAATAAAACCAGATTTCCCCTCCTTAGCAGATGAAATAGCCGAACCACACCCAGATATGAATATTAAAGTTGCCGCCTTTACATACTCTCCGACTTTAAATAAAATTTGTCTTATGTCTTATGTCTTATGAGCGAAAAGTCTATTAATGCATGTTCACAGTGGAAAAGCATATCAAGTAGCTGTTTAAGTTTGGAAAAACGCAAAGCTCACCTGTGACTCAGCGACTGAGGTCACCGACCATTGCATTGGAATGTTACTATAGTCCTGCCGCAATAATAAGAAACGCGAAAATCGGGAATATTATCTTATTACAAGCATTTTTCTGGACATTAAGCTCAAATCTGGATTTAGAATACCCTGCAGTGTCAGAAGAAAATTGTTTGAAGAATCTACTACCACTCCCCTGACCCCTAATCTCTTGGGAATTTTGACATTTTTAGGCTGTCTGAAAAGCGGGGGGAATTCAAATGGTGTTACAGCCATGTGACGGCCTATATATCTGTACTTAAATTTCTACAGGTAAGTGTCAAAAGCATGACACATTTTAAAATCGTGATTGCTTTCAGTGTACATGTCATTTTTATTTTTAAGCACTGCCATTCAGTTGAAAGTACAGACACAGCGTAGACACAGATCCAACTGATACATTACGATCAGTTTGATCGGGGTAAATACTGTTTGCTATATTTGTAAGGACATTTTCTACTATAACAGTGTGATGTGGCTATTATCGACAGTTTTATAAATAGAGGATCTTACATGAGTGCTCATGTTTTATTGAATTTATTAAACGAGTTGAGGAAAAGAGATAAAATGCGAGGCTTGCCGAGCATTTTATCTCTTTTTCGCAACGAGTTTAATAAATTCAATAAAACAAGAGCACGACTGTTAGATTCTATTTATCATATGACATTAGAATACTTAAAAATTGCTTTTTTGGTGTGAAAACGTCAAGAGTTTCTCTTATTTTACACAACGTTATTTTGGACGTCATTACGTTTCCCGTAAATCGATAAACCACTAGTGGTTTACAGATTTTATTGCATGGTGTTATATCACTCTCAGACGCGACGTCATGTGATAAAACAACTTTCACAGTGGTAAACGGCCTAAACATTATCAACTACACATGGCCTATCCCAGGATTAACCCTGTCAAGTGTCAAATAAGTGGAACAAAATGCCCGAATTCTACCATCAGAACTATTAGAACAAAAGTTAGCCGTAATACCAGGCAATATCTTTTGTCAAAATACTGCCTGAAATGATTCACGATTATCGAATACTCAAATTGAATGTGATATAAATTGAAAACGTACATCTAAAGTCATTTATTCGCTATCCTAATTTATGCAGCAGTACTTTATATGTACGATACAATTTATGCTATACTGAACAAAAGTGGAAACGCTACACTACAATATTTTATATTTTGTGAGAAAGCATTGGACGAAAAGTAAATACTAAAGATTAATAACGTTTTCCAGACATCCAGCAAGCGATTAGTCGAAACTCCACCAATTTGTCTATTTTGATGTTTGAGTTATGTTCCTTATTGTGTTTAAAGCTTTATTCACTGAATTTTGCAATTGCGCATGCGCAAAAAAAATTGTTATGCTTATCAGAATTCGTCATACTTGTGTTGCATTATTACACAAGAAAAACTGTTTTATCACCTGACACAAGCTCAGAAATCAATTTCGAATTTATCAAATTTGTAAAAAAAGGAAAATGTCTCCCTTTGACAAAAAAAATAGGGAATATCATACAAATATTACGTTTCCTGATGTGGTGATAGTCGAAAATATCATCCCAAGGAATGTGATTATCACATTTCCAGAGATGATATTTTCGACTATCACCCAATCAGAGGATGTAATATGTATTTTATTATACCGAATATTAGATCCTATATTTTCTATCGCCTTAGGCCTACCTTGGTGAGGTGAGTTCCAAAGGGAAAATGATGCACAGCCTCTTATCTATATGCATGAATGAAGAAAATCTTTCACAAAAATGGTTCTTTTAAGTAGTTTGAATGCTCGAACTGGTCATGACGTTCGGTCAAACAAATTACGTCATAAAAAGTCGACGACGCCAAACCTAATACCAAGCAGCGCCATTTAAATGGGATACTTTTCAAGATGTGGTTTTGTTGCAAAATAGAAAATTTCGCCAAATCGGCTCAAATCTGGTCTCAACGTGGTCCCCTCGTCCTTACTAAGAAAACGAGTACCTACAATTAATGTTTCTGACCATAAACAATTAAATGTTATTGGGAGCGGAAAGTGGCCAAAGCATGCCTCATGTTGAACGTCTCCTGACGTGAACGAACCGTACGCCCATCGGCGTTGCGCATCAGATGAACGACTGATATTTTCGACTATCACCCGCTGCTATGACAAACGAATTACAGTATTCGCTATCGCTATAGTAGCGGGTGATATGGAAGTTTTGTATGGGAAATTCACATGAGATATAATAAAAATATTTGGTAATCTTCGATTTATCACGATTTTCGATAACTTTCTTTCTTTTGCCAAATCAGGTAGACCTATCAGCACATTTTTCCTACCATTTCTCGGCCAGTAATGTGCGCAGACTAAGATGCAACAACACATTAATTTTCCTATGGAGATTTCAGTAGTAAAATTTCAAGCTTGGCCAATGCTTTCTAAGGTTGCTTTTTTTAACGATCAAAACACATCTCTGATTGTCAAATGTCTTAGACTACCATTTCGTTCAGTCAGATCTGGTTGGCAGTGGATTTCTAAAGGCCTAGAGACACATTAAAATCACTTCCTACTGGCAAAGCTGCTGGACCTGATCTTATAAATAATCGACTTCTCAAAGAACTTGCTCAACCACTTGCTCTTCCTCTCTCTGATCTTTTTAACTTCTCTCTAAGTTCTGGAAGTGTGCCACATATTTGGAAACAGGCTAATGTTACACCAATCCATAAGAAAAATGACCCATCTGATGTGTCCAATTACAGGCCAATCTCTCTTCTAAGTACAGTCAGCAAAGTTTTGGAAAAAATTGTGCATAAATACCTTTTCAACTTCTTTCGAGACAATAACGTCATTACACCCTTTCAATCCGGTTTTGTCCCAGGTGATTCTACTGTAAATCAGTTAATAGATATTTGCAACACATTCTGTAAAGCTCTCGATGAGGGTAAGGAAGTTCGCGCCATATTCTGTGATATAAGTAAAGCTTTTGATAGAGTTTGGCATAAAGGTCTTCTTTTTAAACTCAAATCTGCAGGTGTTTCTGGATCGTTGCTAACTTGGTTCTCTGATTATCTAACTGACAGGAAACAACGGGTTGTTTTGCCTGGTGTAAATTCTTCTTGGACTTCAGTTAAAGCTGGAGTTCCTCAAGGCTCTATTCTTGGACCTCTCCTGTTTCTCTTATATATTAATGACATTGTCGTAGACATTAACTCATCTATTAGGCTTTTTGCTGACGATACTAGCTTGTATATCATTGTTGATGACCCCATACAGGCTGCTGAACAGTTAAATTTGGATCTGGCGAAAATCCATCGCTGGGCAGAAAAATGGCTAGTGACATTTAATCCTATAAAATCAGAGTGTATCCTCCTCTCTAGGAAATGTAATAAACCATATCATCCTCCAGTTCTGTTGAATCAAACCCAAATTGCCGAAGTTAACTCCCATAAGCACCTTGGTATCATCTTTTCAAATGATTGCACTTGGCATGAACATCTTGAACTAGTCAAATCCAAAGCATGGAAGCGAATCAACATTATGCGTAAACTAAAATTTCAACTAGACAGGAAATCTCTTCAGACTATCTACTTCTCCTTTATACGTCCACTTCTAGAATATGCTGACGTTGTGTGGAACAATTGCACACAATATGAATCAAATGAATTAGACAAAATCCAAAATGAAGCTGCTAGAATAGTTACTGGTGCAACTAAGTTAGCCTCTATTGATTCTCTACATACGGAAACAGGTTGGGAAACACTGGGATCAAGAAGGAAAACTCATAAACTAACAATGTTTTATAAAATGAAAAATGGACTTTGCCCTGATTATCTTGCGTCTCTTGTGCCTGCTACTGTTGGCAGTGTGTCAACATACCCTTTACGTAACTCTTCAGATCTACAAACATTGCATACGAATTCTCGTCTTTACTATACATCTTTCTTGCCCTCTGCTGTCCGCGATTGGAATGAACTTCCAGAGCAAACTCGCAATTCTCCAAGCCTTAATATCTTCAAAAACAGACTGAATCCTAACTTGATCACACCACCCCGATACTATAACACGGGTAAAAGACTTGGTCAAATCTATCATGCTAGACTAAGAACTGCATGCAGTCCTCTCCGTCAACACCTGCATTCAAAAAATATAGTTGATAGTCCCTATTGTACTTGTGGTGATATAGAAGATACTCATCATTTCTTATTTGTATGTCATCAGTTCACAGACCTTAGACGAGACTTAATAAACTCAGTGTCTGATATCTGTCAACCTAATCTTAACGTTCTACTCTGTGGTGATATATCACTAACTTTTGATCAAAACAAGCAGATATTTGAAGCAGTACAAGAATTTATAATTAAGTCAAAACGCTTTGAATATACATATTAATGTTCCAATAAACCATTGCATTTGTATGAAACATACCTCAATGTCTGCAGTAATAGTACCATTTAAAATACGTTTGTGTATACATATAGCGATGCTCAAATATCACACCACATTTGCAAAAATCATATCACAATGTCCTCAACAATATCATATTATTCAAAATACTGGTACATTCACAATTAGTTGGTTTGACGACTGTTCTGCAAGCTGGGTACATAGAGGCAATGACCATCACCCCCCTACCCCCTTAGAATTACTCATCTCCAACCCCCGTGGAGACAACAAAGATAACTGTAATTTGTAAAATTTTCATTCCCCTTCGCAAAAGTCGAAATTCATGCTTTGTATTAAACAGCAGTTTTGACATTACAACATATGCATCTAAACTTGGATAATTCCAGTTCGAATTATCCAGTTTTTGCTGTATTTTCTTTACATTCTAATGTCAATTCAAGTCATACGTCTATTGTATTTCTAATATTGAATAGCTGGGAAACAGATTTACAAAAGTCAATAGACTTTCTTCTGAATCCCTTTTTTGTATTTCGAAATGATATGTATGTGAAGTTATTGTATTATATGTACACGTGTTGTTATACAAAAATGAAATAAAAGTTTAAACTAAAGGCCTAAACTGTGTAAGATTTATGTTCAAATTTGAAAACTGAAAAATTGGACCCCTGTCACATTTAAATGACTTTCATGCGTTTCCTCTTGACAATATCCGTAAACTTTTACTTTATGCATAACCCAGTCTTTCAGATACACTTTCATTTGCTTTACTGGCTTGCGTTATTTTTCATATTCAGACAGTGTAGCGTTTTCACTTTTGTTCAGTATATAACTTTACGGCGATCACTGACCTGAAACGCCATCGCATGAGTTAGTCAACCGTTGCATATTATTAATAAACTGGGTCAGTTTATGTCCATTCTACCAACAATTATACTCCCCCGTTGAAAAGAACCAAAAATATGCCAAAATTCCATCTGATTACAGAAACACTCAGCAAAAACATCAGGTTGAAAATTTTGTCAAAAAATACTGCAGCTTTTTCTACCCGCATATCGAAAATATCAAGAGAAAATAACGTGAAAAGATGCACTTTAAGTCGATTTTTCGCGTTTCTTATTAATGCGGCAGTACTTTAGTACACAGCGCAATGCCTGTGTTAAAGATATTTTATTCCTCTGCCCTGTTCTGACTTAGCCTCAATCACTTTTCATTGTTTTCAGTGAAATGAGCGTGTAGAAATTAAAACGTTTTCATGCAGTTTGTCATGCATCTGGGTGACAAAAAATTTTAATACCTATTTTATGCCTTTGTCAGTTTCAGTTTTTAATTGGTAAATTTATTGTTTGGTCGTATATTAACCGTGCACAGACAAGTAAACTTGTATACGCATTGATATTGACTTGCTCGCAAAAAAGGTCCATGCGATTCTGTACGGAATTCAAACTGTATCAGATTTATTACATGGACCTACGAGAAGAGAATACATCAATCGAGATAGTTTACTGATGTGAATGATGCTAGAACACCGGAGGTCTACCAAGTATTGCGGCGATATCATCTCTCTATTAGTATAGGAATCTTCTAGCTACAATTAGAACGACTCCAATGACAGCCAGACATTCCGTGCCAATATTGACGAGACGCGCCAAGAGAAACAAAGCTTACAAACATACAGTTACCAAGGTTATAAAATCGTTTTCATGCTCAACTCAATTGAGCATGAAATTTCAATTGCCCAGAAAAACTAAGACGCCGAAAAATAAAGGCTTTTATTGCTTTGAAATTCTCATATGTTGTATTTGTCCTACATACAAATTTTTAAATGCCAGCGATTGTTGGCAATCTAACTTATATGAGCACAGTGAATCTCATGCTCAGTTAAGCTGATCAAGAAAAACGTTTTATAACCTCGGGGCCACGACCAGTGGTTCTTATAGCGTCTATGGTGAAACATTTTAGTGTACTTTCAAGTGTGGTTAGATTCATTAGTTTTGTCGCATCGAGGCCCATATGATGTTGAAGCCCAGGCTTCCTGGCTTCCGCCTGACTACGTGCTTGCATATGGGTCAGTCCGCAAGACCGAACTGATCTCCATACTGCAAAGCTATATATTACGGTTTAAAAAAAATCTTTCAGCAACACACCGCATGAAATAAAAAAGGACGATATTTCATTTGGAGTCTTTATACCAATGAAATTTTCAAGAAGAGTAGTGTCAGTTACAGGCGAAAGTATGTGCACGAAGTACTGGTTAACCGCTTATCAAACTTGCCCAGGAAAAAAGTGTGTTTATGTGAACTGACCGTCCCGACATGACCATAGCTGTTGACTTGGACGTAAAGAACCAAACCAAACAAACATACTTATCCTTTCCTTACATGAGGTAAATACATTTAAGACAAATACCTGACACATTCATACAAAAACGTACAGTCGGTTTTTTGTTATTTGTCAATATAAATGCAAAATAAAAAGAAAGTATAACTGGACAAGGAATGTATATTTTGATGATTCTATAGCAAAACTTGACCAGAAACCCAAATATTTCTCAGGGGGTCCAATGACTCTGGAACTCAAGATTCTCAGCAAGTGAGAGCCATGCTATGCCGTTGTCATTTAGTAGGAAAATATAAGTGTCAGCATGGATCAATAGGAATCTGAAAGTCTACAAGCGTGAAACAACTGTGCCAACGATCAAATCTTTACAGATAATAATAAGTGTCTGCTGCAATGTGTCATGCAATTACACAACAAAACGAAGTGTAAGCAATCGCACAGAGGTACTGTTGTGGCATTTACCGTAATATTATACTATATGGGAATGTGTGACCCAACTTTGAAAACGTGGGGCCTATATGTATTGGTTTCGTCTTGTCCGTGCGTTTGTGCGTATATGCGTCTGTGCGTCCTTTCTGTTCAAGATAGAGTTATAGATATTTCATAAAAAACTTGCATCGTTTTTTGTTTGAATTTTCACCTTTTGCGGAGTTATGCTCCATTTGGGTTTAAACAGTCCTTAAGATTCTTTTAAAGGGTCAGAATGAACTTTTGTAATCAAAATATCTCGAAAAAAATTTTAGCCAGGAACTTTAAACTTGACCACCTGATAGAGGATTATGCATAAATGACCGGATGGAATTTAAATAGATATATATTATTCATTTCATCAAGCTATTTTCCTTACAAATTTGAAAATTGAAATATTTACTGTCAAGATATCTCAAAAATTATACTAGCTAGATGCTTCAAACTTGGTCACCTGATAGAGGATGCTAGGTAGATATAATAAAACACAAAAAGTTATTTCATTTTTGAGCAATTTCCCTTTTCAAATATGGGCATTGGATAAGATCTAAAAATATTATAGCTGGGAGCTTTAAACATTGTCAGTTGATAGAGGATATAATGGAGCTTGTCTTATATAAAAGCACTGAAAGGAATATAAACGAGATCATTAACTGTGGTCCTCCTTTCATTGTATGGTTTATTTGTATATGTCATATGCCTATTAGAAAAAAGTTTCGAATATCTGTGCTTATTTTTACCTACACACGGTGACTCCTACTGAAAGGCACCTGTATTTCAAGTGAGCGAGAGGAGAAGACTCGTGTTTATCTACACAGTATTATTAAAGGTCGTGTAAATCTTCAAAAACATTTTCGAAACTTTTCGTGATTTAAATGACACTGATGATGCAAACCCCATCTTAAATTTCCAACCGAGTCAAAAATAATGTAAGTTTTAAAATTATGCTAATTAGCATATAAGCCCCGCCCACATTATTGTTTTTGCGATGATTTTTTCAAAACGTCATATTTTATGTAGTGTGATTTCTAAGCAATGAAAACAACACAATTAAGTTTTTATATGCAACTGTTGTATTTTATCATATTAAATCATTTTCAGCAGCTAAAATATTAAATAATGTTAAAATAAATGAAATATATTAAATTTAATATTTATAAAAGCTCAAATGACGTCATATGAGCCTCTCGCATATTTTCATCTAATTAAATTTTGAAACCTTCATAACTTGGTTACTATTTGGAATTTTTTGATGGGGCTTTCGACAATCTGTTTCTCTCATTACTGGCTTTTCAATCAATAGGAGTTTAAAAAAGTATTTTTGAAGATTCACAAGACTTAACAGGCACGTGTATTCTATGTGATCCAGAGGATCTGCCTCCTCCTCTCGATCACATGGAATATACGTGCCTGTTTTTAACATGCCCGTGTAGAGGACCCTCCTCCTCCCGATCACATGGAATATACGTGCCTGCTAGTACATTGTAACTGGCAAATGTAGAGGATCCTCCCCCTCCTCTCGATCACATGGTATATGCGTGCCTGTTAGTAACAGGCAAGCGTAGAGGATCCTCCTACTCTCGATCACATGAGAAATACATGCATGTTAGTAACAGGCACACGTAGAGTATCCTCCTCCTCTCGATCACATGGGAAATACATGCCTGTTAGTAACAGGCACGCGTAGAATATCCTCCTCCTCTCGATCACATGGAAAATACATGCCTGTTAGTAACAGGCACGCGTAGAATATCCTCCTCCTCTCGATCACATGGAAAATACATGCCTGTTAGTAACAGGCACGCGTAGAATATCCTCCTCCTCTCGATCACATGGAAAATACATGCCTGTTAGTTATAGGCACGCGTAGAGTATCCTCCTCCTCCTCTCGATCACATGGAGTATCCTCCTCCTCCTCTTGATTACATGGAATGTACATGTCTGTTAGATATAGTGTGTAGTAAAGCTTATCTACGTATCTATATAACGTAACTGCCGGTGAAAGTAAAGAGGAGGGTAGACTTATATCAGTCGTAGATGTTGTTATTACTCCTATGAATCCATACCAACCAATACCATCCCACATCTGATCTTTTGCCGTATTCCAGTCCAGAATTTTAATTTATGCTGGCTCGAACATGATGAGATAGCAGAAGAAGAAAAAAATTAGAGGAAGGATAGATTTAGTTAAAAGAACATCAATATTAATAAAAAAAACCCATCTAAATGAATAAAACCATATCTCATCAGACTTTATAAGTCTAAGAGGAGGGCAGCCCATTGAATCTGCTGGAAGTGATGAAACAAAATCAGTGTCGCAGACGTGTATTGAGTTGTCTTCCAAAGTTATCAGTTGATGAAGTCCATTTCGAAAGAAAGGCATGTTAGGTGGTATTTTCCAATTTCAAAACATTATGACAGTATAAGATGGAGAACCTGAATGACGATTCAGCAACAGACCTCATTTCGAATACAGAAAATGTAGTTCTGATTTTAGGACCTTATCAATAAATTCTTGCGAAAGTTCTTCCCTTGAGGTATGATTGTCTTATTTTGGCACCAGCATAAAAAGTCTGTTCAAATGACAAAATTTGTCCACCATTATTTTGTTTTCTGACCTACGTACAGTCGAAGGTAGAGGCACATTATACCGATAGCAGGTTTCCAAGTCCTTGTCTATATATTTTGCAAGTAATTAGGCTTGGGCGAGAAATTGAACATGATCTTTTAAGTATTTCAAACTCGTAAATAACAAATTATAGAACTAAATGGATATGTTTTTTTTTTAATAACAAAACATTAGAAAGTATTCTGAGAAAAATATATTTCTCAAATATAGAACATGACGTCAGGACGTCAAAAAAACAACGTTTTTATCATTTTTGACTCGGGAGTGTTGTCTAGATATTTTTTTGAAAACTTTTTTTTTCATGTATGCAAGGCCAATATCAGTACAGACAAAAGTGTATTTTAAAAATTTACAATTTCTTGCTGTGACGTATGATATGGGGGTTTTAAGTTGTGCTTTCGACGTTGTATAAATGGTCGTGTTTTTCCCTTTGTTTAAGCAATTTCTAGAAACTGAAATGACTTGGAGTCAACCAATCATTGTAAGAGAATGCATTTTCAAGAATCAGAACTTATGTTTCGCGACACGTTAAAGGGCAAAAGCGAAATAAACAAAATTTAACGTCAATTAAGAAACAGCGTAAACTATGGATAATAACCGGGTTTTTTTGGTCAACGTATTATAGTGCCAATTGGCTACACTTTACTTTAATCGCGTATGAATTTCAAGCTTTGCAGTATACACATATCAGCATGTAATTGTAACGATTGGCGTCGCTAAATGGACGTAGACGGCAGCTACGGAGTTCAAAAGAAGTTAAGCATTGTCAAAATGCATTCCAAACATTATACAAAGCAAAAAAAAGTTGATTAAGTGGCAATGCTTTTTAAAAGCTCATAACACGCAGATAAAATAAAATTGACGTTAAGAATATTAAAATAGGCTTTTGGTTGAACAATACATGCATGTCTTATATGAATGGCCAGATGATGTCAATGAAATAACAAAGAATCACACTAAATCGGTTTCTGGTGAATTTTGTGTGATTTCTTTGTTCTTGCAAAAAATGTTTGTAGGGGTTACGTGACGTTTTGAGAGCTGACGTCTGAAATTAGTTTTTTTTTTTCAAATAATCTCAGTGCATCTTAATCTACCTTTATTCAACTTTACGCAATGGAAAGACAGATGTGCATCGTGTTCATTTACTACCAAAAAATGACACACAGTATGTGTCAGGTTTCTTTAGTAGTTAAGTACGAAGGGCATTTGGAAAGTTCTAAGCATGGCATCATAACTCCACAATGCGTTGATAAAATGCTATCAAATAATACATTTTTGGAAACTAGAATTAAACAGCTACTTGGTGTTTTGTTTTTGTCGAAAAAGGACTCGGCTACGTGCAGTGCATGCCCAAAAGGAGTAGGTATTATAGACTGGCTGAAATCTTAAGCAAAATATTGGTAAAAAACGAAGGAAAATTGAAAACCTTATATACGATCATGGTCTGACAAATTAACGATTTGGTGCCAACTTATTTTTTATTAAAATATATAATGTTATCACTGCTTGCACGACTTACACCTTTACATTTGGAAAATGTTGACAAAAAGAGAAATGATAAACTTTCAAAATTGGAACTTTTTTCGATTTTTCTTTATACTTTTACTATAAATTGTGTCACTACAGGAGCATGAAAAATGCCTATTGAGTATATGTTTTGCTTTATTTGTAAAGAACAGTGCATAAAAATCATTTCGTCGCGCAATAAGTGTGGCTTGTTTAGTTCTGCATTCAGGAAAATTATTCCTTATAACAATACCCCTACTTTTCAAGAAGTGGGTGGGGTAGCTTTACCCCTCAAATTTTGTCGATGGCATAAGAAATTCTCATCTCATTGCGTTAACCATCACAAAATTGATTGATTTCTACTCTCGAGGTAGTTTTACTTTTTTGTCCGCCACCGTTTTCAGTTGAAATGAACTAGAACGTCAACTCACAGTTAAACATACTCTCCCCCATGGGAATATTATAAGAGTTCTCTTCCCTTTGTTCTGGTTTAAAAAAAATCTTTTGGTTTCAGTTCAAAGAGCATCAATTGTGCTTGACAAAAACACCAACACACGGCATTTTTAAACTACTGTCAGTTATATATTTTCAAAACATGTGCATTGTGGTATGTGAGTTTTAGCTGAAATAATTAGTGCATTGCTTTGCTTTCTAGATGATTTTGGTATTGCTGTTCTGGTATTTAGTTATTAGAACCATCGCACTCGGTCATCAATTGTATAATAATTGTACCAGATTGTGACCTACCAAATGGTACAAAATTATCTTATTTAATGAACTATTGTTAATGTTATGCACATATTTCAAAAGGTAAAATGTTATATTTTCCACTGAAATTTTGCGTTTTCCAGTATACAACAGTACATGTATACACAATAATATAGTTCGTGTCTACATTATAATATCCTCATGAAATTTGTGTTATAACATAGAGGAAGGATAGCTCTTTAAAATGATACCAAACATGATAGGGTTTGTAAATCGGTTACTGAGATAATAAACCATACTAAGAACTTTCTAAATGCCCCTCGTATATACAGTTATGGCGTAATTTGGAAATTATCAGGAATTTTCTGTTTCAATAGAAATCAGTGCAAAATTCAGACATTTTAAGGTAATGCGGTTGGGAACTAATACACTGTTTTTTTTCAAAACCAAATTTATTTAACCTATTCATTGAGCTTACTCCATTCTTTTATTTCATGGTGTTTTTGCTTTTCAAAATTACTTTCTGTGGTGTGCAGACTTACATTCAGGAAAATTGATATTTTTCATGTGTGGCATATTGTATCCTTATATCAGTAGCACAAAGACAATCTCATGAACTTAATTACATCAGGCTGTACATATCTATATAGATAATGCTTTGGAATCCGTGCCATTAAAATCAAGAATCGCCAGGGGACGAGAATATGGAATTCTTAAAAACATTTCAACAACATTTTTCTATGTGTATATGTGTTGAATTACTTTGTATGTTATTCGCCGACTCTTCGAGGGAGAAAAATATGTGCAGATTATATTGGATTATTTTCTGAAAGCAAAACCATTACATAAGCATAAGAGGATTCCCTTTAATCACAAAATCATAAAAAGTAGATCATACAATTAACAGTTCTTACAGAGAAAATAACTCGCCACTTGTAGAACATTCCCTTGAACATATGTGCTCATTGTTTCACGGCAACCTTTTGATGATTTTCATTCTGATGGATTTTACCAGGCATATTCATGCAATAAGTATGTGATTGCCCATTTTGTAATTTGTGGTCTCAGGTCAAAATTGCTATACAATTATGCATAACTGCATACTGAAGATATCTGTTATCTTACAGAGAGTGCAGAACCTGTTGAAATGCCGCCTAAAGCGGCATTTCAACAGGGTATCCACTGTTTATCAAAGTAACTGTTACCAGTATCCAGGAAGAAAATGGTTAAATACCCATTTTTACACGATAAAAGTGGTACCACTGCCTGAGGACTATTCAAGGCAGATTAAAGACTAATCTTTATGAGGTGATTATGGCCTTCTTGTAGGGGGTAATAAAGTGGTCATATGAAGGGTTTTTGGTATATTCTGATAAAATACTGATACACAGTATTTATCTTAGTGAAAGGTATTTTGTTTCATATACAGGCAAGCCCCCTCTTGATGCCCCTATAGTCCAGTGAGATTAATCTGTACCTTACCAGTAAAATCGTTAATTCCTCTTCAGAACAGAAATATAGGTCTTTAACGAAAATAGTTCTGATCCCATCTCTGTTTATGCGCGGCTACAGAAAATCCGCCAGGGGTGTCCTGGAAACCTTTCTTTTTGTCATCAACGTATTTCACAGATGGCCATACGGACCTCTCCCGAGGAAGAATGGGACCAGAGGGGTCCAATTGCTTATCAAGGGGTTCCATACCAGCATTTCTAAGGAAACATATACATTGTAGCAACTTATGATATTCCATTGGGGGAGGTCCGGACCCCATGCCTTCCTCTAGATCCACACATGCTGTTTTGCCATTCTTAAAACGTAGAAAGTGAATAAAAAGAAACTGATAAGACACTGCACGCACGTGCATGCAGGTTTGTCACTTTGATCGGTGCGTGACCATGAGAAAACATGTTTGTCCCTCACTAGTATGAGAACAAAAATGGACAGGTCAGCACACCAGGTAAATATATCTGTATTACTTGCTTAATTCAAATAATCTGGGCAGCTGAATATGCTATTTTAGTTAAACTTGGTCGCAAAACCTTACATTTACATACCTAGTGCTATTTGGCATCTGTTATGGATTTGTTCTAGAAACGAGGATAACACTATGCCATCATAATGGGGGTTTGCTTTAGGGGTTTCGGATTAAGTACGGTTCAAACAAACCTACTAACCTTCAGAGCCTAGCTAAAATATTGAAAATTTGCATGACCGAGCCGCGGCATGAGATTTCCAACAATTTGACATTTTGACAAGTGTAGACTCCGACGAGCCTCTGCAGCCTCCTTTTAAGCTTAGAAACTCCAAATGGTGTTCAGTCAGTAGCTTAACAATCATAGAATACTCAAGCGACTAGCAAAGGCTCTGATCAGACTGCACGTATGTGCAGGCTGATCTGAGGCTTTGCTAGTCGCACATACCACATTGTTGGAAATCTCATGCACTGGCTCAAAAGTGTTTCCAGAGAGCGAATATCAGAAGGCACTCACTACACTACGGATACGCAGGCTGGTGACAGTGGTCTGAGCCTTTGTTGTTTCTAGCATCAAGGTCTTGTTTTCTTACGACTAGGCTCAACTGTATCATTACGTGAGATAAATGACAGATCTTAATGATACACAATAGTCACATGATAGTCACTCTTATAACATATTGTACTGATCCACATATCATTGCATCAAGATATTCCATATGAACTTGCTCATTTGGGCCTCGTCGCGAGAAAATATCTTTCTGTTGAATGTCGCAACAAAGGTGCAGGCCAGCCTGCACACTGTGCAGTCTTTATCAGCGCTTTTGTCAATCGCTCTCTGAAAAGTGAATTAGTTGAACTTGACACAATTATACTGAAGGACTTTAGAAACGCATCATGCACCAGCTAAAATGCTGATTTATTGTCAAAAAATTATATTTTAATTATATGAAAAATAAAATTGACAAGTCCCGTCTTTTAGCTTGCATTCATTAAGAAAATTGAAACGCTGTAGTTTATGGTTGCCGTGACGTGGCGATAATTCTGAGAAAACCCTAATTCAAAAGTCACAGTGTACCAATACCTTCCATAATAAGCTCAAAAAAGTGTTCGAACCGATGTCTGACCTCAAAAGCAAAATGGAAGAAAAAATCAAATCATGAAGTTAAAGGCCTTTAGCAAAGTTGGTTTCGTCTATATGACGTCATTTTTGACGTAATTGGCCGTGTATATCATACGGAACAGGAATAATCAAAATCTTTAAGTGCCACCAGATACTCACCAATCTGTTGTATTAAAGACAAAAGTATCCAGGCATGCGCGAACGTCATCGGCCTGTTATTGCAATTTGAAAAATAAGACTGACTGACCATATGCTGACGTAAGCAAAGAAACGCTGCGCCTGGGAGTGTAATTAAACGATTATTTCCGAAACCTTTTGTGTTTTTTCCAATGGTTAAGGCATCTGACTACTAGCTGAAAGTGTTGAATTTCGAATAGAATTAAACTCACATTTGTCAGACGACAATTATTGAAAATCACTAACACCAGTTTTACGTCAGAATGAACAACATGAGCATATCGAAATTATGGCAAATAACGGTCCATTTTGTAAGGGCATAGAAAATGTTTAAGGAATTTTCTTTGAATCAGAATTGTGGAAAATAATGAATGGTGCGTTTCTAAAGTCCCTCAGTATATTTATTAAAACTTAATTTTACAGTGCAACTGAAAAAGACGGATTGAGTCTTACCTGTATTCACATGGATGAAAGTTTTAAGGATTATTCCTGAATTCAGGATTTTGAGGTTGACTTTCCGTGGAAAGTCAGCCTCAAAATGCTGAATTAGGAAGATTATATTGGTTTCTTTGAGTTACTTTCATTTCATCTAAAGCGGATTGACCATTTAAACTTGAAATTGTACAGTTATTGTAGGCATATTGCAAGTTTTAAGATTTGAATTTCTAAAGTTCAGGATTTGGGAAATTTTGAACTTTCACCCATGTATTCAAACTCCGCAATGTTGGTTTTAAGGTGATATGGGTTCGTACTAATTCACCGTTTTTTAGCGTACCATTAAGACTTGAAACAAGGTTGTATCTATGCCATTTTCACATCACAGCTAGATTGATGACTTCATAACAAAACGTTTGATTGTCACAAGGTCTGTTGCAAATCACTTAGCACCTTTTCTTCATCTCTTTTATATTACCTACAAACAAGAATAGCTAATACATGCGCATTTTCGGAATACCAGACCAGACAGAGTATCTGTGGACTATGTGGTGCTAAAGTAGCGATTGGGATACATTTAAAACTGTATTATCGTCGTTTGTATCAAAAGAATTAGACTCCTTAATAAGTGAGAGACATTGATCATTTCAACACTAATTGTACGAATAGTCAAATTGTGTGTCATTAGTGCTTTTGACATATAGAGGACATTCACATTTTTGGAATTCGTATGGCATTTACTTCATCGACGTTCTTTTTTGCCTCACGAGATGAAATATATGTCATATACATGACAAACTTTTGAATTTGCTTTTTATTATATATACGTATACAATTTTAAGGCATAACAGAATGGTTTGCATCGTTACTTCATTCTTGATCGCATATTACGACATCAATAGGATCGCAAATGACGTCACATCCATGATGATGTTGCATAATGCGCCTGTCTTCCGAAACTGAAACCATGATAAAGGTTTTTTGCAATAAGGTCAAATGGTTTCCGGCCGTTCAATATAACGGTATCTCTGCCGAGATACAAGCTGGGCCCATAGAAAAACCTTGCTCTCAAATTCCACTTACAATATTCCGATACTATAGTGCCAACGAAGAGTGACAGTCACGTGATATTTTGTTTACAATTACTGAGTATATAGTACAATGCTACCCATAAAATATTAACTTGTGTACTTCACGTTAGAAGATACTGTAGTGTAGTGGTTATGTCTACGGCGTTGGACGCAGGCGTACCAGGATCGAACCTATTTAGAGGTTGTTTTTTTTCTTCATATTTTTTACTAGGCCCAAAAGGAACAGGCGGCATTATTTCAGCTTACTGTAAATTCGGAAGGTTTCGCGAGGTTTTCTTTTCGAGAAACTTTTCACATGCAAAATTTCGTGAAAATAGAATTATCGCGAAATGGCGAAATCACTCTGTTGTTTACTTGCCCTAGTCACAAATTTTGACGTCGCAAATATGTCTTTTAACGCTCATATTCGCGTGTATTTCCGAATTTACAGTAGCTTGTGTTGTTACAGAAGTTTTTATATATGTACCTTATAAATGTAAAAGTGATAAAAGATAAAAAAAAAATAATAAAAAAAAAGAAAAAAAAAGAAAAAAATTAGACATGAACAGAATAATAAAATCAGACCTCCCCCCTCCCCACCCCCCTCCAAAAAAAATGAAAAAAAAATGAAAAGAGCAGCCTGTGAGATTCGAACCTAGAAAATGTTCTTTGTGGTTTAGTAATCCTACTCGCTACCACTTGAGCTATCTCGATTTTATAGATGAATTGTGTATTTATACTATCATGAAAGGTAAGTCCCATAACTTTGTAAACAAAACATGACGTCACTTCTACTCTTGGCTGGCAGAATAATAGCTGAGGCTATCGTCATAAAAATCAATATTTATCTTAAGTCCTCCTTAGTTTTATGGAGGCATTGTAATTCCGGGCCCTGAAGAATTACGTAAATGTTACTTTACTTTACTGGATAAGAAACGTTCTGAATCAGTCTGCATAAATGATAATCAGTACTATATAATAAATAATATACAAAAAACTGGTGACCTCTTTTGGTGCAAACTTAGCCTACAATTATTTTTCTTCTAACACAGCTAACACAGCTATAGGCCAACCTTTCTCCAGCAATAAATATCCAAACGATTCAAACTGCTGTGGCTGCATTTATTCTCTTGGTTAATGCAATTGATCAGTACATAGTTTTCAAGGCAATTAGAAATATTACACAAAATCAGTGACATGAACTGCAACTAAAGTTGGTGTTAACTTACACTTATATTTACAGTGTAATATTCCTTAATTTTATTTACTAGCAGGAATCATGATCATAATGTGCAGTTGGTATATGAATGGCGGTGTTACATGCATGGACATTGACTGTAAGGAGAGTCTAAGCGCTTGTGTAAATGCATTTTCTCAAATGATTAACGCAAACGTATGTAAATCTTTGCAGCTTATACAACGGAATGAATGTAAAATTTGTTAGTAATTCGCTGAATGCCCAATGCTAAGTTTGTCGGTGATTTTACGCACTAATGAAATTGTCTAGTTCAAGCTGTATTTTAAGTTTGTGAATACTTTGCCAGAGCTTACAAATCGACCAAATCCACAAAAATAATAATTCATTCCTATAACGAAGTGTTTTTAGAGAACTAAGAGAGAAAATTAGGCCTCATTATCGAAATTTTCACTTTTTCCTCCAGTTTAAATTAAGACTTAAACTTGTATATCAGCCAAATGTATTTTGGTGAATTAGTTTTTATTTCTGGAAGCAGGTGTTTATTTTAGTCTAGGAATTTTTTACTACCTGCTCTCTATGAGAAATTCCCAGGATGACGTAGATAGTTGCAGCGGTCATAGAAACAAGCAAGCTACACAGTAGAATATAACATCTGCCAGGGCCACACAACATGCACAAGAAGATATTCATGTAAAGCAAATACTATTTGCGATGCGGTTGTCATAGCATCTTTTTTCAATTCAACTGGCTGAACTGCTGAACATTGTAACACTGCTGAACATTAAAACATTGATTTTAATCCTGGTTTCGCACAATTTACCATATGTCTCCAGTCCTCTTAGGTACTGCATGGCATCTGTAGGCCAATTTAGACCAGGTATCATATCGAAGCTATATGTAGCGATGTAGGGGAAATAACAAAAATGTCTAAAAGGGGTTCTGACATGCAACTATTCTGGTAACGCCCCTATGCTGAGTGAAATAATAATTTTATCTTTGTAAGATGATTACATCACAATTTCTAGCTTAAACATAACTATCCACTACCTCAATCAATCAGCTGTCAATTAGATTTCCATAAAAAAAGTCAGTCAGACGCCCCGCCCCATAAAGAAACCCAACCAATTATAGTGGGCCTAACTCATAACGCAACTTTTTTTTAATTTTGATAATAACCTATTATACCAACGTATACAATAGGCAAAATGGTTTACCTAAACAAAAGTGCATTCAGATAGGCATCGAAACTTACTTTGGTTTTAACCATATATCTCAAACTGGTTAATAAACAAAGCATTTTATTGAGTGAGAGTGATTGAAAAAAAAAACGAAACGCAAAAACTGTCATTTATAACAATAAGTCGTGCAAAATTCTTGACCTTAACAAATTGCGTTATAACTTTGACTCAGTGTACACCTATGTTGGTTGCAGTAAATAATAAGCCTTCTTAAACACATTTTATAACGTAATAGAGGCTTAACTTAAACCTCTGTTACAACTCACATAAAATGCCTTTGAATTTTCTTTTGTCTATTTCATATTATGCAATAAAACAGATACAGACAGACAACCTTCATTTTGTTGCGTCAAAAGAGGTAGCCTGTCTCATTATATTTTTTTTTATTGTTATGCAACATTACTGAATCAGAGACTTCCAATAGCAAGTGTTTTGATTGATTGTCACATTATCTGTAAATGATTATGTATAATAGATTACCAACTTATTAGCGAAAGGTACTGACTATGACTGACTGTTTTCGGTTATGATGTCGGTGTGCCGCGGTCCCTGCGCACAAAAGCATATATAGCACTCAGGGCACGCCCAGTTTTATGCACCCACTTTGGCTTCAATAAAGGAATCCTGACTTTTACCCGTCAGTATCATACACCTGTTTCTATTAAGTGAAAATGTGGGGCATTATTAATTTGAATTTTGAAAGTGTTCCAAAACAGGGTCCAATCTGTGGGGATCGACGTGACAATTTAGTCTGCACAGTGTCATCTCCACTGTACTGACTATGAAATATTGACAACCATTTTAAGGCAGATTCAAAGCACTCGTAAAGCGACGCCATGGACATTCGACGTCATTTTAATAAAAGTCATACAATGACATCATACGACGTTATCCAAGTTCTGTGTCAGTCACTGGTAAGCTTACCGACTTCTGCTTTTATCCTACATTGTTAATCATGTGTTATTTAAAGCTACATACATGTGGTAGCCTCGAGTCGAGGTGTCGCTCTTGTAACAACGCCCAGAAGAGCCATAACTTTGTTGAACGTGCATCAAATCCGCAAAGAACTTACCCCAGCTAGAAGTCTACCTTTAAGCTATTGAAAGCATCTGCATGTTCAGAATTGTCATTTTAGTACAAATAAATCATATTTTACATTATATACTGTTCAGAATTGTTATGTTTTGATGACCGCCTTTTCCCAAGAATCGTGAAAATTTGGACGGAGTATCCTCAGAACATATTGATAGCATATGGCGTACGAATGGCAAGTGTATTTATAACGTCAGACAATTATTGGCAATAAGAACAAGTACTACAGGGTAAACAGAAATACTCCAAGATAATTTAGTTAATCCCAACGATAATTCTAGTAGACAGATAAAACTGATGCTGAAAGAGAGACTGTATGGGGTTATGGGAGGTGAAATACAGGTTGTATTGGGTGAAATATTCTAAAAATTGCATGTGGACGGAACTATTACATGTATGAAGTAAGTAGCCTGGCATACGCATACCAGCAAGTGTTTAATATTTACCACAGTAAGAGTATAAAGAGGGACACTATCAGCTCGCCAGCGAAGCGCCATTTGAATGGTGTTTCTCGGGTGGACCGATAGATGCCAGACAATAATTGCTGGCTTGGGCATAGTTGTTAAGCACATTAGGCACTTCAAGCATGTGCATAACGAAAATATGTACAATAACTAAAGGTTGTGATATTGTTTGTCTTTATAACATAATAAGGGACAATGCTTAAGAAAGAATTTGCTCCCTGTTTTTCAGCTGCAGTCCAAAGTTTCGATGTAAACAAATTAGGCTCCACCTTACTGAGATGTGGTCATCAATGGTAAAAATGTTAGTTTCACATGACTTTAATAATTTTGTTTAATGAAATAATACGAAACTGTTGAATTTCTACTGTTTCTCTGTTTCTGCTATGCTGAAATCGCTGCACACTTGTTTGAGATATGACCTTAAGTCAGCTAAGGCTAGAGCAGTTAGATTGTGAACAGCCTTATTTCTCTGAAGTGCTTCTGTAGACAAATTGTGTTATTTCAAGAAAAAAATCACGCATAACAATGGGGCATTTTCAATAAGGGCGGGTTGGTGTTTATATCAATGAAACAATCGAGAGAGCTGTTATAAATATTTTTAATTCATTGAATAATTTTGATGGATGACTAAATTTTTTCAGCTTGCTACTGTCTGTCAATATACGGTCAATATACTATTTCATTGAAAATGATAATATAGTACCTGTCTTGTGGAAGGACCAGACAGATCTGCAACGGGCTGAAGACTGTGTGGAATACAACCTAAGAACACTTCCCATTATTAAACGGGACGCAATTAAAGAAACGACCCCTCTGATCTTCACATTTCATTTATGGGTTTGGCTACGTAAGCGTAATGTGGATCAGGTATTTGGTTCAGGAAATCAGAAGGTTAAAAGTAGTGATTACTTCAAAAGCTATGAGTGTACTACGTTTTATGGTAATTTTATGCGCACAAACACATTGTCAATATCAAAGTAGATTCACTGCAAAATTGAATCGACTTTCGTTAAAGACGCTATTACCAAACAATTAATCTATGTATCCAATTTAAATTGAGCTTTCTTGATATGACTAAATGGAAAGCAATATTCATGCACAAAGCCACATGTGCATCGAATACAAGTCTTTAGTAGAGCGTGCATTAAAGCGCAAATGTGATCAAAATCGGTCTTGAAATAAGAAAGTTATAGAATTTCAAAAATCTAAAACCAAAGTTCTAATAAGTCAATGGAGGCGGCCATTCTAAACAATTAATTATTTTCCTGAAATTGTTTGAAAGTCAAATAAAATCAATAAAAATACAAAGTGAGAATGAAAAGCAAATGATTAATTATACGTCACACGGCATTAAAATGGCAGCCTTCCATAGCTCCTCATATTGTTATGGTTGTAACTCTTTATTAAGGGTTTGCATTTCAGATTCACTTGCCTTCAATACTGCCGTACTAGCCATCTGCTATCATTACAATGTATTCATTTGACTGTTTAATATGGTACGCATGTACTGTCTCCTGGTGTCTGCTTTCTTGCTATTGTATCAACTCTTTGTTATATCATGTGCTGTATTCTTATATTCGATGCAGTTGATATTATGCTATGTATACATATAATTATATTATAGTTTAACGTCACATGATAAATAACAGTGCACGATGAGGCTTGCCTATGATCTAACGATATCTTTACATACTATAATATCAACGGCATCCAATATAATGACCAAAGCTTATGATGTAATGAGGTTTACCTGTGATATAACGATACGTTTATCATAATATACATAATATAATATCAACTGACATCTAATATACTGATTAAAGCACAGGGTACAATGAGGTTTGTCTATGATGTAACGATATGTATAAAAAGAAATATCAACTTTTTGCAATATGATGATTAAAGCACACGATACAATGACGTTTGCCTATAATATATAATTATTGTTTGTATGCATACTATGATATCAACTGCTTAGAATATAATGATGAAAACACAGGACACAAAGTAAGAGTTTACATGCTCGATAGCAAGAAAGCAGATACCAGGAAACAGTAAAGGCTTTCTATAGTTTACAACTGTTTACAACTGTACACCAGTGGAATTCTTAAGTATATTACAGATATATTGCACGGTTCCCTATGTCATCCTGTAATTTAAGGGTACCATTTCATTCATAAGTGAGTGCTCATATTCGCTACCATACAGAATGCTCATAACTATGTTTTCTTGAAAGTGAGCAGATGGATATTAACAGCTTCATATTTAGAATACCGCAAGAATAACCGACGGTCAAAGTCGAACTCACAGAAATAGCAATATGTAAAGGTATAACATCATAATTATATTACACTTTTAAAGGAATTAGGTGTGAACGAGCGTAGCGAATGAACCACCTAATTTCTTTATAATTGTGATATGTGATATGTAAGCCATGACCTACTTATAGTTCTTAACTCCCCTTTTCTGACTACTCCTCATTGACCACTTAACGGATTTAAAATGATTTTACTTATTAGATATTACAAATCTTGACAAATATGCGATAAAGTTGGCCAAAAAAAAATTTTCTGTGCAAACGGATTGCTTGTGAAGCACAGGAAGGGGCGGAGTGTACTATTAAGTACCCTTAAACGCTTGATAAAAAACTACTATAACAGATAAATAAATTCATTTTTTAAAATTTCGTTTTAATTTATCAGAAAGGAACATTTCATTTGATTTGCTTGAGGCATTTGCAAAATATGTGGACCTACCAATGGTTCACATTTCAACAATCACAAATTAAACTGTACAACATGCATGGAACAAGTAATCTTACCCCGCACGTTATTTGACGTTACGTGAACGCCGTGCCGCTTTTGCCATTAGGGGCTGCCATAAACGGATTAGGCTTTTAGTTTTTAAAATAAAATTCGTTAAAAATCAAATCTCAGTGCTCAATCTTAGTTTGTGATTTTTTTAATTGGTCCTTTGGTAGATCAACGCCGATATTTTTGCAATGACTTGATGAATTCGAATGAATTCTTACTGAAAATTATCAGTTGATTTATATGTATTTATTTTCTAGAGTACGTCGCCTGTGAAATAGTATGATGGGATAGGTGTCTACTACCAGCGCAACAACACGTCAGTATGGCTGAAGGAAAATGTGCCACGTGTTCTCGCTATCTTCTTGTTGCCTTCAACCTCCTGTTCTGGGTACGTTATAGAGACTGCGTAAACCTGATCTAATACATGATATTTTAAATACTACTTCAATGAGGTATTTGCTATTTCCATTGTATTACCACAAATGGTCGTATAAACCAATGATCGACAGTTAAATAAGTCAAATACCTAAAAAAACTTTTTGTGGCTTTTCAATGGGTAGTTACCAGTACTGGGCTGGGAGGGTTTATGATATGTGTGTTTATTATATTACGGGAGCACCCGAAGGCGCACCGAAAGTCATTTTATGGAGAAGCCGGGGGTCGAACCTGCGACCCCTGGTTTACAAGACATAGGTTTATCCTTTTTGTGGCTATTCCATGGGTAGTAACCAGTACTTGGCCGGGAGGGTTTATGATATGTGTGTTTATTACAATGAATTACTCTCTTAGCTAACTTTTGTCATCTGCTGATAATCTTTGCAATTAGTTTGGACCTAGATCAGGACCGACAGAACGTCTGACCTGATATGTAGCCAAAAATGTTCAATACTCTGATAATGTTCTTGAAAGATATTTTTAAAATATTAATGTAGAAAAAAGTCAGCAGAGCAGATTAAAGTATGAAAATACACAGAATGCACAGAGCTGATCACAACGCTGTACTTGTCACGAAGATTAAAGACTTAACAATTATTGTTGTGTTGTGTAAAAAAAGCTATTTACAATGACAAGTATATTAACGTCATGCACATGTGTTTTTCAGGTGGCTGGACTGATATGCGTGGGTGTCAGTATCTGGGTGGTGGCCAATGAGGATAGTCCAGATATACTAGAAGAAAAGGTCCACATTGAAATACCTAAAGACTCCCTGTTCACTACAGCTTATGTGATTATAGCTGTGGGATCCTTTATGCTGTTTGTGGGATTCTGCGGTTGTTGTGGTGCTATAAGAGAGAGTGCTTTTATGTTAGGAGTGGTAAGTATTGAACAATTTCTCTCCCCCTCTCTGTCTGTCTGTCTGCCCCTCTGTCTGTCTGTTTGTCCGTCTGTCTGTCTGCCTGTCTGCATGTCTGTCTGTCTGTTTGTCTGTCTGTCTGTCTGTTTGTCTCTCTCTCTCTCTCTCTCTCTCTCTCTCTCTCTCTCTCTTCAGAGTATTACAAGACTGAAACGTAACAACACCTAAAAGGTGGATATTTCAGGGACCCTGAACTTATACGTCTAGTAATCAGTAGTTTGAGTAAAACCAAAACGTCTATAAAGCACATACGACGAAAAAGCATTCTTGTATTTTGTATTTTGAGTACACATTTTCTATATTATGATGTATTTCTGTTCCTGAAGGTTGTTTTATATATTAATCTTAGCAAACCGTGCAGACCCTGCTGCATTTTATCTGGGTCTTCACAATTTGCCAAAGTACCCATTTAGGTGTTTCTAGGATACAAAGGGTAAACTTAGGCTTAAGCTTTGCTTCATCTAACCAGGATTCGCTTAAAACTGTTTCGTCTAATAGTTTTTATTAGCATTTATGATTGCGAAAAGTATATGAAAGATCTGGCAAGAATCTATTTTGGTCTATTAAACTCAGGTGAGATATAAGATAAACTTAAAGCGGGGGATTTCGACGCACCCAGTTTCTCTAAATATGATTTTCCACTCTTTACACTACTTTACCTCATACTTTTTGGTCTTATTGAAAGAATCTTTTAAAAAGAAGGCTCTCCTTACCTTGCATGCAACGACAGAAACGTGTTTTTCACTTCGGAACAGCCAAAAAATAGCATACATGGTCTTGTCAAAATGTATGTAATGCGCTGACCTTTTTGTTGGACAATATTTCTATATGATGTGGCACTAAGTTGTATAGACAAGTTGTAGGGATTCCAATGGGCACTGTGCTCCCCTGGTTGTGGATTTATTACCGTTTTGTTATGAGATGGACTTTAGGATGTTACTTTCTGAAGATAAACTGGCTGATATTATTGACGCTTTTAACACTACATCTGGATATTTGGATGCTATTTTAAACATAAATAATGTACATATATTTTACTTCAACTTAATTATGCCAATACCTCTGATACCAAAGCCTCGTTTTTGGACTTGCATTTGTCTATTTCTAATGATATTGTTTCTACCAAAATTAACGATAAACGTGACGATTTAGATTTTGAAATTGTAAGTTTTCCATTTTTAGATGGTGATGCTCCTTATTCTACATCCTATGGAGGTTATATTTCTCAACCCATCAGAATTGCAAGTTGCCGACTTCAACACTCGTAACAAACTGTTAAATCAGAAACATTTTAAACAAGGCTATTAGTATCATAAACTTTGCAAAACTTTTTTTCTAAATTGTATCGTCAATACTATGATTTGATATCTAAACTCAATGCTGGATGACTCTCTTGTATATGGTGTTTTCGTGTGTTTTGCCACTTTCCCTTATGGTGTCCTGGGTCAGGTGTGGTTCCTGATTATATCGATTCCTGATATTTGCCTTATTCATTACTTCAAGGATGTAGATTATTGTTTTTGTTTTTCTACATTTCAGTATATTATTTTCATGGTCATTTTACTACTTGGAGAGATAGCTGGTGGAATATATGTTGCCTTAGAAAAGGGTACGGTGAGTATAATATTATTTCCACGTCTTTTTGTTGCAAAATACAAAAACACACAATTATGGTCCAGGTCAATAGGATTTTGATACTTATTGCAGATGCATACTGTCATTTTTCAAACATATATGTGTAATAATCTTGTAGGGATACAGTGTCCGATCCAGAGGGGGTTCAGGGGGTTCGCTCTAACACCCTCCCTGTCCCCAGCTCCCAGCCCCCCCCCTTGTTTTTAAATATCCTATGACAATTAAATAATTTGATCTCAATACCACATTATTACATTTGCATGGGATATTTAAGAAAAATGAGATAAGAGCCACCCCTTTATACATATGAATCCCCTTTCTAGAAATCCTGGATCCACCCCTTGGTATAGAACCATAAAGATCTAACATCATCTAAACGAATTCTTCGTGTATGAGAACAGTGAAGACTCTGGGGATATAATTGGGATGCCTAGTCTTGTTAGAAGGCCTCCATGCGAGCTGAACATGTCTTGTATTTCAACAACAGCAGACTCTAGTGCGAAGATTTGGTACCTGTAAAATGCATTTAAGCCCCCGATGGCTTAGGCTGCTGTCCGTTCTAAGGTGGTGGTTCTGTTGTTGTTGACTTTTTGTTTATTGTTACTCTCATTGTGGGATTCTGTAATTGTTCTATGTTTTGTTGTACGTTATGTCCATTATAGTATTGCAATCATCTTGATGGGGAAGAGAGAGCTGGTTGCTTTGCTTAATTTGTCTTCCTGGTGTCTCGTGATGGTTGAGTGGCTATGCCTCGCGGTGCCATGGGGTTGTCTGCAGTTGTGATTGTGGTATTTCCTTGGTCGCTAGTCTAAGGGATAAGTCCCAAAACCCCGTATGTTGGCCCTCAACTTTATTGAACACTCTCAAAACTAAACAGACAGAAGTTTCTTATCCCTTGTGTTATTTATATTCCATAGTAGCAATATTATATGCTAACATAACACGAATTATACTCAGAAGAAAAAGTTTAGTCAGTACAGACACTGTGTGCAATAATTTTGTAAGACAGTCTTAGTATTGACAAAAACCGTACTAAAATAAAATTCATGTAATGTCTTACAAATGTGAACATTTTCAACAAAACATTCCGAACATATACCCATTTTCTTCATCAAAAATACTCAAAGTGGTCAATATTAAAATTCAAATTTCATAACTCAAGAATCAGTCTAGCGCCCCTCAGACGATTTCTGGTAGTACAAACGGATATTCTCGTATCTGTTGCATGACTAAGGAATTTAAAAAGTTTCCAAGCGACCATGAAGCGATTACGTCATGTTGACGTCACTATGACCCGAACTTCAAATGGCGTCGTTATCCGTGGTCTCCCCAACGGAGGCTTGTCATTTTTACCGCCAGGCCGTTGAAAACGTGTTTGCAGACGATAAATTGTTTGTTCACTGCATTTAAAACTGCGTGTTTCGTCAGCAACACGTGTACCTGTTTCAAGACGTCAAAACGCGATATTTCTGTAATTTGTAAATAGCCTGACCGGCGAGTTAAGCTTGCTAGCACTGAATTTTCTCCGGATCATTGCAATAGGGAGAAATCTCTTTCAATATCTAACAGTATATGAGAAAATAACCCTGCCAGTTTACCGCAGCACGTGCACATCGTGCATTTTGAAATTTGGTTGATACAGTCTAATAGAGGCATTATTTGTCATGCAATGAACAGGTAAATGTAAAGTTACGATAATACAACTCATGTAAAAAATTTGACCATGATATATGCAGTATTGTTGATTTTATGAGAAAAAATAAATACTGACTAAACTTTTTCTTCTGAGTATATTATTAAAAGAATTAGATAAAAATGAAGATCAGTTGCAATTCAATTGCAGTTTCTTGAATATAACTTCATTTTGGGTGAAATGTTTTATGTCTTGTGACATGTGTTGAATTTCCAGAACTACCAACATCTTTACCAATTTTACTCCACAACCTTGACAATGAACTGTGAAAAGTCTGTGCAATTTCAGTTTTGTGAAAAGCCAGCGACTATAGTTTATGGATTTTTGAATTATTTTAAGCTGATCTCTTGATTAATGAAATGCTTTGGAAAGATTAAATGCGTATGTGCCAATCTCAATAGGAAAATAAAAAATATAGCCGAAAATTTCATATGGTGTTCATGAACATTTACGGATATCTTAATTAAGCTATCTAGAGAACAATTGATAGAATAAATCTGACAATTCAGGACACGAAATAACTAAATAAATTTAATCAACTAAACTTTCCACGGGGCCCCCCTCTTGCTAAATTTCACTGTCATTCTCACAAAGAAATTAACAGTTTTTTACATTTACCAGGTTTTCAGGAGTTAAGTGTAGTTTAAAGCGAGTTTCCCGATTATTTAGCAGCATTTACACTGGTTATTTCACAATAAAATTTCACATTTTATTGCATTTCACACCATAGCGTAAATCCCCTTGAAAACACATTTAAACCACCAAACATTTCACCTAGATTTTCACAACATATTTATGACGTCTGGCTCCATTAGTTCTATAGGTAGGAGCGAATTAAAAAAAAATAGTTTTACTCAGATTTAGGGGCTTCTTAAGAAAATGTAAAAAAGATCGTTTGTTCATTCCGATAACAGATATCGAATCCCGCTCAGTCTGGAAGTCTTCTGATAAAATATTGATCCAGTAAAATGTTGTAAATATGTGACTGTTTTGGCCACTTACTTCCTTAAAGAAAATGCATCTTTTTAGGGTTTGTTATAGTTATTATGCGTATGTTTGATCGGAAGGTATTTTGAGGTGTAGACTAGAGGCGCTGTATCATACCAGTACACTGTAATGTATGTGTACTTTTGAGTTGGGTTCTAACTCATAGTGCAATCTTATGTATGCCCATTCATTTCAAACGCTAAACACACATCGCACTGCCGTATAGATTCAAATTATTTGGGCCTCATCGCGAGAAAACCTGTCTTCGGGGGTTTGCGAACAACACAGGCGCAGACCAGCCTGTGCATCCGCGCAGTCTGATCAGCGCCTTTGTTATTCGCTTTTTAAAAAGTATCATATGTAAACTCGCTGCAGGTGAAATTTCAATTTTCTAGCTAGTCTCTGTAGCTGAGGAGACTGGTTTGAAACTCGCTTTGTCGGACACCCCGAAGACAGGTTTTCTCGCGACGATGGCCCATTTGGTAATGAATGATTTCTATAAGATACTGCAAGTTCTAAGTGGTGAGTTTGTTTTTGTCTTGGTCTTTGTTTGTTGTTGCGCCCGTTGTGTGTGAGCGTTAATCTTGTCATTGTGATATGAGCCGTGACATGTGATTTCCAACAATGTGGCATTTTGACCAGTGTAGACTCAGACGAGACTGAGCAGCCTTCTTTTAAGCTTAGAAACTTCAAATTATGGTCGGTCAGTAGCTTAATATTCATAGACTATTCAAACGACTAGCAAAGTCTCCGATCAGACTGCCCGTATGCGCAGGCTGATCTGAGGCTTTGCTGGTCGCACATACCACATTATTAGAAATCTCATGTCACGGCTCATATTGCTATTTGTTTTATTTCAGTTTGGCAATTATATACTCATTGATTGTATACGGACTTGTAGTTACGGTGACAGATATATACTGACTCACACTTCCAACGCAAATGTTTCAGGAATGTAACTTTAATTAATATACGAGTTCTTGCCATAATTATTGTACCGTTCAGGGGTTATGACAGACTTTCACCCAATCAGGTTATGATTAAAAGGGAGTGATCGACCGATGAAATTCTACTTTCATTTTCATAAATAAGTGTTTTTTTTTTACTTTTAATGAAATTGCATTGCAATGGATGAACCGATATATGTGTAATATTCAAAGTTCAGTTTGATTTTGCAATAGAAGTGTGGTTCAGTATAGGTAATTGCCTTGAATGAAGTACCATAGCTCATTCTTGCTGAATAGATTTATTCTTAATACTGTCGTAATCATGTTGAAATGACATTGGTTTTATTATAAGTAAGTAAAAAGGCAAAGATCAGGAATCGATACAATCAAGTACAACACCTGCAAATTTGCTAATTGGTTGTATCACATCATATGGTTGTTTTTGCAAAACACAATTCAGACACTAGAAGGATGCCACCTTCTAATCTGGTTCTGCACGGTGTGCTAGTATCCTGCTTTGGAAAGCTATGCATAAATAGTTCAAATATCATATAAAGGTGCATACATAGTCGAAAACACATTTTAGCATGTTATGTCTTTTTTCCCCTTAGAATATGGTATGGAACAATAAAAATTAGGGGAATCCAACTTTATTAGAAGTGCTCATTTTCAGAAATTGCAAGAATAATAGATCAAACCAGAAAATAAAAAATCAACAAAGAAAATGCGCAGAACAAACAAATTGTTCCTCGTCCAGCAAATGATAATTCATTTTACATTATTCACAACACTTTAAAGATATAAAACAAAAGACAAAGTTATATAGCTTAATGTTCTGCAACTTTAGTCTTCATTTAAACGTCCCATAGACGTTTAATCGTTTTCCATGTTGTTACCTTTTTAACCGAGGAGAAACTCGTGTACAGTAGAACATTAAGCTGTTAATCTTAATGAAACTACCAGCAGGGTATCAAGAAATCATTTCATTTACAAGCGATAACAATCCATGACTTGTACTTAAACACCATGGTTCAAATAGACATGGATAATGCATTACCATTATATATCTATTACATCAGAACGCCTTGTTCCCCAGTCATGTGTGGAAACAATCAGAGTATAAATGAATAAATTTTACTCAATTCATATGCTGTGTTTGGTAATCAGCGCATAAAAGTAAGGAAAAAAGTTAAGATCAGGAATCCATACAATCAAATACCGCACCTGACACAGGCCACCGTTTAAGAAAGTGACAAAAAACAAGAAAACATCACATACAAGAGAGCCAAGAGGCCAGCCCTTTCCCAGCAGGTGACCACAAGGCTGCAAGGAACAGAAAAGACAGTAAGACACGAAACACAAATAACAAAGAGGATCCACAAAAGAAGCACCACCTGGGAACGGTCAGTAAGAATATTACTGGAGGGCTTAAACATGTTCCATGGTACCAACATCATCTTTTTTTCTGGTGAGGATTAAGACAGATATATGTTTGGTTCGCATGAACGATCCCTAACTTATCGGTGCATCATTTTCTAGTACATACAAATCGAAAGGAGATAGAACAAAGATAAGGACTCAACAGTACATAAAACTGCATACTGGAGTAAAAGAAATCCAACAGTTAAATACCGGTAGGCCCAACCACAGATACAACATCCAGCCTTAAACCTCTCATCTATAGATAAGTCTTTAAGCCGGATCCTTCATTAATCTAAGGTCCGACCAGCCCGCGTGCAATTAAAAAGGAAAGCAAAGTTGGCAACCATGATTAGGTTGACAACCAAGAATGCAGTCTGTTACAATATGTTAATGGTATAACAAGTAAGTAAGGGTGCAGAGATCAGGAATCGATACAATCAAGTGCCACACCAATGGGAAAGTGACAAAGTCACAGTTAGACACCACTAACGAGAGCCAAGAGGTCAGCCCTTTCCCAGCAGGTGACCAAAAAGCATATATAAACAGATGCGTACAAAGGCATAGCTAACACAAGACAGAAACACCCATAAAAGATCCACAAAAGAAGCACTGCCCTGGGACGGTCAGTAAAATATTTTACTGGAGGGCTTAAACCAGTTTTAAGGCGCCAAATCTTTTTATAATGACAATAAACTGCATATTGATTTACTAAACAAAAAACTCTATTTTATGTTTTTTTTTTTCATTTTGGCGGTTTTGTCAACATAGCAAATGCTGCCAAATTAAAATTCATTTCTTCCTGTTTAGGGAAATTTAATGAAGTCTGTAAGTTTTTACAATATTTGTATTTCATTGAAAAATATCATAATGGATATGTCGGTTTGTTGGCAATATCTATAGGATATATATTTATTAAAAAAAGATTGTGATTAGACCAGCTGATGGCAATATACGTTAACACTAAATAATTGATTTAACCCTTTCCTTTATGAATATTTATGCTAGGCTCCACCCACTATGAATAATTATATAAATAAACTTTCATGTTGAAATATACAACAAAGAAAATACTTAACAGGTCCACTTTTGTAGGATCTGATGTATCATATTTCCATTAGCAAACAGAGTAGACTGGGTCTGCTCTGTTTGCAAAAGCGTTTAAAAGGCGTCTCTATGAAGTATAAGTATGTCAATCAATTGATGATGTCAATATTCATACGATAATAATAAATAATTAGTTTCAGGTAGATTGGGTGATATTAGAGAATAAACTTACCAGCAAATTGTTCATTTCATTTAGAAAAGATGTTATGTGATTAGAAGGGGCTATGCACAAGGTTTATTTCAATCAGGAAAGATGCTATGTGATTAAAAGGGGTGGTGTCTAACTGTGAGTTTGTCACTTTCCCATTAGTATCTTGGGTCAGGTGTGGAACTTGATTGTATCGATTCCCGATCTTTGCACCCTTACATACTTTTATGCAATTTGTTAAATGAATTCTTTCAGATAGAAAAGATGCTCCGTGACCAGCTAATGAACGATGTCAGGAATTATACAACTTCAGTCAATAATACAGGAATAGACTTTCTTCAGCTCAGGGTAGGTAATTTATCATTTACATAGGTTTAGATAAACAATTTTTCAGCGTAAAATTGTAAATATTTTCTTACCAATCAGTTTCAACATATGTTTTGGGTGCTCAAAAGAACCGTCTCATTGAGACGGTTCTTTTGAGTACCCACAACATATGTTTTGTTTGAGAAACAAGAAAAATATTTTTCAATACGCACTCTCAACTTAAGTCCTGGTTTACCATAACCATCAAGATAATCTTGTAAATAAGTTGGGCCAAAAATCAAACAAGACAATATGGGGAGAAAATGACAAAGTCACATACAATTGACGTCCTTTTTTCTAAGAGAAAGGCCACATACACTAGCTAATACAAAATGAATCTAAGCAAGCAGGACTATTTACCTCCGAAAGAATACTTCAAAGCCAGATAGGTCAACGTGCACTGTACCACAAAACTTAGGCCTAACAATTCAAATGATTAAAGACAAAAACAACTTGGTAATAACAGGAATTTGACTCCAGTAACGTTGATATCTTTGATCACAGAATTACATAGATCATGAGTGATATTGATGTCTTTGAACGCAAAAATTACATAACAAAAGATAACATAGGCCTCTAGTAATATTGGTTTCTATAGTCACAAATTTATATAGGTCTCTAGTAATATTGAAAGCTTTGAACAAAGAATTACTTTGGATACTAGTGATATTGACGTTTTTTTAAAAGAGAATTGCGTAAATCTCTAGTGATATCGATATCTTTAAATACAAAATGCATAGAGCTATTGTGACACATTGTATCAATATTTTTGAATATTGAATTACATTTAGCTCAGGTGATACTGATATCTTTGAACACAAAGGTATGAGGGATGATCTTAAAATGGTGTCCTTTGGGTCCAGAATCAGTAACAAACAATAAAAAATGTTTATTTATTTAATTACTTTAAAATATTCACCATCGAATGTTGTGCAAAGTTTCAGCTATTCAATCTACATCTGGAATGTCTTTTGATAGTCATTTTGTGATATACCCTTTTGGCACTGAAAAACAGTGGGTCCCACAGAAAAAGGACACAAGCTGACATATTTTATATCTAGGGGACAGGAAGTATTTACATTGGACCATATCTGGAGAATAAGGTGGATGGGGCACGACATATCGTTTCATTGGCGGCCTTGTGCAAATCGGCATAATCATGAAGACGTTTTACATACTTACGTACATTCTTCGACCATCGGTTTTGAAAATACGGCATGAGTCATTATAATGCCTTATTCCTGTAGAATAAAGTAGTATCGCCTTTATCCTTTAGCACTGCCACTTGAATTGCTGGCCCATAAATTGTGAAGTAGACCACATACATAATCTTCTGCATACGTATTGTTTGCTTGTCAACACAAGGTCTTTTGGTAGATTAAGTGGCCTAACTTCTATTACTGATTTCCTCTTGAATTCTAAAAAGTGTATCATAATTTCGTTACCCATAACAAGCTTAGAAAATTTATTCTTGGCATATTTCGGATAAAGTTTCAACATGTTATTCGCAAAAGAAACACACGCTCTATTTTGCTCTTCAGAAAGTAAATTTATGCGGGATCCATCGAGTTGTAATCTTTCGTACGCAGAACTGCTTTTGTAGAATTAAATGAACGCTTCATAATAAGATTTCAGTGTTCTTAGCTAACTTCCTGAGGGTATAGGTATATCTTACATCATTTTCAAGCATTTCTTTAATTTTCACTATTGTGGCTTTACTGATTCTTTGACCTGACCTTGGTCGATTTTCAAGGCGCTCCCTCCCATCAGGAAAGTGTTTTGTTCATCTGAAAACTGTCCTATACGAAAATGCATTATCTCCATATATGTTCACAATTTCATTATAAATTGACTTGGACCAGGCGGCGTAGCGCAGTTGATAACGTGTCTGACAGCAGATACATGTTTGACTGCAGATCCAGGGGTTGTGAGTTTAATCCCTGTGCGGTCCCATTCTTTCGTGGAAACTGATCATGAAATAATTTCTACAGCCGTTATCCTCCTTCTGCTGATTCAAGAAGTTTGTTGTCAGTTACAAGCGAAAATATGTGCATGAAGTACTTGTTAACCGCGAAAGAAAAAAGAGTGGTTGTGTGAACTGACCTTCCCAACATGACCATAGCTATTGACTGGGACGTAAAGAATCAACTCAAACAAAATAAACAAACAAAATGAATTGACTTGGTTCTGTGTCCAAGATTTGAGCGAATCTAAATGTAAGCCCAAATTTCTATAAAATTTTCATGACACTTTTCATCCGTATTTTAGCACAGCGGTCTACGAGTACACCATTTTAAAACAAGATTGCACTGTCTAAGCGTGCATACATACGTATACTTTTGGTATCAGTCTGTGCATATTGAATTTCTAAATAAGTGCTTATATGATAATTTGCAATTGAGAGAATGTTGCACGAGAAAAAGGGCCAAGGACACTACTTAAAGATCATTTCTCGTACATTGTTCTCCCTTGAATACGTACAAAGTTGAATTGTATTCTATCTCTTTGTACATAGAATAGCACATGCCTTTTATGAGATTATATCTTTGAACACAGCAAAACATAGCTTTTAATGATATTGGTCTCTTTCAAGATATGATTATATTGTTTTAAAATGACAATTATCTCTTTTAACATAGAATTAAAATTCTTTCAGTGATGATTTTGGGGGTTTTAACATAGAAATACATAGGTTCTTGTGTGTTATATAGATCTCCTTTAACATAGAAAGTATGTTTCTAGTGATACATACTGACCTCTTTTAACAAGGAAATATTTAAGTTCCTTGTGATAGTGATATCTTTAGGCATGAAATTAACAGGTTTCTAGAGGTATTGATATCTTCAAATATAGAATTACAGCTCTCGAGAAATAGTGATCTATTTTCATACAGAATAACCGTAGTTTTCTAGGGTAATTCATCTCTTTGGACATTTTGCTGAGTATGCCTCATATGACATTGAAACATTTGATGCAAAATTAAAAAAGGTTACCAATGACGTGGCCAGAACGCTGAAAATGTTACGCACATCAAAGGGAGACTAATGGATCAAGCAGTGATTCCCTTCAATTGCGCCCCTTTTCAAAATAAGAACTTCTCTTAAAAGAATGAATTTGCTCCCAGAGGGAGCGAATTCTTTCCTTCAAGAGCAATTCCTTATGGTATAGAAAATCACTTTTACCACATTAGGTTACCTCCCTTGAATGTTACTATTTTTACGCTCGTGCGTGACTGCGTAATGGAAGCTACACCAATGGTAACTATTAATACTGATTTCTGTGAATGCAATAATTGGTAGACCTGTGGTGATTGAAATACAAATAAAGCAATAAAGTGATATGACCTTTTTGAACATAGAACAATATAAACGCCCAGTGATGCTTGTCTATTTTTTCTATTTCAGTTTCGTTGTTGTGGATCAGAAAACTATACAGACTATAGAAAAAGTTATTATTTTATAGAACAGGGATATTCATCGGTAAACTATTACACCTTAATTTCATATAATGACACAGTTCATGAGATTTGGGTACTTATTTGCACATGCATAAAGCCATACTTTAAACATGCATGTTTAGCAGTTAGTGACCTGAACCATCGCTTACGTCCCTAGTGTAGGTGTACATTGGCGTAGCTCCCATTACACACAATACGCATGTACGTAATGAAAAAAATGTACACATTGAAGAGAGATCACCAAAGGCGGAGATACTGTTTTCTCATACAATGAGGGACTTCTCTAAAAGGACAGAATTCGCTCCCTCTGGGAGCAAATTCTTTCCTTTAAGTGAAGTCACCAATTTAAAAATTTGCATTTGAAGAAATCACTGCTCATTTCATTTGTCTCCCTTTGCCTACTCTCCAACCACACTGGTCAATGTAAACGCACCGGTGGTTGCTACAACGAGCTGGTGGTTGCATTTTTCAACACCGGTGGTGGCGTAAAAGGTAAAAATAGCTATACCTGTTGACTTTATTATTTATTTATAAACTTGCATTTATTTTATTTGTGATGACACCTGGCGCACAGACCACCAGTAACATTGCAGTTTATGGCTCTGTCAAGCAATTGGTGATATAATTCATGGTTTGGACTGCAAATGCAACAAAGTCCTGGAGTTTTGCCGTGACAGGTGCTTTTTTCTGGTGTAACTGCCTAAATTGAGTGAAATCTGCATGTCTAAGCGCAGCTGTTGTCATATTCCCATGAAATAACATCCAAAAAAACGATTACTACTTTGGGTTTTTTTCTTGGTAAACTAGCAAATACTTTATTGAGGAATTTTTATTACAACGCACTGGGAGCATTTTTTGACGCATTGATACAACGCACTGATGGTTGCACAGAATTCCTGTGGTTGCTGGTGCAGACTCATCACTAAATGCAAGTTTATAAATAAATAATAAAGTCAACAGGTATAGCTTTTTTTACCACCGGTGCTGTAAAATGCAACCACCAGCTCGTTGTAGCAACCACCGGTGCGTTTACATTGACCAGTGTGCCAACTATAATACTGTAAAATAACAGGATAAGAACTGGGGATGAGTTTGGTACATTACACATGCAGCATGATAAGTGTTACAAATTTATCACAGTTAAAATACATGGAATAGTGGGTGTGAGAGATGTTGGACTTTCCATAAACTCTCATGAACAGACTCAAGTAACCCTTTACCTCAGAGAGACGCCTTTTAAGACTTTTAGAAACAGAGCAGACCCGGATCAGGCAGCTCTCGTAAGATTTGCCTGATCAGGATCTACTCTGTTTGCTTATGGAAATATGAATAGATATGATCCTACACTAGTTGACCGACAAGAGATTTCCATGTACAAATGTGGACTATTGATAATGGGTCGAGCTGAGCATGACTATTTATGAAGAAAATAGTTAAACCCAGTCTGCTGTTTTGTAGGGTCACTCAATTTCCAGACGATCGCAGATTTCCAGATTATTTAGATATCTAGCCCTACCTAATAGCTCAGCATAGTTTAATTAACATATTTCCTTCATGAATATTCATACTAAGCTCCACCCACTATGAATATTTATATGAATAAACTTTCAGGTGTTTGTACATAGAACAAAGTTATTACTTGTTAGGGTCACTAGTGTAGGATTATATCAAATCATATTTCCATAAGCAAACATAGTAGACCGTGATCAGGTATCTCTTACAAGAGCTGTCTGATCTGGGTCTGCTCTGTTTGAAAAAGTGTTAAAAAGCTTCTCTATGAGGTGATGTTTTCTTACGTTTTGTCACTTTCCCATATTGTATTCCAGGTCAGGTGTGGTACTTGATTGTATCGATTCCTGATCTTTGCCTTTTTCCTTACTTTGATTGGTAGCATGGATTAAGATGGGTTGGAATGCTTAGGAAATATGACCACATAATAAAAAATCGTCCTGAAAGATAGTTTGTGGGTATTTAAGAAACGTCCTTCTCATTATATAGGTTGCTTACGTATTACAAAATGTCTATGAATAGGACAGAATAAAGATAATTTCGAATAAAATATTATGATTCTGATCAAATGTAAACTAAATTAACATTACTCCAAGCAGGTCAGTACAGTTATCAGAGCTCGCTTTATCAAGGGTCAAACCATTGAAAGCCAGCTCTGGCCTTACATAGTTATTGCACAGCTCACTAAGAATAGACAACTTACCTGTATAACAATATATAAAACAGCATAGTAATTAATAGAATGCATTAAATCTGTTTCTTATTATTTTTTTTGGCAAAAAGATAGGCAAAAATTTATAACAAGGATTGTATAGCATAAATACATATTTTAGGATTGACTTTAAAAGTATGCCATAGAATGCAACGAGGAATGCCAGTTAATGACAATAAAAAGTTTTACTTCGGATTCAACGCCGTTGCAAGAGAGAGGTTCACGGTTCAATCCCCACTGAAAATAATGTAAAGAGTAATAGGGCTCTCTCTCACTAGATACTCATTTTAGCCATAAAGGGTGTATAGTATTTTGTCTCTTGATAAAATGTATGAGTGTTTCTAATAAAATTTGCATGTGTGCATATTTTCTGTAATATCTTATAGAACTGGTATGTTCCTGAGACATGTTGTCGTAGAAAAGTAAATTCAAATGATGTGAATGACAAGGATAAGTGCCAGAAAGAGGCTGGTAAAGGTACAATTGATGGTACAGAAATAGAACTACATGTCAAGGTAAGATTGAAAAAACTTTAAATCATTCAACGTTCACTTTTCATTTTATTTACTGTATTATCCTGCTTGCATTGTTATTTGATTTCAAGTAGAACTGGCTGAAACGCAATTTTAGTACCTTTATATCTGCTATTTCTTGCGCACTAGATCGCATTTACCTTGCGCGGATTCAGAAAGTTTTTCAGAGGGTCAAAAACTTTGACTACTTTTTTATAGTTGATACCACTATAAGTGGGTCATTATCCTCCCGCCAGCAAAACGCCATATAAATGGCGTTTCGCTGGCGGGGCGATGGTGGCCCATGGCTGAATACTCACTCAGTAGCTTGGTTTTACAGGGGATCTGGACCAGTATTGCTAAGAGACCCTATATTATTGTGATTTTTCAGGGGGGGGGGGGTTTGACCCCCTATCACCCCCTGGATCCGCACATATCTCCGCTGTCTTTATCCATATAAGAGAAATCTATCTCACATACCCCAACTCAACCTGTGGGAAGGATATAAAACGAAAAGACAAGTGACGTCAGTATTATGCCAGCAAAACCCCATATTAATTAGGCAATGCACGTGCTGTTGATGCACAGCTTTTGTACTTTATATATACACATCTTAGGCCATCAAGAAAATTGATGCCATGAACAGTAACGTGCATAGAAATGAACGCAATTTAGTGACGTTATGATGACGTAAGTCTTCGATCTGGAACAGGCGTTTTTAAAACCTACAAATCCTTCTGCTTTTGCGCGTCATTAAAGTAATACAAAAATGGACTTTTTGAAGCGTTTTCCAAAGATTTCAAGCAACAAAATGATTTTATGCAATAATAACGATCAAACATGATTTTCTGAAACAATAACATCTGCTAGACCCCTTGGGTGTTGTTAAGACCCTGGCCTTTCAGGCTCGGGTTTCAACATAACCCTCAGGATCCAGCAGATGTTAATGCATAGAGAATCATGTTTGATCCCATTTCGTTGCTTGAACTAGGTGGCGTCTCTTCTCCTTAACTCCAGCTGCGACAGGTTCAAAATCCATAGACTTCTGGTGGCCGGCTGTGACATGTTCTCCTCCATAACAAAATGTGACGTACGCGTTCCACTGGTATTTTATCAGTCTGAAGATACATTTCTGCCTTTTCAAACATAGTTACAACTTTAAACTGCCTGAAGCTGTCACTAAAGATACTCTGATTTTCAATTTTGTTTGTCTTATCTTATCTTATGGATATCTTATTATCTTATGTTTATCTTATGGTATATTAATACGTCCAGCAATACACTTTCGTTTCTGAACGATCTCTGGTGAAATGCATTTTTGTAAAATGCAAATCCAACATGGTAACAACATTTTTCACTGGATTCCTCATGCATGTCGATTCTAGTACCGCTCGCTTAGCATTTTGACCTTCCTGTGTGCTCCCTATTTTTGATGCAACTTCCATTTTAAAATAGGCTGTATTATTAACATCATACAGCAAGATTCTTATCTTTAACAGGTATTCCTTGTATTTCTGTATAAAGGAAATGTTGCGAAAAGCAATTCAGGCATGTCTATTTTCTACTTATCTGAATCTGGTTAAGTGATTCTCTTTCGAGTTGCTCTCCGTATAGGATTCCGTTGTATCTACATTTACCAATGTTTCAGCTGAGTCCACTTGTCAATAGCTGGTTTCCTGTGTTTTACACTCACGCTTTGGTTCTGTTTTATTCTGTTCATATGACAAATGAACAGTAGCACATTCATTTTCTATAAGTGCAGCATTTGAGGTTTCTCCAGTATCCGTTATCTCCAATTGTAACGAATCACCCCTATATCTTGAATTATTTCCTTCTATCTATTTCAGTTCAGCGGTTCACATATTCTGTAAATATGTAAGTTTGTATGTGCCTACCGTCAGAATCAGCTTTAAATGCCCATTTTCCTGTGTGCCATTACCCACCAGATCGATGTACTGCGATTTATTGCTAGGTTATGGTTGTATGATAATGTTTGATACTGGTAGTGACCTATAGATGTCACTATTAGGTTTAGGATTTCCTGCCTCATCATGTCTCTGCATTATAGAATCCTCTGTCACAATGCATTCCGTTTCATGCATATTATGATCGTTAGACTTTTTCATTAGATTCATAACTGAAGTTAAACTATCATTTCTCAACGTCAAATATTTCCTAGTTCTCTGTTCTGCCATGATAAAAAATTGTATTTGACCTTCCCACAATTACCATCTTCTTCCTTTTCTCCATGTCTTTCTTTCGAATATTCCAAATTCTGAATAGTTTCATAGGTTACCCCGAGGAATGTCCCATATATACATTTCAAGAAACAGTGAAGCTTTTTAAACATAAATTTGTACTTGTTATATTTATTAAGTTAGATAACGTGGTGACAATTGACAGCAAATTTCGAATCGATTAGCATTAAGGTTAACGAATAGGCATGGCAAATGCACATTTTGCTGACATTGACAGCTATAGCATGTAATAGAAATCTCAGATTATCAGGAAATGTCTCATAAATGGTATAACAAATGAGGACGTTTTTTTACGACCAGCCTTTAAACTATTCAGCACTTTCCCTACATCAGTTAAACAAGCACCTTTGAGCTGTGAAAGAACATATTTCACTTTAGACCCTGGTGGCTTAGGCTGCTGTCCATTCTAAGGTGGTGGTTCTGGTGTTGTTAATCTATTGTTTAATGTACTTGACATTGTTCGTAAGGGTTCTGTGTTTGTCTTTGTTTTGTTAGGCATCACTGTGTGCCCTTTCTAGTTTTGCAATCATCTTGAAGAGGAAGGGAGAGCTGGTTGCTTTGCTATTATTGTCTTAAATATGTATTGTTACTGTAAATGTTCTGTGGCTCTGCATCACAGTGCCGAGGGTTTGTATGCAGTGTGTAATTGTGGTATTTCCTGATCATACTCACTTACTTTTTGATGAAACAAATTACTGTTTTTTTATATATATATTTTCTTTGGAACCTACTGGATGTAAAATGTAGATGACGAATACACCACTTGACACAAGACTGTGATATATTTTTATAGAGAGGATCTTTCATGAGTGCTCATGTTTTATTGAATTTATCAAATGAGTTGGGGAAAAGAGATGAAATGCGAGGTTTGCCAAGCATATTATCTCTTTTTCGCAACGAGTTTAATAAATTCAATAATACAAGGGCACGAATTTTTATCTCCTTTTCGCAACGAGTTTAATAATTCAATAATGCAAGGGCAAAAATGTTAGACTCTATTTATCATATGACATTAAGGATACTTTGAAACCTCATTTCTGGTGTAAAACGTTATAACTTTGTCATTGTCATTATGTACGCGTCGTTGTTATGGACGTCATAACGTTTCCCGTAAATCGGTTTATCGATTTTATTGCATGGCGTTATTTCACTCCTAGACGCGACGTCATATGATAACCTGTCTTTTAACTACTTTTTTATCCTCATTTTTATGCATATTTGTTAATGGCATATATGTATGTATGTACATATTACTGTTCGTTTTTTTTTGCTCGATGTTCTATGTATGATCTAAACAGCTCAAAGGGCCATATGGTAGACTGGCCATTGAGCTAAATTTGTCATCCTCTTAAAATATCATAAACATAAATAATACATAATATTTTGCTCTGTTTCAGGGTTGTTCCGATATTCTTTACGAGCTTCTAGACGAGAATAGTGCAATTCTTATAGGAGTATCAGCGATTATAGCATTACTTGAGGTACTTTGAATATTGATTTCTATAGAAATTCGGTGCAGCCGCTAAACACTCTAAAATTCTAAAATAAATAGACAAAAAAACAGGCAAACCGGGAGAAATGCTTGCGCCAAGCAAACTCCCACATTTATAGATTATGCTTTCAAATCGTTGGAAAATAATGATTTGAAGCAGGTTTCTGAAAATGTATTATAATTTGTATAATATTCTCAAAATGGTCGGTAAATACTTGTTTTGGTGCATGCCTGTGCATAGTGCTATAAAGAGTACATTCTTAAATTGTCCAATGATCAAGGGATTTTTGCATGAAGGCAGTTAAACTATGAGCCGTGACATGGAATTTCCAACAATGTGGTATTTTGACAAGTGTAGACTCAGATGAGCCTGTACAGCCTCCTTTTAAGCTTAGAAACTCCAACTTATCTTCAGTAAGTAGCTTAAAAGTCATAGAATATTCAAGCGACGAGCAGAGGCTCTGATCAGACTGTGCATATGCGCAGGCTGATCTGAGCCTTTGCTGATCGCACATACAACATTGTCGGAAATCTCATGCACTGGCTCTTATAAGTACTATTATATGGAGATTGTAATACAGTATACAGGAAGATGCTTCTTGTGCCAGACATCTGATTGTATTTTAGAGTGAATTTTCAAAATGTTCAGGAAAACTTAATACAGAAAGTTTTTTATCCCAGCATCTATATTGTATTTCATATTGAGCTTTCAAAATGTCCTGCAATACTTGTTTAGTCTCACCATCTGAATAATCAAATAGAGGGGTTTAGAGAATATATCAAGAAATGCATTTTGGTTGCATAATCTGAAACGTTTCATAAAGTGTACTTTCAAAAATATTGGGAATTTTGTTTTAATTTCAGACTTATGTAATGTATTTTCCAAATGTCCAGAAATACTTGTTTAGTCATGGGCATCTGATTCCGATTCTAAATCTTAATCCGATTAGATAAAGGAGTGTGTTTTCCTACCTGTCGGGAAATGTTATACAGGTAGCATCTAACTGATTTGTATGATAGAGCAAAAATTCGAAAATGTTTTTTTTTGTATTGTCACAGCGTGTGTTTGTATTACATAGTTTGCATTTAAAAAATATTAGGAAATGCATATTTTGCTGTGGCTCTTAAATGTTTTATAGATTTTGCCTGACTTTTCATGCATATTGATTTGTTACCTTGGTCATGGCATAAGAAATATTATCTTCAATGCTTAAGGGGCTATCGCTTTCAAAAGCTCTTACTGGTATGAAATTTTTCCTGTAAAAATGGCCTTTTTATCAAGGAGACGGTATCAAGTTTGGCCATATTGTTGTATGAACAATTTATACATCACACATAGATCACTTTATGCCCCAACATACAGTTTTTGAGCAATCGGTAGCATGCTTCTCAGTCGTGTTTAGTTACTTCCTGGTTTTATACCGTTTGCAATATTGTGACCCGCTGGATGAACTTAAGAGAAACATATTTGCATGAACATAACCTACAATTATCCGACTACAATATATAGATGTATTTTCGCCCAAATGTACAAATTTCTGGTAGAAAATATCTTTTTACATTTTTTGCTACTGAATTTTTCATGGTAAAAATCAAAAATTGTAAATAATACCAGAAATACATACATTTGGGCCAAATACTTTTATATATTGTAGTTTGATAACTGTAGTTATTGTTCATGTTGACATTTTTTATCTAAAATTCATCCATATGCCACCATATTGCAAAAGGAATAGAACCAGGAAGTGACTCAAAAACGACTGTTATGCATACTGCCGATTGCTCAAAAGCTGTGTGTTTGGGCTTAAAGTGTTCCGTGTGAGATGCATAAATTATTCAAACAACAATATAGCCAAAGGTACTGTCCTGCCAACCAGTCGTGACAGTGACTTCATGTTTTGTTTACAAATTCATCAGGGACTTGTAATCGATAGATCACTTATGTATTATTTCCTATTCTGTGGATAGGATTAATACACAAGTGATCTATCGATTCGCGTCAGCTCAAGTGGAGTGTACAATGTAGTGTTTTACGTAACAATTTTAAACAAAATATTACGTCACTGTCACTCTTGGCTGGCACGACAGTGTCCGCCTCCTTGATAAATTAGCCATTTTTGTTTATACAGGAAACATTTCATTCAAATGAAATCTTTTGAAAGCAATACACCCTTAAGATATACCCTAAGAATACTGCTCAGATGGTGTGACTATCTAAAATTTTGAAACTTATGCAACAGTTTGTTCTTTTACTCTTTCTAGACACTTACAGTAATAATACTAATTATACTATATTGTATGGGGATATTCAGGTTGGTCTGGCCATTTTTATTCAAAAAGGGCATAAAATGATTTTCACATTACGTGGGTAATGTAAAAATGTAATACTTTAGTAAAGAATAATCTTTTTCATTCTGGATACCGGTAAATAGGTAATTAGGCAAAAAGTAACGACCCAGATGAAATGTCGCATAAATCAACATTTCATCAGGGTTTGCACTGCTTGCTAAGATAGTAACAATCTTCAAGGATAGAAATATGTAAAAATATAGAAATGTAAACCTGTGACTATTTAAAGTAAAAAATTGACAAATCCATGCTCATTGTATCGATATGTATGGGATATTCCATTGGTCTGAAAAGGGTTAACCCATTTAGACCTAGCGTCCTTTTTGTGGGACAAAGACACACAGTGCAGTCCCAGATCAGACGTCGCAGTCTTATCAGGGACTCCACTGTTTGCTTACAGAAAGGTCAAATGGAATTAGGATACACATGCAAAATACAACCTTACAACCCTTAAAACGGAAATGGACTGGTCTTATTGATATTAATTGGAATTTCCATTCGGTTTATATGGGTTAATATAGCTTTCTTTCTGTTTTTGTTACAGGTCCTAGGTGTAATATTTGCAGTGTGTTTATGTAGAAACCGGACTAACTATTATTATGATTATGATGACGATGACTAGAGTCAATGCCATTCTATAGGAGCTATAGTTCAAGCGTTACGTCATTGCAGTTTATCATGACAAAGAAGAATCCATTTAAATTGTGCCATTAGCATGGAGTATTGTTTTCAGTGAGACCTCCAGATGAAGTGTATCAAAAAAATATTTGTCCTGATTCTAAACCAAAGCATATACATGCGCGGACCCAGAAAGTTCAGTCTGAGTGGGTCCAACTCTGACAACATTTTTTTCTTCCTTTTTAGTTTATGAGAAGAAAGAGGATACAAATACCACTAAAAGCGGGCCATCATCGGCCCACCAGCGAAACGCCATTTAAATGGCATTTTGCTAGCGGGCCGATGATGGCCCAACATCGAATCTGGCTTGGTAGCTTCGTGATGTTCCTGAGGGTCCTGAACAGTATTGCTTAGGAACCCTATAACTTTACGATTTTTCAGGGGATGGAGTCTGAACCCTTGTCCCCCTCTGGATCAGCGCATGATATGTTGTGTGTACTCAAACGCATCGTCGCAATGAGGCGGGTTTTAGAACATATGACATATGTTTTAACAAGTGGATAAGGAAATGATCACACTTTTATGCTCTGAAAATTAAAATTTGCTTATCTGGCCCAATGGACCAGTTTATGATATGGTTTTATATCATATGCGTATAGAGGTTCTTTATAAGAACATGCAAAGCTTTCCAGTGAAACAACATACCTACTAGGTAGTTGACTAAATCGCCATCGATGACTATACGATGTGTATCGCAGCAGTAAATAGTGTGTCCCCGTTGGTTACCTAAACGATAAATAGCAAAATGTCACGTGAATGAAGTTGCATTGAATCAATGTAAAGATACCTCTGTACCTCCTTAAGTTGTGTTTTTTTGATTCCCTATTAGATTCTGTTTTTCAATTATGCATACGCAGCTTCCTAATTGTGCAACATTGCCAGGCCCTGAGGTTATTAAAATTGTATTCATTCTCAACACAACTGAGCATGAAATTTATCCTGCTTATAAATGTTAAAATGCCAACTATTGTTGGCATTTTAACATTTATAAGCAGAATAAATACTGCATCTAAGAAAAAAGATAGGGAGCGCAGTGGCTCAGTGGTAGAGTGCTTGACCCGCGACCGAAGGGCCGTAGGTTCGAACCTCATCGGCGTCACTGCATTGTGGTCCTTGAGCAAGACACATTTATCCTAGCTTAGTACTGGTTCAACCCAGGAAGACCCGCACCTATATAAGTGAAAGATTGTTGATGGGATGTAAAGAATCAAATCAAACTAACAAACAAAGCATCTAAGAGTCTTAATGCAAAAAAATCAGTTAAAATGTCATACTCATTTGAGTTGAGCATGAAAAACGTTTTATTACTTCAAGGCCAGATGGTTTGAATTACTACAAAATGTTTTGTTTACACATTGTACAGCGGATACTGCCTTTGTGTACAGACTCACCTGAGTATTTGCTGGTTTTATTTGCTGGTTGATGCCATTTTGAACACATTAATGAAAAACGTCAAATTACATCTTGTTTAAATTTTGCTCTGTTGGATTTTTGTTTCTCCATTTTTTTTAAAATTTTATATCCAACCATTTGTAAGTGGCTGAGTAAAATGAACTATACTGTTCGTAACGTCGTTTGTGTGCCTATCCATCCGTGTGTCTAAATGTATGTTACCACTTTCATTTGGAATCTATAACTAAAGTAATTTTAGATACATTTTCTTTAAACTAGGCTTACTTTGTCTTCCTGGTGTCTCGTGATTGTTGTGTGGCTCTTCCTCGCAGTGCCATGGGTTTGTCTGCAGTTTGTGATTATGGTATTTCCTGATAAAACTCACTATTTTGAAACATTGATATTGTGTTGAGTGGTTTGGGATTTTACTTGGACAAATTTCGTTAATTTTAAACATTTTATTATCTTGATGTTTTGAAAATGTCGTTTAAGATATATAGTTAAATTATTTTTGACTTAGAATGCTAGTATTTGTTATAATGCTAGTATATCGTTGGTTCGTTTACAAAACCCCGTACGTGCACTTTTGTAAATTTTACAGGAGAGACAAAAATGTTTTGATTGTTTGCTTTTTGTTATATTCTTGTGAGACTGAATGCATATTTCAAGTTTATTTAACGGGTAAACCTAATACATTGTCAGTTTTATGTTTCTAGCATATTGTGATACTTTTTAAAAAAAATATACAAGATTTTGTAACCGGATATTGCTGATACGACATTTTGCAAATTTTCGAAACTCAATAAAGACAAGTTGCGTTTTAATAAAATAGATAAAAAGGTAACCAAAGGTAGTTCTGTTCCTTTTGAGATGTGTAAGCTGCATTTAATGTATCCATGTTACCTATGCTGACATTTCGATTTATAGGGACAAAATCTCGTATAATATAGAATCCACAAAAAAGCGAGTTTACAAATTTTCGTATCTGTAGCATTTTCGTAAATAATCTGATTGAAGGCAAGAAACAAGTTCGCATGACAAATTTAAGCATGAAATCGCGAGGAAGTATTCAAAGACACCCTTTGAAACTACCACAGCAATAAACCAGATAGAGCTTACCTGCTTTTTTGTCTTATCAGATTTACGTATACAAGGTCTAAGAACTGGTAGTTTTGACTAATTTAGGTACAAGATTTTGGAACGTCACAAAACAACAACTTTTCATTTGCTATTGCATACAAGGTTTTGTGACCTGGGGCGCTGAACTGTCGTTATTGGCGTCATGTTAAAAACAGAGTTTGGTAAAAAAAAAGTGCGCATACGAGGTTTTGTAAACGAACCAACCATATGAGGAACTCTTTGAAATCGACAAGGTCTCGTTGTTGGTCTGAATCGATGACAAATCAAAGGGATATTTCTCATAGTTGAAAAAAGTATGTCGTAAACAAATCAGCATAATTTTTGAATGGATTGGAATTCATTTTATGTGGATTTTAACAAATGATTCTTTTACTGTCTTCTATTATGATAATAAAAAACAAAAATATTCAAACGATCTTTCTTCTTTGACCTTTTGTATATTGGAAACCCCTAAGTGACATATAAAAAAGACAGCCAAGAGGTTAGCCCTTTCCCAGCAGGTGACCACAAAGCCCCAATCAACAGATAAGACAGCATGACGGACATGAAACATAAATAACAAAAAGGATCTACAAAAGAAGCCCCACTTGGAATGGTCAGTCAAAGGTTTTTTACTGGAGGGCTTAAACTAGTTTCATGGTACCAACCTCATCCTTATTTCTGATGTGGATCAAGACAAATAGATGTTTGGTTCGCATGAAAGATTCCTAATTTATCGATGTATCATCTCCGTCCATACAAATCGAGATATAAAAGAGAAAAAAACACAGTCATATGTTAATTGTATTACTGGGAACCGGATCCCTTTTTGTATTCCAAAATGATAGGTATAAGAACATATTGTACAAGGGTCATTTTTTTTATGTTTGTAGAACTGTAGATTTATTGAAACCAGCTAAAGTAAATACATATATTGTATACATATTTTGGAGAGATTGAGCTTTTATCTATTACATGCAACCTTAAACTATCTAAAATATATAATTTTTATGATTTCTAAAAGGCAAAGATATACCTATATAATGGAAATATCATATAGATATGGCAATGGTGTGTTTTGTCACTGACAGATCATATAAAACAATTGCATGAAAATGGATTGATATCCATGCATGAAACTTTGACTATAGACAGAAGACTCTTAGTGATACAATAATATGAAGTCAGTGTAACTTTTTATGCAACAAGTATTTGGTATACAATATTTATTTGTAACCTAGCAAATTGTACAGTACTAGGCATATACCAATTTATTGGGAAAGGTGTAAAAAATAGAAGTTGACACCAATGCCTATCAACTGCCGCCTTCTGTGAGTGAGACGGTGGTCGTCGATGGGCATGGTTGTCATACAGCCCTATATTTTGGTGTCAAAGCTAAAGAAAAACAAGACAAGGTTTCTCAGCTGTACTGGTTACCTAAACTCCATAAAATCCCTATAAAGCAAGCTGTGTTGCCATTTCTAGTTCTTGTGAGACAACAAAACTTTTCTGTATTGTTAACCGCATGTCTTACAGCTGTTAAAAACATGTTATCAAGTACTGTGAAAAGGTATATGAGAGATCCGGTAAAATCTATTTAGTGTGTTAAAAAATCAGGTGAAATTTAGATAAACTTAAAGCTAGAGATTTCAATGCTACCAGTTTGTCTACTTATGTTTTTTCTACTCTTTACGCTACTTTACCTCATAAATTGATTAAAGAAAAACTAATTGATCTTATTGAAAGAACTTTCAATAAGGAAGGCTCTCCTTACCTCGCATGTAACGACAGAAACGCAATTTTTACTTCGTTAAAACCTTAAAAATATCATGCAAGGTCTTGTCAAAATGTTTGTGAGGCGCTGACCTTTTTGTTGGACAACATTTTTATATGATTTGGCCCCAAGCTGTATAGGCAAGTAGTTGGGATTCCTATGCGCACTAATTTTGCTCCCCTGGTTGCTGCTTTATTCCTGTTTTGTTATGAGAGGGACTTTATGATGTCTCTTTCTGATGATAAGCAGGTTGATATTATTGATTCTTTTAACACCACATCCAGATATATGAACGATTTTTAAACATTAATAATGTTTATTTTGACAATATGGTAAGTCAAATATACCCTTCAGAGCTCCAACATAATAAAGCCAATACCTCTGATACCGAAGCCGCGTTTTTAGACATGCATTTATCATTTTCTTATGATATTGTTTCTACCAAAATTTATGATAAATGTAACGACTTTGATTTTGAAATCTTCAATATCCGATTTTTTGATGGCGGTGTTCCTCGCTCTACATCTTATGGAGTCTATATCTCTCAACTCATTCGTTTTGCTAGAGCATCTAGCCATGTTGCTGACTTCAACACTAGCAATAAATTGTTAACTCAGAAACTTCTTAAACAAGGTTATCGGTATTATAAACTTCGCAAAACCGTTTCTAAATTTTATAGACGATACTATTATTTGATGTCTAAATTCCAAGTTGGACTTAAATCTCTCTTGCGCCAAAGACTTTCCGAACCCGAATTCTATGGTGACTTGGTGTATAAATTGAAGAAGATTGTTGGCTCTTATAATTGTTGACACATTAACACCATTTTAAACTTAATTCTCTACCACTACACATATTGAATAATGGTAAATAGTACATACTTTGTGAAACGAACTCCTCCTAGAACTTTCAGTATATCATTTTAAGATAGAAGATGTACAAGTTGAAGTTTAATGATGAAAAAATAGTTTTTGACAAATTTACTCCATTTTTAATTTAACCAACATCAGACCACTGCACATATTAAGTAATGGCTGATAGTGCATACTTTGGATGTACATGTGGGAGTTTAATGATGGAAAAATAATTTTGGACAAATTTACATCATTTTTAACTTTGCTGATTCCAGATCACTGCACACATTAAGTAATGGCTGATAGTGCATACTTTGTGAAATCAACTTCTCCTAGAGTCTTGGTGTATCCTCTTTATACTTTGCATGTATGTTACAGACATACTGAAGATGTGCGTGTGGACGTTTGACGAAGAAAAAATATTTTTTGATAAATTTACAGCATTTTAAACTTAGCCAATTCTCGACAATTGCACATATTGAATAATGGTTAATAGTTCATATCTGTGAAATCAACTCCCTGAGAGCCTTCAGCGTATCCTTTTAATTCTTTGCATGTATGTTACCGACAAACTAAATTTTGTTTTGATAAATTAACACCATTTTTGACATAGCCGATTTTCGACCACTGTACACCTTAAGTAATGGATGATAGTGCATACTTTGTGAAATCAACTCCTCATGGAGTCTCCGGTGTATCCTTTTTATACTTTGCATGTATGTTACAGACATATTGAAGATGTACATGCGGACGTTTGATGATAAAAAAATATTTTTTGATAAATTTACAGCATTTTGAACGTATTCAATTCTCGACCACTGCACATATTGAATAATGGATAATAATGCATACTTCGTTAAATCAACTCCACAAGAGCCTTCAAAGTATACTTTGCATGTATGTTACAGACATATTGAATATGTGCATGTGGAAGCTTAATGATGTAAAAACATTTTTTGATAAATTTACAGCATTTTAGACTTAGCAAATTCTAGACCACTGCACATATTTAATGATGGTTAATAAATCATACGTTGTGAAATAAACTTCTACAGCATTAGAGTGTATCCTTTTAATAATCATGTATGTTGCAGATATATTGAAGATATTGTTGCGGGAGTATACTTGAAGCCTTGCTTGCAGCCCAATTCTTGTTACTATAGCAATATCCAACCATCTGTGCTGTCTGTTGCACTTGCACCAGACATGTATAATAGTACTGGTTGTTACAACTGCGCGGGACCAACAGGTCTGTATTTTACAGTTTCTCCCAAGCAGCAGCAATGTATATTATGGTAACACCTAACCAGCAGTCATGATGGTAAATCTCTTACTCGTATTTTGTTGGTACACAGCACTCCATAAGAAAAAATATTTTCCGTCTTTTTTGGTAATTTCGTTTTTTAGCAATCCATCCATAAATCACTTTCAACCTGATTTTTCCCGCATATTAATTAAAAAAGCGTGTACTTTGAGCAAGCACTCTGTCACTGAGTTTTCGGTGATATCGTTCGTTCAGTATACCCTGGCATTTATCACTTCATTTTTTTCTGACAGAGTGTATACCAAAAAGTGGTCTGGAAAGTGATGCATGAATTGATGGATACGATTACCAGAACAAAGACAAAACACAATACCATTAGGAAAACATACATCCGTTATTTTTTCAGTGCAGTATATCATAACAAAACACATGTGATGCCACATCCTCCTATCCATCTTGGACGTAATTTTGAATATAACGCTGAACAACAACAACAACAACAACAACTACAACAACAACAACAACAATACGCTAGTCAATTTCTCCAAATACAACTACTGTTGAAAACTATCAGAAAAAATGTTATTAACTGTGATTCTGATTTCAGGTTGAATTATGCTTTAAACTGCGGTCATTTTGGACACCATCGTAAATATTTTAACCTTCTGAATCAAACCAATGTTCCATTTTAATCATTTGTATCATTTAGACTCTAAACAGCCATAAACAGTCAAAATTTAAATGCATTTTATTTCGTTTTGGTCAGATAAGACTAAATGACGACCATCTTGGATTTGAACCTTCTGAATCAAAGTAAAATTCCATTTTAATTGTCCGCATCATTTAACATCTAACCATCCATAAAATGTCAAAATTAAAGCGCTTATTATTGAACCTGTTGGCAAGATAGGTTATAGGATCCTAGCTGACGGCCATCTTGGACGCCATCTTTAATATTTCAAAACGCTCAATGATGCCAGAGTGGCATCATTTGGATTCATCATGTGCAATGTCTAAACAACAAGAATCAATGAAGAAAAAAAACTTTAAAATCAAGTTCCAGTTCATTCTTGTTTTCTATGGAGGTAGAGGTTGTACCTACGAAATAGGCATCATGCTTGATGCCCCTAGAATACAGCTCCCTGAAAGAACTTCTAAGTCTTGTCTTACCACTATCAAAAGACATGCAATTAAGTACTGTGAAAAAGTATATGAAAGATCCGGTAAGAGTCTATTTTGGATATCCCTAAACCATTCTAGCGAATTATTAGATACAATTAAAGCTAGTGACTTTCGTGCAACTGTGTGTCATACAGTGTGTCTACATAAGATTTCCCCCACCCCCACTCCTTACACTACTTACTCCATAATTCAATTAAAGATAAACTTATTGATCTAATTGAAAGAACCTTCCGAAGAGAAGGTTCCCCTTACCTTGTATGTAACGGCAGAAATGCTATTCTTTTACTTAAGATCAGCCGAAAAAATGTCAGACATGTTCTTGTCAAAATGTATGTGACTCGCTGACTTTTCTACTAGACATCACTTTTATACGAATTGGCACTAAGTTGTTTAAGTTGGACTTATTTTGCCCCCCCCCCCCCCCCCCGGTTGCGGGTGTATTCTTGGTTTGTTATGGGAGAGACTTTATTATGCCTCTTTCTGTTGATAAGCAGGCTGATATCATTGACGCTTTTTAACACTTTATCCAGATATTTGGATGGTATTTTTAACATAGATAATATATTTTCTGACAATAATGTTATGGTAAGTCAAATATACCCTTCAGAGCTTCAACTTACTAAAGCCAATGCCTCTGATACCGAAGCCTCCTTTCTGGATTTACATTTGATATTATTTTTACCAACATTTATAATAAACGTGACGATTTTGATTTTTGGAATTGTCTATTTCCCATTTTTAGACGGTGATGTTCCTCGCTCTACTATGGAGCTTTACATAGTGGAGCACTTTCTTAGTCAAGTCGTGAATATACAAACGCGCAACGATGCAACTCTTGACCTACATCTCACTGATTTCCTATCCCCTGTGAATAAATTCAAGTGGATGCCCCCGATCGGCAGAACACGACATTGTATATGCTGAGTATGATATTATGGCAAAAAGGATAAAATAGGCATAACGCAAGATCTATCTCTATAAACGTGCAGATATGATCGGCCTTAAAGACCCAATAATCCAATTTAAGTGTGCGTACCTTTCACATGTCAGTAAATAATATGTGGGTCAAATTTAAGACATGTTTCGAAGCTTATAAACATGTCATGTATAAGCTTTAGAAATAGAAAATGAGTATGATCAGGAAATACCACAATCACACCCCAGGGGGGTACTCTGATATTTTCACACATACGTAGGCTCGGGCTATTTTTTGGGGTTCAAAACTCTGAATTTCAATATTTTTTGGGTTTTCAGAAAAATGAATACTTTTTTGGGATATGATGATTTTGTGGATATTTTTTTGGGGTCATCACAAAATTGGGCTAGTTTGAGGGTCATTTCTATGCAATTTACGGTCTTTTTTAAGGTCAAGGTACAGAATTGGGATATTTTTTGGGGTTGCTAAAATTTCAAATATTTTTTTGGGGTGCTTGAAATTCTTGATATTTTGTTGGGGTGAACGGTAGATGCCTGGTCCAAGCCTACGTATGCGTAAAAAAATAGAGTACCCCCCCCCCCCCTGGGAATCACACACTGCAGGCAATACCATGGCATCGCGAGGAAGAGCCACACAACAATCACAAGATGCTTAGAAGACAAACTAACCAAACAAACAGCTTTCTCTTCCCCTTCAAGATGATTGCAAAACTAGAATGGACATAAAGTAACGTACAGCAAAACATAGAACAATTTCAGACTCCCACAATGGGAGTAACAATAAACAACAAATCAACAACAACATAACCTTACATACCTTCGTGCTTGTAAATTCAATGATCATCAGAGCACATGTACAGAAGGTATTGAGAGATGCGTATTGGAAATACGTTTCTGATATATTTACATTTGAGAGCAACAGCTCAGATCCCGACTCTCCTAAGCCTAAAAAGATTAAAAAGTTTTGGTCAATTATCAAATCATTTAAAAACGATGGATTTGGGATCACCTCACTCAGAGAAAATGGAATTCTTAAGACAGAAATCGACACAAGAGGCTATTATACTAATGGGATAACTATAGGATAAGAGGGTCCAACCAGAGGTGGATCACATCTGTATGATCAGGTATTCTGTTCGCAGACGACTGTGTCCTGTATAGAAATATAAATTCACTTCAGGACTGTTTGATCTTGCAAGAAGGCCTCACTAGCTTAGGACATTGGGAAGTCGATTGGCAAATGCAATTCAATGTAGCCAAACGTCACTCTATGAAAGTGATTCGGCATCATCACCACAAGCAAATAAATGTTGACTATAACCTACACAATAAAACTTAGGAAAATGTTCAGTCAGCAAAATACCTAGGTATAACTTTCACTGATAAAATGGGTTGGGTCAGCACATATTAAAAAATTCTTCCAAAGCAACGAAGACACTAAGTCTTGGTTTTCTTCACAGGAATTTGGTTTTTGCACTTAGGAGTACTAAACAAGTTGCATACAAAGATAAAGAGATAATCTAAAGCAGCTTTATTCAACATCTCTTATTTGAAATGGACACTGTGAAATTATTGCGACATAACAATATATAAATACACATAAAACCTTGTGTCAGCCTTAACTAGGGTAAGCGGCACCCGTTTGGGGCCCTTACACGAAACTTCAGATTAAGAAAATTCAGAGGACAGGGCTGCCAGTTGGACCTGCTGGAGATGGTGAAACATGAGTAGTGTCGGCAAAATGCTCGACGAGCTTATGTGACCATCTCTTGAGGCCCGTAGGGATCAGTCCTCCCTGCTTCTCTTTCACAAGATTCATTGTGGAGCAGTGTCTATTGATAAGAAAAGAACAAGTACATGCTCACAGTTTGAAAAGTACCACATAGTTCTCAGTCTTTTGTGGTCAATACCCAGACCCAGGCACCCTTCTTCTTTGTTTCTTAGAGTTCGTCCGCTGATTTGTCGGACCACCCGGATAAACCGGTAAAAGGGGGACAATGGATAAAATGTTCTAAAAAACTAAATGTCACCAACTTAAGTGTAATACAATGCACTGACTAATGTATGTTAATAAATGACCGCAAAATCAAAGCAGATGTAAAAAATAAACCCTAAATATGTATATGATCAACCTAAGATATGAGTACTCACTGGACTACTCAATGCCATTTAGTCACAAAACATAGCTGAACGGATAGTCCTCGTCCCTGAGGTAGATCTAGGGGAGGGAACCACTGCAGCTGGCGACCTGGGGAGTAAAATTATCTAGTGAAACATAACGGCTGGGGAGTGTCCACATACCCCGACTTTGATGACGTTTACACACGGAAGTAACCTTTTTATGATGTTGTGGTTCAAGTGTAACGAAATTATACCCGGTGTTTCAATTGCACTTTTGTTTATTTCTGTGTGCTTGGGTGTATTTCTTGCAGCGTTTGAATTCTCAGCTGTCGCTGATGTAGAGAAACTCTGCAGGTGCGTTTGACTTGTTTTGAAAGATACATTGTTCAAAATACGCATAAATTAGAGTTCCCCACATAGCACTGAATTCAGGGCGATATGATGGATTTTTATTTTATTTTATCATATAGCCCTGATTTTTTAAGCCTCTATCTTTTCCCTTACGGTTAGCGTGGACGTAAACCAAGTTGAAAACACATTTCCAAACAGTGTCTTCCTCTAACACTACTCCATTGTGTATGTTTATAGGTTTATCTATATGTTGCTAGTTTGGTTTGCCGCTGATGCATACCTGATTAGTTCTAAAAAGATAAAATACTCCTGTCCACACAGAATGTTTACACTATTTGTTTTCAAAACATGGCGTCATTTTTGTCTTCTGAGCTGAAGAGCATGCTTTTTCTGTGGGAAACTAAAGTCACGCACGAATTTGTTTTGGTATTTTATGTACCGATAATGACCCGTTCACTTTCCGTTTTCTGAATACACAGATGTTTTAACAACATTAAATACCAAAATCAGACTTATATAATGTTTTCTTTTACCTTCCTTATTATCATAATTGGCCAAAAATTGATCATACCTGGTCTGTTGAGATTAAAATAATCCAATACCATCTCACCATACATTTGTTACATGTAGATTTTTGCAAAAAAGATGACCAATTACCGATCTAACTGGGGCCACCTTTTACCAATTTGTTGCCATCGAGAACTACCCAGTTGGACATGTGCAAACTGTGTCCGAGGAGTTCTTAACGGCAATGGATGAGATCCTTTTTTGTGCATACAGGTTGATTTTTATGGTGACCTCTCTCACCATTTGTAATAGGTTTTCTTTTAATATCTTGATGAATGTCAACGAATAAAGGTCAATCTTCCACCTAGTATGCAAATTTTTCACCCTGGTTCTGTATTCCGACGGATGTCACTGGATTGAAAATTGACTATTTTCAGATAAGGAACTCCCCCACTTCCGCTAACAGGAAATACATAGAAAAAAATCCAAATGGTTTTGCATATTCAAACAATGACATCTTTATACAATTCTAATCATAAACCATTGCGCACATGTTCAAAAAGAAGGTCAAAACACCCAATGTCTCTATATAAGATTCACGTGGCGCCTTAAAACGATGGGTACTAACTGTGTGTATTGACTGATAGCCTATTTGAACATAAGCGTGTTATAGTAAAGCTATTCAGCGTGCAGCAAGGTTAGCCATGAAATAAAAAATATTTTCTTTCACTAATATCTTACTGATCACTGTGCAAAAGTAATTTGATTCTGATCTTTCCAATCCATCGCTTCTTGTCGTAAACAAGCTGACCCTCTCTCGGTTCAGAGGTCAATGTACTCTTGCGTTAGCTTGCTACTTTTGGCGGGAAACTTGTCACGTGAGCACATGATCAGAATAACAATTGTCCGCCTTGTTGGAAAAGTCCATTTTCGGTCTGATTATGACATTTTGGGACATGACAAAGCTTCCTTTCAGAAAATTAGATTTATACGGGTGGGGTATGTGATTGTTAAGGATTTCTGTCAAGTAAGTATCTCTTTTTCTTTGGCATGCTATATTAAATTGAAATCAAACCATTCTTGGAAATCGACTTTCATTTTCTGAAATAGGTCATTAATCGTTATAATTTAATAGAAAATAGGGGGCGCTACAATGCACAATAATACAGAAACGTGACTGCTGCGAGCGTACCAACATTGAGTAAGTTAACAGAATCAATAGCTTTAACAATTTTGCCCTGATTTTCAAAATTCAAACACCTACTTGTTTCTTATAATGTCCACAATCCACTGTTAATCTTATTATAATAATGTACTGAGTTTTTGAAAAAGCGCTGACATACCTTACCTAGTCATGGGGAGTATAACCAGTACCCGGTTTTATTATATTTCTCAACGTTTTATTAAGTTCGTCTCATCAATTCAACATCCGAATTTTATCGCAAAAACGTCATCACCCCTAGTTCGTGAAAAGCATGCAAAATGGCTGCGATGAGCCGAAAAACAACAACAAGAACATGATATTACAGATTGCATTGATCGTGTCATAATAACGAAGTCAATGGTAACATTTTTATAACTTTGGTTGTGTATGTAAAACACATGAAGAAGTGTAAATGGTTGGATTGTCAAGGAAACGAGTTTTTCCCAAAACTAAAGGGGACTCCATCACTGGTCAAGATAGAGCACACAAACACTGCGACTTTAGATTCAGCCAGATCGAAAAAAAATATAAAGTCGCAGTTCTGCAACTATTCCCCACAATGCATAAAATTGGGTGGGGTACCTTGCATACATAACTTTTGGACCTGCATCATGTTTTTTTTAGTTTTAGGGGCATTTTTGTTCATATATGTTTAATCTTTTGAATAAACTCAGTAAGCTTACCTTTGAATAAAAGGTTAAAAGATAAACAATGGCATAGTCTCAAACTTTCCTGTCAATGGACTAGACCAGTCCAATGTTATTGTTTTCATCCGTGCTATCTATCTATCTTCGGATACTGCCTACACCTTTGGCAGGCACTGCGCGTCAGGGTTATGAAAAAGAGTAAAAGATGAATGAATTGTAGATGGAAGGTTAAAATCTAGATCAAAGGAGGCAAAAATGAAAACAACTTTCTGGGATTGATCAGTAAAAACATTAATGAAGTCAGTACTTAAAACTGATGAAAAGGGGCCAGTCTAAAACTATTAAAATCATGTTAAAATATGCAGTGTACTGTCTAGGGTTTGGGATGCTGCAGTTGTCCAACTGCTGCCTTGAAGATCTCAAGACTTGGAACAACTGCAACATTGGCTGGGAGCATGGACGTATATATTACCTGGACTGGAAACACCAATAGATTTACCGATAATAGTTATTTGATCTTTGCCGCTCTGAAATCCAGGTACATGTAAGCGTCAGGCAATTTCCGATAAAGTGACAGATCACTTTAAGAGAAGGCACTGTCTCGGGGTCCGGTACCGGACCCCTAGACTACGGGGCTACGGGTCCGGTACCGGACACCGAGCCACGCCTATGAGGACTGTCTCGGGGTCCGGTAGTTTGTGAAACAACTACTCGGCACGTCCAGGGATACGGGGATGCGTGTCCGTACCTGCACGTATATGTAGTAACTGTTATTTAACCAACAAAAACTCGTGTAGAAGTTTCACTTTGGTTGGTGTTTGTCTCAATGTTCTTATTAATTTATTGTTGTTATCTGTCTACTTGATTATTTGCCTAAAGGTAAATACCAATTTGCACTTTCATTGAAGTAAGCAAACGGTGATTGCGGGTGCATTGTTTAATTGCTTTCATACTGGCTAATTGGTCACATAACTGTCTGTCTGTCTGTCCGCCCGTCCATCCACCGCAACCACCAGTGAAACGCATGGGCCGATGGTGGTCCGAAGTTATTCAAAATAAAACAGCTTAAAATATGGGCCGATTTTGGCCGATATAACATGCTAGCACGGGAAGTTATTCACAGCGGTGAGACGGTTCTTTTGAGCACCCAAAAGCTTAAGGCCAAATAAGCACACAAAATCAGACCACTGTCGAACACCAGCCAAACGCATGGGCCGATGGTGGCTCGGTAATAGCATGCTGGCACAGGATGTTATTCACAACAAAACAGCTATATATGACTATTGAGCTCTACGAAATGTGGTGCTCAGAAATTTATGATAGGGATCTAATATCAGTTGGGCGTATTCATGATGCGATGATCCAGAGGGGGGGGGGGCAGGGGCTCCGGAGCCCTCTCCCCCTGAAAAATCATAAGAAATATAGGGTTTCTTAGCAATACTGATCAGGATCCCCTGAAAATTAAAAAGCTACTAAGCCAGCAATGTTGGGCCATCATGAGCACGCCAGTGAAAAGCCATTTATGTTCTGCTAGATTATCCCAGTCCAGTCTTTGTAGCAAACAGTGTGGATCCGGATTAAACTGCTCTATTAAGAGCAGTCTGATCCAGGTCCACGATGTTTGTCTGTACAGAGAAATTAGCCATTGAAGTAAGCATAAGTTGTATTTTCCTTACATAACGACCCATATGTCGTCTACTAGTTCATTATTGAAAGACGTCTTTGAAGCAATCAATATTGACCCAGATCTCATAGGAGCAGTCTGATACTGGTCCAAAATGTTTGTCTGTACGTGGATATTGGCCATTTAAGTAAGCATAAGTTGCATTTCCCTGACATAACGACCCATAAGCAGTCTTTGTAGCAAATAGTGTGGACCAGTATCAAACTGCTATCCTAGGAGTAGCCTGAACCGGATTCGCAATGTTTGTTTGTCCGTAAGACGTCTTTGTAGCAAACAGTTTGGACCCAAATCTGACTGCTCTCCTAGCACCAGTCTGATCAGGGTCCACGGCGAAATTAGCCGTTGGCGTAAGCATTTACATGTAGCAGATAACTCCAGCAGAAGTAAATTTTAGATGCATTTCCGCGATTGAGTCGTTCAACCTATGTAGATCTCTGTAGCAAATAGAGAAGACCGAGATCAGACTGTTATCATAGGAGCAGTCTGATCCTGTTCATCACTGTTTGTCATTATTTTAGATGCATTTCCGCGATCGGGTCTTCAACCTTAGGATATCCATTTGTAACGTCTCTCTAGCAAACAGTGTGGATCCAGATCAGACTGATGCTAAAATGTCATTTCCTTTTTGGACCATAACAGTTGTTTAAAAAAAGACAAAAAAGACTCAGAGTCTTCTTATAAAGCTATGTCCGTATGTCAAAAGATACCAGCAAGATCCACTGCCGTTGTCCCAGTAGTGAGTCTCTTTGAAAGCTATAGTTGAAAAATGAATCTACACTACAGACTATGTAAGCTTATTTGACACTGCTCACTCATCTCACTAATCAGCTGCCAACAAATAGTTTAATTGGTCCCTTTCATTGAAGATGAGACGATAATTGATTTGTTACAGGTGAGTTAAGTTCTTTTTTTTACCTTACCGTTATTATTTATATACCTTTTGTATAAGCGTAATTGTTTGAATAGTATGACGCATGACAGTAAATACAGATTGGTTTCCCTTCAACATGAGTTTTTGTTGGTAAAATAACTGTTACACATGTACTACATATACGTGCAGGTACGGTATCCCTAGACGTGTCAGTAGTTGTTTAACAAACTACCGGACCCCGAGACAGTCCTCATAGGCTTGGCTCGGTGTCCGGTACCGGACCCCTAGAATCAGTGTCTAGGGGTCCGGTACCGGACCCGTAGCCCCGTAGTCTAGAGGTCCGGTACCGGACCCGGAGACAGTGCCTTAAGAGAAAGAGATGCGCATGTGTATGGGCATTTGTGTCTTCACCCCTAGCATCTCAGTAAGAAGCGATAGGTCTGAAAGAATAGTACCGTTTTATGGATGAGCTTCTAAGCTGCAATTTGATACCAAACACGATGTTGTGCTGGTAAAAAGTAAAATAATTCCGCGGAAGAAATGAACCTAAAATTACCATCTTATCCGCGTCGTGTGATGACACGGATCTTAAATTTACCCCCCTCCCCCCCCCCCCAATATACGTTCGTGGTGATGAGCGCTTATTAGCCAAACATCGCTTGGTAAAAAATGAAATGTAAAACTATTCAACAAAAGAGAATGAACTTTCGATGAAAATTTAAAAAAGAAACAACAAAAAAAACGTGTGTTGCAGTTCATTCACTATTGCATGGATCATAAATACAGCTATAATATGGGCCTCGACGCGAGAAACCCTGTCTTCGGGGTTTTGGGGAAAAACACAGGCGCAGACCAGCCTGCGCATCCACGCAGTCTGAGCAGCGCCTTTTTATTCGCTTTTTGGAAAGTAACTATCATATGTAAACGTGCTGCAGGTGAAATTTCAACTTTCAAGCTAGTCTCTATAGCTGAGGAGACTGGTTTGAAACACTCTTTGTAAACCCCCCCCCCCCCCCCCCCCCCCCCCCCCCCCTCCCGAAGACAGGTTTTTCTCACAACGAGGCCCATGTGATACCAAACAATCTAGTGTTCTCAGAAAAAAAATACCCAAGAAAAAGGGTAACGCATCAGGCTTTTCTTCATTTCACAGACATGGAAGAAGGTCTAACGTCCTTTTTGTGGAGCATAGATAAACAGTGCAGAACCAGATGAGACCCAGCAGAACGCGGTATCTGATCAGGGTCTCAATCGTTTGCTTACAGAATGTTCCATAAAAATTTAAGAAAATGAAAATGACACCCAACACCCCTTTAAATGAAATCGCCTGGTCCAATTGAGTGGAGAGGGCATAAATGAGTTAAATAGAAATCTTTTATTTAATTCTTTAATTGGCTATTATTGTCAGTTGTTGAGAATACCACTTCTAAAATAAGTCGTTTTGGTTGAAGAGATATTTAACGCAGTCGCGGATTTGGTTGAAGAGATATTTAACGCAGCCGCGGAAGTAATTGCTGCTCACAGCTGTCTTACCAACTACATTGTTAATTGTTAAACAAAAGCTTTTTAAGGAAATGATATGAAGTGTATCTATGGTTGACAAAGCATCATTTATAATTAAATGTATGTTTTCACGCTTTTAAATCTTGCAATGTGGCTAAATTCCTGGTGTACATTAGAGGCAATGTTTAGGGCAGTGTTGGGACACCTCCGTAGAGTGGAACGTTATGCGAAATATGAAGAAAGACGATTTTGCTAGCATCTTATCTGCATGATTTTATTTTGTTTTTGCTAAAAAAATTAAAATTTTAGTTCGGATATGTGTAATTTGTGTATCAAGTGTTAAGTATATAAAAAATACTCACATCAATTAGCTCTACCACCGACAATTTCGATGGTATAGAATATACAGATGTAGTACGAAAGTTGAAAATTTTATCATTTTGCCTCTTTTTCATGTCGTCTCTGCAACAAAAGTTTGCAATATAACGATATTCTACAAAATGCAAATTTAGGACAAATATATTAACGTTCAGGAATTTAAAGAATTACACTCATTGAGCGCTTCACATTGCCACAGTTAAAGTGACAAGTACCTCAGTAAAATTCTAACTTCCACCATTTTCAAGATGGCGGCTTGTAAACAACGCAATCTGTCCAAAATAACACGAAAATTAACCATTATCCACTGATTTTATTCCAACATAACACATATGAAATATACTTAAAAACTTATTCTTGTATATTCCGTAAGAATTTTCTCCACATATATTGAATATTCACGGTTTTAACATTGAAAACTTTCCAATGGATCATCGCTATGAACAGCCTCTTTGAAAATGGCGGCAGTAAGGTATTTATCTCGGCGTATACCCGATTTACGCTTAGGCAATAATATTGATAAAATAGACAAGAAGCCAATCCATTCAAGTATACATCCGTGCTGGGAGGGCATTCCACTGGACAATGGCCAGTGGAAAGAAAGAGTATTTATAGTAGTCCTTGCCAGTATGAATTTGGCAGAATGTCATAGAATGGCAATACCTGGAGATCCTATGTGTGGGCTGCATGTAGTCAGGAAGGGGCACGGCCACCAGGCCATTTACAATTTTGTAGAAGAGGCAGAGACGGGCCATAGATCGTCTCTTTTCAAGGGTCTGCCAGTTCAACTGAGACTGCAATGAAGTGACACTAGTTGTCCTGGCCTAATCACTTAAGGTCCACCGGGCTGCACTTCTTTGGACCATTTCTACTTTATGGGTCTTGTCTTTGGTATGGGGGTCCCACACTGCTGAAGCGTACTCCAGCTGGGGACGAACTAGGGATTGATAAGCCATTTCTCGGATTTCAGGGGACTTAGTTTTGATATTTCTTTTAATAAAGCCGAGTGACCTGTTTGCATTGGCTGTGATTCTGTCCACATGAGTGTTCCATATGAGGTTGCTGGAGATATCCACCCCCAAGTACCTGGTGCTGCTGACAGCCTCCAGCACCTGTCCATGCAGTATATACTGCGTCTGGAGAGGGTTCCTGGAGGATGTCACCCTCACGACCTGGCACTTGGAGGGGTTAAACTCCATATCCCATCTAGCCTCCCATGTCTGCAGTCTGTCTAGGTCCCTCTGTAGTTTGTCACTGTCGCTTTTATTTTCTAGGGTTAGGTAAATGGCAGTGTCATCAGCAAATAGACGCACCTGTGAGACAATGTCGTCGGGAAGGTCATTGATGTAGACCAGGAAAAGGATCGGGCCCAGCACAGAGCCTTAAGGGACTCCGGATATGACTGGGACAAAGTCGGATTCCTCGCCCTCAACAACAACCTTCTGCCGACGGTTACCAAGGAAGGCTTGTATCCAGCGCAAGGTTGCGCTTCTGAGACCGTAGGAGTGCAGTTTCATAATCAGTTTTGAGTGGTTTACCTTATCAAATGCTTTGGAGAAATCTAGAAGTATGAGATCGGTCTGTTTTCCCTGGCTGGTCTTACGTGCAAGGTCCTCAATGAGTGATACTAACTGTGTCTCACAGGAGCGTCTCTCTCTGAAACCATGCTGTAAGTCATGCATCAGTCCATTTGAGTCAAGGTTTCTAACTAAGTTTGAGGCTATGATGTGTTCCATGACCTTAAACAAGATACATGTACGGCAAACAGGCCTGTAATTGGCAGCAGTTGATTTATCCCCCTTCTTGAATATAGGCGAGACATTGGCTGAGTTCCAGATAAGTGGCACAGCACAGGACTCAAGGGAGCGCTCAAAAAGAACTTTGATGATTGGAGCCAGTTCCACCCAAAGTTCTTGAAGGATGACAGGTTTGATTCTGTCTTGGCCTGCTGCCTTTTTGGGTATAAGGTTTTTTAGGAGGTTCAATATTCCTGCTTCAGAGATTTTGATGTCTGGCACTAGGGGTGTTGAATTTGACCATGTGATAACAATTTGACAGTGTGACTTTTAATTGTCTTGGGCAAAAAACCTTCCGCTCAATGCAAGCCTATATCTAATAGTAAAGTATCGTCTGTCACCATTGACCATTATGATAATGGAGGCGGTAGAGAAAGAGAAACTATAAGAAAGATAGAAATCAGTAATAAGGAAAGAAAGAAAATTTAAGAAATATTTCCAACTGTGTTTTCGACCCTTCAAACTAGACTGATCTGGCTACGGTGACCGCTAAGGGGAATGGTAGCGCCACCAGCATAGTTCTAGCAAGCATCACTAGGTTCTACTCGCAGTTGGCCCCTAACTGTATTAGAATGAGAAGGTAGACAGCCCCCACTTGAAGGATACCAAGTTGGGGCCTCAGCTAAGGTAGCTGGGAGGGAATTCCACAATGGAATGGTGTAGGGGAAGAAGCTGTACTTTAAGGTGTCCGTAGAGGAAGCATATTGTCTCAGCTTCTTGCCATCTTGTGATCTGGATCTGGTTGAGGCTAGGGTAACAAAGTCAGCAGCTGGGATATCCACTAGGCCATTAATGATCTTAAACATCATTGTGACTTGGCTCTTCTTGTTTCAAGTGTATCCCAGTTGAGGTCCTCCAGCATGTCTGTAACGCTGCTTGTGTTCCGATATCTATTTGTAGCATATCTTGCTGCTCCCTCTGGACCATCTCTATCCTTTTCTTTGCCTGGATGGTGTAAGGGCTCCATACATTTGAGCAGTATTCCAGGTTCAGACGTACAAGTGTAAAGTAAGCAGATGCTTTTGTCTCACAGCTGTTTACTGGTAAGTTCCATTGAAGGAAACCTAGCATGCTGTTGCCTTTTTTCACAATCCGATCTATATGAGGATTCCAGGAAAGATTACTTGTTATGTCAACTCCGAGGTATTTTGACTGTTCATCTGTGTGTAGGATCTGTCCTTTCAGTGTGTAGGAGTGCAGAACTGGTGATCTTGCTCTAGTAACTCTAAGGAAACTGCATTTTTCTGGACGGAAACACATCCCCCATTTGTCTTCCCACTCAGCCAGTCTGTGCAGATCCTCTTGTAGCTGTAGGCAGTCCTTTTGTTGTCTTAATACCTTGTAGTTCTGTAGATGACACAGTCGTCTGCAGGGGAGCGCAGTGGCTCAGTGGTAGAGTGCTTGACTCGAGACCGAAGGGCCGCGGGTTCGAGCCTCACCGGCGTCACTGTGTTGTGTCCTTGAGCAAGACACATTTATCCTAGCTTAGTACTGGTTCAACCCAGGAAGACCCGTCCCGCATAACTGAAAGATTGTTGAGTGGACGTAAAGAATCAAATCAAACAAAACAAACAAACAGTCGTCTGCAAACAGTCTTGTTTTGGCCATGACACAATCTGTTAAGTCATTGATGAACAGCAGGAACAGGAGGGGACCAAGGACAGTTCCCTGTGGCACACCGCTAACCACTGGCGCTTTATCTGAAACAGCTCCATCGACAATGACCTGTTGGCTTCTGTCAGACAAGAAGGACTCAATCCACTTGTAGGTTTGACCTTGTATACCATAATGGTTGATCTTAGCTAGAATACGTTGATGAGATACTCGATCAAATGCCTTGCTGAAGTCTAGTATGACTAAGTCCATTTGTTTCCCTCTGTCACTGCAATCCGCAAGCTCATGCACCAGTGTCAGAAGTTGGGTTTCGCAACTTCGCAGTGCCCAGAAGCCATGTTGGCAGTCTGTTAAAATGCTGTTATCTTCTAAGTGTTTAAGGATGATGATATGCTTTTGTATCTTGCAGCACAGGCTTGTCAATGATACTGGAGGGTAGTTGCTTGCTTTAAATTAGTCTCCCTTCTTAAATACTGGTGTGATATTTGCTGATCTCCAGTCCTAAGGAACTTCCCCACAGTCAAAGGATTTTTGGTAGATGGCTGTAAGCAGGGGTGCTAATTCAACAGCTAAGTCCTTGAGTATCCTGGCAGAGATCATGTCTGGTCCACATGCTTTCTGTGGGTTGATCTTGAGTAGAAGTTTACGTATTCCATGTTCTTTTACTGTGATCTCTTCCATGGGCTGGTATGGTTGACCTGATGGACTTGTTGGTATCTTCCTTTGTGTAGACCGATTCATTTTGCCTGTTAAGGATGTTAGTCTTGTCCTTTGGATCTGCATGCATCTTGCCGTTTTCTTTTAGGGGAGCCACACCACTGCTATCTTTCCTTAACGACTTGATAAAAGACCAGAATCTCTTCTGCTTGTTGGGTTGATGGTCACTCTCAGGGTCTCCAATATCTATGATGTTTTCTTCATGCTACCAGTAAGCCTGACATTCAGCTTTCTTACCTTTGCCTTGATGTGTCAGTAATGTGATATGTCTTTAGCACGGTGAGAGGTCCGTTGTTTTTTGAAGAGTTTGTTCAGTTTTCGCTGCAGCATCCTCACATGTTTGTCTATCAATGGTTTATGGGACTTGTTTCCTCGAATTAATTTCTGTGAAATGAATTTTTCCATTTAAAAATAAGTTGATGGATTTTAGTCTTGAAGTCTTTCAAGATTGTGTTGATATCTGTTGATGGTGCTTTGGATAAGAAATCAGAAGTGTAGTTCCTAAGTTCAGCTTTGAAACCTTCGTAGCCAGCTTTATGATATTGAAAGATCTTCCTAGGTGAAGTCACTTTCTTCATTGGTCGAAGGCTGGACTCTATGAAGACTGCTTTGTGATCACTGATACCTGGGATTACATGAACATGGTTGACAAGGGTCTCATTATTGGTGAACAACAAGTCTAAAATGTTGGAACTGGACTTGGTGACTCTTGTTGGTTCTGTGACAACTTGCTCCAAAAATGTGTCATTTGTAATAGTCAGTAACTGATGACACTGTGCACTCAGATCATCTATGTATTAAACTAAATATCTATCAGTCAAGAACAAGTTTAAAGTATGAAAAATCCTCCAGGCCCCCAGATAAGAGTGCCTAACTGAAAATTATTTTTCTTATTTCTCAACCAAAACATATGTTGTGGGTACTCAAAAGAACCGTCTCGATGAGACGGTTCTTTTGAACATCCAAAACACATGTATGAACAGATGGATAAGAAAATAATCGCAATTTTACGCAAAATAATTTGGCTTAATTGGCCCTATGTCCTCTTTATATTTCAGTATGGCAGAAGGGCAAGATGCAAATGCAGAAACTTTCAGAGATGCAGGAAAAACCGCCTTTGTTCTTGGCTACACTGGGGAAACAGGAAAACGTCTTGTTCAGGAGCTAGCCAAAGATAAACTATTTAGAAAAGTTGCCTTAATTGGACGAAGGCAAGTCCAACTACCTTCAGATATTGGTCCAGAATTTGTAAGTTTTCAGTAAAATTTGTTTCTTATATTGTTATAGGGATCACACATGTTTTTTCATGCATCAACATTCGCTGGTTCATGCGTAAGCTGTTTGAACATGAGCCCAATAAGCTGAGTATTCAAACATGTCGTGAGGGACCTGGCAAATGTTAATGCAATGAAGCAGACATGTGTGATCATTTTTCTTGCACATTTTACCTAATTCCAAACAAATTTTCACTGAAAATGCAGAGCTCTAATATATTAGAATGTTCATTTTCTTACTCTGGATTTCTCTAAACAAAATGAAGTCAACTGTAAACATTTTCACAATGTCATAGGCATATGCAGCATTTTCCAGAACAAAAGCATCAACCTATGATCAGTTTGGTAAGCAAAGCTTTCCGTATAGTGTCATGCAAGTGGCCTGAAGGGCTCATTTTAAGCATTTTCAAGTTTAAACCCATGTGAATCTCCTGATTTGAGCATGATTTGAACATGGATTTTTGTTCACTTGATAATGGGTCAAAACATCTATAATATAAATAGGTCATTACTGTCGTGAAACCTTTAGTGACAGTGACGTAATTTTTTGTTTACGAATGCGAAGTAAAACACAAACATATACACTTCACTTTAGCTAATGGGAATGGATAGATCACTTCTGTATCAATCCTATCCTGCAGATAGGATTAATACACAAGTGACATATTGATTCTAAATCCCTGATAAATATGTAAACAAAACATGACATCACTGTTACTCTCAGCTGGCAGGACAGTAGCTCATGTATTGCTCTCTCTCAGATGCATGACATTGCAGGACCCCCCTGACAATTTTTTTTGGATCTGCCCATGATTTAGACCTCTTTACACATTATATAGATGTGAATGCATAGCTCCAGATAAGGATTGGAGGCAATTGGGTATTTACCCACCTCTTTTTGACTTAATTGGGTATTTCAAATTTTAAATTGGGTATTTCAAGTTTTTGTATTGGGTATCAATCTGAAAGCAAATAAGCAATGAAAGCGGTTCTTGTGTCTCTTGATTTTTTTTGTTTCTTACTTGTAGTCTTACTTGTAGTCATCGGGAGACTTATTAAGCCCCAAAGGCTTGTTTTTCCCCTCTGCTCTCTTGTTTTCTTGTCGTCGCTTCCGGTTATTGTGTTACATAATAAAGTTAGTAAATTTCTGATAAGTCATACCTTGAGTTTTTCCATAACTTGTCTAGTTTAGTTTTGAATTCCAACACGGTTTTTGAATTTACTATTTCTGATGATAAATTGTTCCACACTGGGATAGTTCTCATTGCAAATGAATTCAATCTGATAGATTTATTAACTTGAGGTTTATTCAGTTTTAAATTGTGTCCTCTTAATTGGCTGTTGTCCGTGAATGTAAAAAACTTGCTCATGTCAATGTCATCTATTTTGTGAATTATTTTAAACACTTGAATGATATCATATCTTTTTCTCCTATATTCCAAAGTTGATAAATTCAATTCCATTAGATGCTCTCTGTAGGACATTCCATGTAACTCAGGTACCAGACGGGTAGCCCGTCTTTGGGCATTTTCCAGGATCTGCTTGCACTTTTTAGTAGTTGGATAATATATCAAGTTCCCATAGTCGAGGTGAGATCTCACTAATGATTTATATAATGTTAAAAATGTGCTTTTATTAATATGTGTAAATTTCCTTCTAATTAAACCACTTATTCTATTCACCTTATTCACAACCTTGTCAATGTGCTCATCAAATTTGAGATTTTTCTTGAACAATATGCCTAGATCACATTCAGAGTCTTCTAGTGATAATGTATGAGAGTTATTTTCACTGTCAGTCAAACTATATTCAATTTCAAAATGTATATTACCAAATGAGATCTTTTTACATTTCTTTATATTAAATCCTAAAAGCCAGTCTCTACTCCATTTACACAGTCTTTCAATGTCCTCTTGCAGTTCCATCATGTCTGCTTCAGACTCAATGTTACGATAAAGTTTGCAGTCATCTGCGAATAGTTTACATACACTTCCTACCACTCCAGGCAAATCATTTATGTAAATTATGAACAATAATGGACCAAGTATAGACCCTTGGGGGATTCCCGATAAAACATCACTCCATTTGGAAGACTTTCCATTGGTGACAACTATCAGCTTTCTATCATTTAAAAAGTTTTTCAACCATTTCAACAAGTTTCCAGTTATTCCATACCCTTCTAATTTCTTGATGAGACGTTTATGAGGAACGCTATCGAAAGCCTTTCTGAAGTCCAGATATACAGTATCTACTTGCAAATTATTGTCTAATGCTTCGGGCCAGTCTTCCATAACTGTTAATAGCTGTAATACAGTGCTTCTATTCCTTCGAAATCCATATTGACTATCTGACAACAATTTATAACTCGACAAGTGATCCATTATAGCTTCTCTGATATTACTCTCCAACAATTTACATATTACTGAGGTCAAGGACACTGGCCTGTAATTTCCTGGATCTTGTTTGTTACCCTTTTTGAAAATACATGTTATATTTGCTTTTCTCCAGTCTTCTGGCACTTCTCCTGATGCTAAAGTTTTACGAAAAATATCAGTCAATGGGAGATAAATCTCGTCTGCACACTCTTTAAGAAAGTACGGATGACACTCATCTGGGCCCCATGATTTTGAACTATTTAGAGTTTTTAACTGTTTAAGTACCTTTTCTGCCTTAATGTCCACACTATTTATGAATTCATCATCTTTCACTTTTTGCTCAAATTCTGGCATTTCTTCATTACCTTCTACTGTAAATACTGACGCAAAAAAGTCGTATAATATTTCTGCCTTATCCACATCCTCAGTTTTTATATTCCCATGTTGATCTTTTATATCCCCTATGTTACTTTTACTCTTTGTTTCTTCCTTTACATGTCTCCAAAATGTTTTTGGTTATATTTTCACACTTTCTGCTATTCCCCTTTGATATCTTTTCTTGGCAAATCTAACTGCTTTAGAGGCACTATTTCTTAACTTACAGTAATTCTCATAGTCTACATAGCTGTGACTGAATATGAAACGCTTCCATGCGTGATACTTCTTTTTTACTTTTCTTACACAATACTGGTCCATCCATTTTGGTTTTTTAAATTTAACATTTGCTCTTTTAACAGGTACATGTTTTTCAATACAATAATTGACCTTACTCATGAAAAATTTCCAAGAGTTGTCTGTATCCAATCCATCCATATCATTCCAATCTACATTTACTTTCGGTTTCACTTTAAGAAAGCACACTGGCAATATAAGTATATCTAAGATCGCTATTTCATACTTATTTCGAAAAACCAACGTATCTATCAAGTCATCTTTGATTCTTCGAACCATCATTGCGGTATTAGGGTTAGTTAGGATATGATATTATTCAATTGCTTTAAGGCTTTTACGCCCACGTTACGCCATTGTTATTGTAAAGGGAGACGAATGTCGTTATAGTGTAAATATTGGGTATAGCTAAACAGCGCCAAGAATGTTCCTAGACTGGTTTACAATTTAATAAACTAGTTTTGGCGCCACGTCGTGTATAAATTTGTACCCGACAACAGCTTGTGATGCGAAAAACGACAATCGGAAACTGAATACTATAGCGTCATACGCTACGAAAAGTTCGGAATTGAGTATCAAAGATTTTGTACGCACAGAAATGAATTTAATTGCGTTTTCAGGTTCAGGAAATTGCGTAAATACGCAATACCCAGCCTTATCTGGAGCTATGGCATGCTAGTTTAACTCTTTGTATGCTGGGTAATTTTTCATGCCTTTGTGGTCTTCTGCTGACTTTTTTCAAAATTAACTTTTTCAACAATTTCTTTCAGAAACATTATCAGAGAGTCAAATGGTTGCATCCAGATCAGGACCCAAAGAACTTGATCCAAACTTTTTGATCTGGATCCAAACTATTTGCTAAAGTTACATGTATAAGCTAGATGACAGAAGTCGCCACTAGCAGGCAAAGAGTTTAAGATTGACTTTATACATGTGGGAAACCCAGTCTTAGCCTCTTAGGGGGTCAGCAAACAACAAAAGCTCAGATCAGCCTGCACGTCCGCACAGTCTGATCTGCGCCTTTGTTATTCGCTTAATGAATAGTATCATATCTAGACTTGCTATGAGTGAAATTTCAATTTTCTAGCAAGTCTCTGTTGCTGGGCAGGCTGATTTGAACCTCAATTTGTCTGAATCCCGGAAGACAGGTTTTTTCACAGCCCGTATGTAGTTAGTACTGTTTGCCCATTTTATGCATTCTTTCCCACCTGATTGGATGATGATGTATTTTAACAGGAACAGATACAAGTAGATTTTGAGAGATTAGATGATTATTCTGATGCCTTCAAAGGTCATGATGTTGGGTTTAGCTGTCTGGGCACCACTAGAGGAGTTGCTGGTGAGGTAGGTGGCATTTAGTCTAACTTACAGCTGCAAAGTGCAGTTTGTGTCTTTGTGAGAAAATCTGTCTATGGGGCATGTGACCAGGTCAGACACAAACATGCCTGTTACCTTGATAAGGCACTGGACAGACTGATAATGCACAAGCTGTTCTGTGCCTTTGTTGTTGGCATTCAACAAAATCAGGTGTTCCATTTATCATAGATCTGAGTAAACAAGGTATCAGCAAACTTTTTCAGCATACAATTGTAAATATTTTCTACCCATCATTTTAAACATATGTTTTGAGTGATTCTCATTGAGGTGGTTCTTTTGAGTACCCACAACAAATATTTTGGTTAAAAAATGATAAGAAAAAAATTGTTACACGCTCTTAACTAAAGGCCTGATCTAATTGTAACTTTGGTTAGTTTGCTTTTAATCATGAATAATGTTTTAGCAGCTGTTCTGTGCCATCATTTTAAGATATTTTAAATTTATCATGAGAAATTGCACCATCATATATGCTTTGGTTGAAAAATCAGAACGACTTTTTGATGGGGCACAGGTCATTTTATTGTTTTTGGCATGTATTGGCTCATATCATACAGCACATAAGACCAAAATCAGGCAGCTCTTTTAAGAGCTGTCTGATCTTGGTCTGCTCTGTTGGCTTATGGAAATATGTTAAGGTATGATCCTACACTAGTGGACCTGACAAGTAATTTCTTTGTTTTATGTACCAACATGAAAGTTTATTTAAACATGTATATGATTATTCATTTTGGGTGGAGCTTAGCATGAATATTCATGAAGGAAACGGTTAATTCTATTTTGTAGAAAGGGTTTGTGCGGGTAGACCATGACTATGTGTTAAATGCAGCTCAACTGGCAAAGGCAGGTGGAACCAAACATTTTCAGGTTATGTCATCATATGGGGCCAACCATAACAGCACTGCTCTTTATACAAGAACAAAGGTATCTAAATTATGTCTACACAACAAAAGAGATATTTTATTTACTGTCAACATAATAATGTCACTATACTGTAAGCATAACAATATAACTATAGTAACTAGTACTAGTTTTGTAGTGATTTGTCTGGCCCTGGACCTTCGAGTTTAAATGTCACACAATTAAGGAGCCAGCTTTATCTAGATGCATTAGGATTTATTTTTATACAATGCAGTCCCTTTATAATATATCTTGTTATAACACAGATTTGGATATTACATGGTCATGCTGTGGCTCCCAAATATTTACCATGGAATTTTACAAGGCAAATATAAGAAAATGACCGTGAAGTTGTAGTTTTCATATACTTTTTTTGTAATTATAGAGGATATTCAAATTTTTGGAATGAATATGCCATTTATTTCATCGAGTGAAGCAAAAATGCATATTTCATGCATGGCGAAGCCACAAATGAAATATACATTTTCTCATTTCACGAGATGAAATAAATGACATATTCATGACAAAAATTTGAATATTCTTTTTATTATATACACATGCTAAATGACACCATATACTTCCGTACATTACCCATATTAATGATGACGTTGCATAATGTGCATTGTCGGCCAAAACTGAAACCACAGGAGCAGGAGTTGAAAAAGTGAAAATTTCTGCAAATCCCGATAATTTAATTACCAAAATTGTGCTTGTGATCTAACTAAGAAAATGAATACCCACGCTTTTTGTTTTTGTCCACTAATAAGAAAGTTACAGGCATTTGAAATTCTGAAGTGGGCTCAAGGAAGTCAATGGAGAAAGCAGAGGACATCCAATATCACCTGTGAAATACAACTTGTATTTTCATGGCTGTGAAATACAACCTTTTTAAAATATACATTATATTTAATCAATATTTCCCTGTATTTTATTACTTTGTATATAATATAATCCCTTTATAACATGATTCTCTTATAACACAGTCCATTCATATGGACCCCAAACATAGTGGTTTAGGGGTACTGCATTGTATTTAGGTTATAATATACAATTATTGACTATTGAGGTGATGTCAACCAGAGAGTACCAATATTGACCGAGGTGGAGCCGAGGTCAATATTGGTATTCTCAGGTTGATATCACATCATGTCCAATGCCTCAATAGTCAACAATTGTTTTATTATATAATTTCTCAACAAAAGAGCAGCAACAACAACAAAATCATGGCCATGGACTATGTCTTCTACAGTCTTGAATTTCTTTTTTACATGATTACTAACTGATTTCATTCAGTTAAAAGAAGAATGAATGCATACTTTATTTGTAATTACAACTGCAGACATAGAAGACCCAGATTAAATGCCGCATAATGTGGCATTTCATCAGGGTCTACACTGTTTGCTAAGACAAAAAGATCTTCAGAGAAAAAAACTGCAATTTTATTTAGAAATTATAACCAGTGACCCCTTGAATTATACAATAGACCATTCCAAGTTTATTGCATCAATCCAGAAGGAAGAATTCTTAAGTTTATTTAAGAGTTCTGCTGTATAGTATATTCAACAGCAAATTCTGAATTACATGTAAATGATGAAACACCAAATCTTGTGAATTTCATGCTGCTGTCACTCACTGAGTTTTATTTACAGCAAATCATGCAAGTTTCGTGCTGAAAGCACACCTGTTATAGAAAGTTTCTATGAAGTCTATTTTTAGTAACTAATATTGACTGGGAAAAACCCACAGCCCTTGCGACATGTAGTTATAATGACTCGAGAGAATATGCATCTGGGCCAATCAGGAAATGTTTATTTATAGATTATATAATAAAGTGTTATATTTACATTTTCAAAGCAAGCCTTTAATGAATCTATAGATTTTAGCAACCGTACATAGCCTCATGAATGGCAAAATAATTGATTGACAGCTGCCAATCTCACTTGCCTGGGCAGTTTGCTTCAAACATCAAATTCATTCGCCAGATGTGACACAGGTGTTGTGATTGACAACGAGCGACACCTGAGTCGCACATGCAAAACAAGCTTCTTGTTTGCTCCATTGGCTGTCCGTGTTCACACTGGCTGTTCCACTTTTCCGTTTTACACTCCAACAAAACCGTTATTACGATTAAAATTAAATACAATATAGTTTTTTTCTCCTAAATTATAAATATTTCTAATTATTAGTTATTTATAATGAAATGTAAATATAAGTAATAAATTCAATTTTTGAAATGTTCATGGAATCATGAATACTTCGAGTCTCTTGCAAGGTTAACGTGAAGCCTTTCGGTCTTCACTTGCTTTACAATAGACCCGAAGTATTCATGATTTCATGAATATTCCAAAAATCAAATTCAATTCTTAAGTGACCACATTGGGTTAACATACCAAATATTGATTGCATAAATAGGCTTCAAACTGAGATAGCCTGCCCCCTGTAGCTCAATTGATAGCGAGTCTGATGCTGATTCTGGGGTAGTGAGTTTGATCTTGGTTTGGTCTCATACTTTCTTGGAGGTTGGTCATGAAATATTATTTTATGCAGTCATTCTTCTCCTTCCATTGATTCAAGAAGGGCTGGGAAAGTTTGAGCACTGAGTACTGGTTAACTGCTTGGTCTACACTTGCCCAGGAAAAAAGTTGGTTAGATTAATTGACTGTATCGACATCACCATAGCTTTTGACTGGGACGTTAAACCACAAATCAAACAAAATCATTCTGAGATCATGTCATTGTGATTTCACAACTATGTAGAAGTCAGAAGGCACATATGGGGAACATAGTGGCTCAGTGGTAGAGTGCTTGACTCGAGACTGAGAGGCCGCGGGTTTGAGCCTTCACAGCCACATTGCGGTGTGAGCAAGACATTTATCCTAGCTTAGTACTGGTTCAACCCAGGAAGACTCGTCCCTGTTTAACTGAAAGATTGTTGATGGGACGTAAAGAATCAAATCAAACAAAACAAGAAGGCACATATATGAGTCAATGTCAAAATTCGTCAAATTTTGAAAGAAGTAAAAGGAAAAATATGAATTAAATAAAATGATAATCTTTTTTCATGAAAGTAACAAGTTGTTTCTGAAAATACTATTAAAAGCAAAAAGAAATCTTAACAGCGAATCAGATCCTTATAATTGAGTTTCAAAGATCACATGACCAGATAAAATGTCAATACCGTAACAAACTTTAATTCCTGTTTTTTCTTCAAATCTCGTCATGGATATTTATTTTGTTGTATTGGATAAGTTCAAAAAATCATGTGTTTAATTGTGTCAAAGGTAAAATTTGAACAAAATTATTATTTTTGACAAATTAGTAAACGTAAAATGCAATTTTTTATCTTTTATGTAATTTTGCATACTATTTTCTCATTTTTTTGTTTAAAAACCACATTTCTAGAAAATTACAATGCTTTGGTATGATTGTAATCAACCAAAGGAATTGATCAGGTACTTAAAATCTACATGTTGTCTCTGTCTGATATACTTTTTCCCAAAAATATCACTGTTACGGTACTTGACAAAAATGTTACGGTATTGACTTTTAAAGAATATATGCTAGTGTAATTCTTCTGTTTAAGATTTGGTGTAGAGCACTGTTGACCAGATTGCAATGTTAATACTCTTGACACATGTGCACAGAAAGAATTTTGGAATATATGGTAGATTGCATTTATTTCAAAATATTGTTACGGGTTTGACAAAACTGTTACGGTATTGACAAACCCTGCCTGAAAACAAAACAACATGTCAATACCGTAACAAACTGTTTATACTCAAAATCATCATTCAATTGGTTTTATGCTTCTGTTTAAATTTGATAAAGCATTCTTATCATAAATTACTTAATAAACTTGACTAAAAACTAATATCTTTGCATTCAAAACTGTACTTTTTTGACAGCATATGTCAAAACCGTAACAAGATGTGTCAATACCGCAACATTTTCATCGTTACGGTATTGACTGTTACGGTATTGATATATTCTACATATTTTTTTACTTAAAATAATGATTACTCCCTAAAACATTGCAACAAGAGTGATTTTTTGTTGAGAAATTTTATTTGGTCAAGATGTTAAAACCAGAAATTTTTTATCAAATTCCATTGTCCATTTTTGTGTTACGGTCATTTGACACAAAAAAAATATACTATAAAAATTTCACTCACCAAAACAGTATTTTCTTTTGCCAGCTCTGTAGATGCTTTACAAAACACATGTATTCTTAGTAAATAGAAAGTGTCAAATTAGTATGACAGAAAACCAGATTCAGCACCATTAGGGATCCCGTATTATTTTTGCAATTTATCAAGTGTTACGGTCTTGACATAAACGCTTGGGACAGAGGTTTTTTGGCAAAAAAATGCAAAAAATGTAATGAAAAATCACATATTGAAACCTCCTACATTTACTTTGATAATGCTTTTATCAATACAGTCAGTTAAAATTCCTGAGAAAATAACAGTTTTTTTAATAATTCTTGTCGAAAGTTCAATTTTTACCGTCGGACGGGCAAAAATGCCAAAAAATGGGGTTTTAATCCAATAAAAAATATATTTACACACCAATATTTTTCAGTTTTATCAGCTAGCCTTATTAAGTATGATCAGTAGTATTGTGTGAAGAAAAAAAATTCATGATCACATCAGCGGTTTTCATAAGATATTAAACGGACAAGAATTTTGACGAATTTTGACAATGACTCATATGCAGGCTGATGTGTGTTGTTCTTTGAATACACATGAGTGAAAGCTTTCAGGATTAATCTGGGCTTCAGGATTTTGAGGCTGATTTTCCACAGAATGTCAGCCTCAAAATGCTGAATTAGGGAGATCATAACGAATTTTTAGTGGGCATACAACGAGTTTTAAAATTGGATTTTCGTAAGTTCACGATTTTAGAAATTTTGAACTTTCACCCATTAATATAACAAAAAAAGGTTTTCTCATGGTATAGCACATTTAACTCTTAGCCATTCAGTCATGACTTTTGCCATCTGCTCTCTTATCTGCAGATTTTTTTGGTAACCTATAATGCAAACAATGTTGACCCTGATCAGACTGCTCCATTGGGAGCAGTCTGATCAGGGCTCATATTGTTTTCCTTTGATGAAAAATTCTAGTCTGATGTGCATGTGAATTTTTGCAGCAGATGTAAAAGTAGAGAACACTTTTAGCCGTGGGGTAAGGGTTGATAATGATTGAATCTTTGCATAGTGGGAAATTTTTCATGTTTTTTATGCCTGCTGATTTTTTTTTTCTTCAAAAAATATCTCTTTTTGATTTTTTTTGCAGGAATACCATCAAAGTGTCAAACAGCTTGGACCCAGATAAGGCCTGATGTTTCTTCTGGCCAGATCTGGGTCCAAGCTGTTTGCAAAGGTTATCAGCAGGCAACTTTTGCAAGTGAAAAGCTGTCACTTTGCAAGCCTTAGCAAATTAGTATCCTTGAACCATAACTCCTAAACTTAAAAAAGGTATTACACAAAACCAGTAGAATATAAAATTGATGAAAATTAACATATAAATATGGTTGTTTTCTTTCAGGGTCAGGTTGAAGAAGCCTTAAAAGTTATGCATTTTGACAGATTATCAATTTTTAGACCTGCGTAAGTATCCATACATTAGTTAAACCCTTTCCCTCATAGAGACACCTCTTGATTTGATCTTCAAAATGCAGATCGGTATGAAGATAAATTGAAACAAAATATTTAACCCATAAATATGAAATGCTTTAGCAATAACAATGGAATATCACTCTTTCATAACACAGTACACCGCGTCAAATTGCACTGGGGTCTGGCCTCAAAAGTCACACCATTACTCAGTATCTGGTTTGGCCTCCGTCAACTCCCAAAGCAGCCACACTGTGTATCATCATGCTCGAAAGGAGCCTCTGAAACACCGCCATAGGATTTTGAATCCATTTATGATGCACTTTCAAGGTCCATGACATTATTGACGCCATTTCACTCTCTCTCCTTTCGTCCAAGGATGGCCCATAAATGTTTAATTGAAGAAATATTGGTTGATTTACTTGAATTGTGTTCCTGCTGATAATGTCAGAACAGCTCTCATAGATCCACATGAGTTTTTGCCCTTGTTTCTGTTTTGTAACTTCTCTGTCATAAGTTGCATTATGTTCCTTATACACTTCTTCACATTTCTGTACTGCAAATGACGCGATCTGTCAGGGCTATCAAAGTAGCCTGAGACTAGGCTGCTCTTGCATATTATGTTAATTTTGTGCAAATTGGTTTATATTTTAAGCAACAAATTTTAAGTATTTGATTTTATCAAACTATGTTCCTACAGCAATGTTTGTTTGTTTGATTTGATTCTTTACATCCCATCAACAATCTTTCAGTTATAAAGGGACGGGTCATCCTGGGTTAAACCAGTACTAAGCTAGGATTAATGTTCTTGCTCAAGGACACAACGTAGTGACGCCGGTGAGGCTCAAACCCGTGGCCCCTCGGTCTTGAGTCAGGCACTCTACCACTGAGCCACTGCGCTCCCCCTACAGCAATGTACGGATATATAGCATAACAATGATATTATCTTACTTTTGTAAAGGAACTTAATTATTTCAAGATAAACAATGTCAAATGAGTTTGATATATGCTTTTGTGGTTAGGACAGACTAGGGCACTTTGTCCTAAGACTGAATGGGCACAACAAACAAAGAGTTTTCAACAAAAGAATCATTGCCTAAGAACAGACAGCCAGCCCACCAGTGTGTTTAATTTTATTTTACTGGCCAAAAACTCACCCTAAATTCTGCTGTCGCTCTTCAATAACATGTCAATCATTAATATCAAATTGTACTCAGTCTGTAATTATTTTTTATTTCTTTCAGTGTTTTAATGGTAAACAGAAATGAAAGTCGTCCTTTAGAATCTCTAGCTAGGTTTGTTCTTATACCAATGGCTAAACTGTTCCCCACAGCTATTACAGTACCTGTCGAGGTAGTGGTTAGAGCCATGATAAACAGTGCAGTGACACACTCAGACCATACTGTGGAGACATTTGAAAACAAAGCCATTCATCTTATGTCAGGGATAAGTAGTGCCTGTCCTACAGAGAGCAGTAAAACCAAGTGATCCTGGTGTGGTAATTTGTCATAAAGCATGGTTCTTCGCTTCATCTTATACTATAAACATATTTGGACCAGCATATGAGATTTTGGTACTTAAAGCACTAAATTTTCACCCACTTTTCTCTTTCTATTATCAAATGAAATGTTGATTTTCAGGGCTGGAACTCACAAAATGCTTGTCAGAATAGCAAACGGGGAAGACCCTGATAGGACTGATCTAGGTCGGCACTGTTCGTCAAGACATTTCTGGCAGGCAACTAGTGTTTGAAATTTTAGAACAAATCCGCCAATAAAAACACATGCTGGCGTATCCAGGGGGGGGGGGTGTTGCTAGACGTCTTATATTTGATCTGGGTTTTCATCTACAGCCATACTTTGTGCATGAGAGAGTAGCAAAGGCACTTGCAAGTCTGTACCTTTGCTTTGACTTGCACGAGCCTTTGTTGATTGACACTGGGATAAGTACCAAAATCTCATGTGCTGTTTCCTTTAATCTTTTCAGTTTACAGCGTTAGAAAAAGGTAATGGGAAATGAAACACTAGATTGGACAAGATTGATTTTGACTCTTCTGCTCCTTTTGGCTGATCATGAGACAGATTTTGTGAAGTTTTAAAAGCAAAAATTGTCAAGTTCTTGTATTTTGACATTTCTTACCAGTTGTAATGGTCCTTGGTAATTTGGTCAGGCCCATTAAGGAGGAACAGTCTTATCAAGGTAATTCTGGTTTGAAATTTAGACAAACATTTTGTGAACTATTTACCTGGTTGCCAAGTTTTTAATTCAGATATGTATTATAACGGGAAAGAAAAGAAAAAATTGAAACTTACAATTTTAACTTCCTATATTTTTTAGGGTGCAAAATAAAAAGTTGTTTATCCCTTTCAGGGCTATGTTTCTGAGGTAAACTCTTCCACTTTAAATTGTTGAAGAATCCATTGTGTTAAAAAGGGATGTTAGACAAATCCTGAAAAACACCGCAAAAAAATTAGATTGATAAAAAGAGTAAAATGAGTAAGCAAACAGTGTAGATCAAGATTAGATGGCTCATATGAGCCATCTAATCTGGATCTACACTGTTTGCAGGTCTATAGTGTTGAAAGGGCTTTAAGATCATAGTACAGTCTTAGCTTTAAAACTTTTCCCCATGCTTAAGTAGTGGGCATTAACTAGAATCTAGGCTAGTCAGGTTATTTTATTTGACACAGTTTTCTATTTAAGAAGCACCTAAATTCAGTGCTAATTTTTTGAACTTGGCATTGAACAAAGAATCATTGAGCAAGTTTAACTACAATGCCATGCCTAGCATATCCTAACAGACTTGCAGTTATAGCTTCCCCTCACATTTTTGAGAAGGAGGGGACACTATTGTTTTTGGTGTGGGTTCCATCACCCTTTACATTGCTATGATGGTGCATGATAACTGAAGAACAAGTAAGCAGATTTTAACAAATTTACCTTGATATAACATTCAATTCTGGATATGATTAACCCATTTAAGCCTAGCATTCTTTTTATGGGACATAGGCAAACAGGTAAGATCTAGATAAGACACTGCATAATGTGACATCTGATCAGGATCTTCACATGTTCTATTAAAATTTGGAAAAAATACAATCCAAAATCCCTCAAATTGGAAATGGGCTTGTCCTACTGATAATGGTAGGCAACTCCATTTGACTTAAATGGGTTGCCATTATATACCTGTTGTGATGGTGGAGAGACATCTTTCATTCTCAGTGTTTATACAAATATTGTGAAAAGATTACGAAATATAAGAGAGTGAACAATGCAAAATCAGAAAAGAAAAAAAAGTCCAGGTCCAGATGATATGGCTTTTGTACACTGCTGAACTAGATAAGATGACTGTGCTACAGTGCACATCTAGATACATGTAATATGCATCCATGCTTGGCAATTGCCAATATTTATTGAAATTTTTATTCTACTTATTACACATACCATTTGCCCACCAAATATCATAACCAATTTACCACCATATTGCCTCATCATGAGAAAACATGTCCTTGTGCATTGCGCCCAGGTAATGCTCAAACCAGCCTGCTCAGCTACAGAGACTATTTAAAATTCTTAAATTTTACATATAACAAGTTAAATTATTATACTTTCTAGGGAAAGGTGCTGGAGTAGTGCAGTGGCTTAGTGATAGAGTGTTATTTCAAGGCTCACCAGAGGCACTGTTTTTTGCCCTTGAGCAAGACACATTATCCTATGCATAGTACTGGTTCAACCCATGAAGACAGGAATACACTTCATGTCTGAAAAATTGTGACTGGGATGTTAAGCATCAACACGAACAAAACCAAACAACGGTGCTGGCCAGACACTGTAGATTTGCAGGTGGGTCTACTCCTTAAACCCTTTACCGCATAGAGATACCTTTTAATGCTTTTGCAAACAGAGCAGACCCAGATCAGGCAGCTCTTGTAAGAGCTGCCTGATCAGGGTCTACTGCGTTTGCTTATGGAAATATGAAATCTGAGCCTACACCAATGGACCTGACAAGTAATTTCTTTGTTCTATGTAGAAACATGATTTGTATTTAATTATTCAACATTTATTTATATAAATATTCATGTTGGTCTAGCCTTGTATAAATATTCATGAAGGGAGGGGTTAATATATATTCACATGTAACAAAGTCAGGTATTCTTGTGATGAGACCCACATGATCATTTATCTTCAGACACAAAATGTATCATTATCATGCATGTTCAAATAATCCATTCCATTCTCTATTGTAATCAGTCTAATTTAAATGTGTTATATGACAAATTGTGCTGTGTCTTGCCTGATTTTTTTTAGTGAAATAAGGTCTTTATATGGTGTCTTTATAAGGTCAGCTTTCTTGATCATACGTCCGGTGTCTGTCAACAACTTGTTCTAACCAATATCTCCGCCAAAACTACTTGGTAGAATTTCACCTTAATGTACAGGAATAATCCTTGGATGGTCCTCTGACAAAATTAATCAAATATTTCAATTCCTTGTAGAATTCTGGTTGCCATGGCAAACAAAAAGAAATACATAAAAAATGTTCCTGTCAAAAACTACATGGCTGATTTGTAAATATTTGGCACAAATGATCTTTGGATGACCCTCTACCAAATTGTATCGATCCATTGAAAACATGGCTGCCAGGGAGTTGAGACATTTTTTCCTATGTATATAGGGAGAACTTTTAAAAATCTTCTTGTCAAAAATAATAGAGCAGATTTGAAAACAATTTTGCACAAATGGCCTTAATTGACCCTCTAACAAGGTTGTTCAATTTATATTGATCCCTTGAAGAAAAACATGGCCACAAGAGGGGTGGGGCCACTTTCCTCGTATACGTGGAACCAAAATAAGGGAACCATTGTATTTCTCCAGGAAATCAGTGTTGCCTTTCAAGAGGAATGCCAGCAGATTCCGAGAGCAGATATACGACATATCTTCTTTCATTATACCTAACCATTGTCATGCATGTGATTTAGATAAAATAAAAAATGAAATAAAAGGGTTCCCTTAATTTTGGTTCTGCGTATATATTTTTCAAAAATTTTAAAAAACCTTCATGTCAAAAACTGCTGGGCTGACTTGTAATTAATTTGGCACAAATAGACCTTGGTTGACCCTCAACACAGATTATTCAAATCATATTGATCCATTGAAAAACATGGCTGCCAGTTTCCTATTTATATCTTCTTTTGAACTACTGGTTGGATATGAAAATAATTTAGCACATTTAAGGTGGTTCTTGTTTTCTTATAAAGACTTATTAAACTTCTGATCCATTAAGGAAACATACTGGTAGCTGAGCAGGAAATTGCATTCCCTGACCTTATAACAGTCATTCTCAGGTGAGCAATCCTGGGCCCAAGGGAACTCTTGTTTTGCTATGTCACTAGTCATTGAAATATTTCCCTGGTGAATAGTTTTGGATATCGAAAGAAACCGTAACATTGCCTGGTTCCTTGCTTCACTAATAATATCACAAAGGGACTTATCTACATGCACGCCATCGTTGATGTACAGTTTGTTTACATCAGGAGACATTATGTAGCAATGGCTGATATGAGGTATGGATTAGCATCTTTAAACTCACAATAACTACTTTGTAATGGCCAGAAACATAAAGTGTGGGTACTCATTTTCTTAGTTAAAACGAGCGTAGCAACAAAACCGCATCATCTACAGTATCTCTGTTTAGCGATGCTACAAAGTATTTTAAAAGCTTAATGTTGTCAAATGGTTTTTAAATAAAACAGTTATTTCATGCCTGTTTCTTTTATTGTCCAACCTTTACCCCTTGGCGAGTGGATGACCTGATGCTGAGTGCAGTTATAGTGTATTAGGTTGTCCACAGCACTGAGCGGTAATTGTTTCTTTGGCATAGTGCAATTGTGCACTGTGCGTCAGATTGTCCACAGCACAGGGTTGGGGCTTTTTAGTTTGGTTATGCTACATATAGGCATGAAATAACGGAATAAAATGTCCATAGCATTTATTTCAAATTAGCAAGTATTTGGAAAAATCAATGTTTTTACTGTATTTGCTATGACAAATATGATAAAATACAGAAAGTGTTTCTTATAGTATAGAAGCATCCAATGTGATAACAGCAATATAGATGGAAGGTTCTACTTAGAGTAAATGGGTTGAAAGAATTTAGCTAGGAAATTGCACGCAAGATTGTGCTACCAAGATTTCAGTTGATTTTTTTTCTGCAAGACATCTTAAGCAGTTGACTTCTGGATAAATGTATGACATACTAATGCCACAATGTCCTTCTTCTTTTAACCATTGATTGTGGCAAAATAAAGCACTTTATTGTGCGTATTGGACCTAAAAGGTGCACATACTTTAACTGTACACACTATGTACATTATGGGCTACATACATAATGTGAATTTCTGCTTAATTTCTGCTTGCCAGTCAGTCCATTGGTGTAAATTCATCATTACAGGCCAATTCCATAGGGCCAGCTAAGCAAAAATGTCAGCGTAAAATTGAGATTATTTTCTTACCAATCACTTTAAACATATGTTTTGGGTGCTCAAAAGAACGGTCTCATTGAGACGGTTCTTTTTAGTACCCACAAAATATGTTTTGGTTGAGAAATAAGAAAAATAATTTTCAGTTATGCACTCTTATCTGGAGGCGTACTTTCCAGCTATAAGCTAGCTTAGTAGAAAACCCAAACGCGGAAAAATACAAAGCATCTTTGCACCACCAGACGACCACATCAATACTGTTTGTTGTTGGGTACAAATGGAACAAAATTGAAATTGAAGATATATACTTTTAAACACATTTCATTCTATCACGGAATTTAAAAATAGTCTTGTTTTTTTTGTTTTTTTTTGTTAAAAAAACAAAATTTCCAAGTAGGAATTGCATATTTTTTTTTAATTTGACAGTTTTTATATCTTCAGCAATGATTTAAAGACTTGCTAAAATCAATATCAACTGAAATCCTGAGAGCACAATCTTTAGGTAGCCTTTTTTTAGAAATGCCTGGTTGAATTGTAGCAGGCTTAGCCATGATGGGGATGGGATATATTAGATCTAGAGAATCGAATTCCATGTAAACTAGATGACCTACTTATTAAAACCATATATTAGTTCTTGTATTACAATTGGTTTGGAGGGAATCCAGTGTAGTCCCTTTATAAAGCTACATTTGGGGTTCCTAGGAATGGACTTTGTGTTACAAGGGAAGCATTTATAAACAGTAATTTTACAAAGAAATTATAGGAAAATGACCATTTCATGGTCATTTTCCTATAATATCTTTGTAAAATTCCATTGTTACAAAATGTGAGCCACAACATGACCTTTTTATATCCAAATCTGTGTTATAATGAGGTGTTTTATAGAGGGATCACAATACATGTATCAAAAGATTTGTTCTAGTCAAAAAAGGCAACACTTGAGTGTCTGATTCATTTTTCTCTGACAGATTTACCATTTGAGCCGCAACATGAGATTTCCAACAATATGATATGTGCGATCAGTAAAGGCTCAGACCAGCCTGCCCATATGCGCAGTCTGATCAGAGCCTTTGCTAGTCGCTTGAATATTCTATGACTGTTAAGCTATTGACTGATAATCATTTGGATTTTCTAAGCTTCAAAGGCGGCTGTACAGGCTGGTCTGAGTCTTCACTTGTCAAAATACCACATTGCTGGAAATCACATGTTGTAATTGAGCCAGTGCATGTGTAGTGTTTCCCCCCGCCCCAAAAAAGGGCATGGTGAGTTTCCAGGAAAAGGGCACTTTAAGCGCGCAACGACGGGCTAAAAGGGCACTTTTGGAACACGCGGCGCCAGGCTAAGAGGGCACTTTTAAGTCCAAGTTCTTAATTGAATTAGCAAAATGCAGCTGTTATCTGTCCTTTTTAAATGCAAAAAATACTACTTATTTAATTATTATTTAGAATTTTCAAACCAGTTTTAGGACTCCTATTTGAGCACACACTCAATATATTATTATTATTTTTTAATTATTAAAATTTATCAGAATCACATTATTTATATGGGAATCATTTTTTTATTCAATTGCCAAGATAACTTCCTAAGTTTTTAACAAGACTGCCTTTCTTTCCAGTATTTGTTTTGACAGTCAAGTGCCTGGTTCAGATTCACACTTCATTTTAAATACTTGCTAATTGGGCTATTGCCATCAAAGTGATGTGTCAAAATTGCCTCAGGTAATTAGTGATCATTGTAAAAGGATTAACACTGAGTAAAATATTGTAACAGCAGGTGTCATCCCTGCTACTTCAGGCTTCAAACTGAAAAAACTGTAACTTCCTTAGTTTTTGTCTGATTTTCATGATTTTTTTTACCAAAATGTAGGGCATTTTATGTAGTTTAAGAAAAGGGGCATGGCGCTGGGAAAAAGGGCATGGCGCTAGAGAAAAAGGGCATGGCGCGACACCATGCTAAAATTGGTTGGGGGAAACACTAATGTGATTTCCAACAATGTGGTATTTTGATATGTGTATACCTTGAAAATATTAAACTGATCCTGGCCTTTATCATTAACATAATTTCACAGCCGATTAAGCTTCTAAATATATCTTCGGCGTCCATCGTATAACTAATACGGAAATGCACGTGGTACTTTTTAACAAAATAGATATATATACCGCTATAATGTTCAATTGGCTATCAGCTGCCTGCGTGGCTCAGTAGGTAGAACAGGTGAATAATACACACTTATATTTTTAAGCTCTGCGTTGTTAGGTCGAATCCCGTATGCAACATTTATTATTGTAACCATTGAAAAGACTATTGTTTTTATTTTTATTAAATTTTCTCCTTTTGCAATATCGTTTCTCTATTTTAATTAATTTGATCTCTTTGGTGACAACAACATTCTCTCGTCGTATCCGTAACACTGTACTTCAACTATCGCCTGTCATCTCTTCAGTTTTTTAAATATGAGCTGCGACATGAGATTTCCAACAATGTGGCATTTTGACACGAATAGGCATAGGTGAGCCTGTGCACCCTCCTTTTAAGAATTGAAACTAAATGCTGTTCTTCAGTAGCTTACCATCCATAGAATATTCAAGTGACTAGCAAAGGCTCTGATCAGACTATGCATATGTGCATGCTGGTCTGAGCCTTTGCTTGTCGCACATACCACATTCTTGGGAATCTCATGTTGTGGCTCATATATGGACCTCCTTGCTGCTCTTTAGAGAAATGCTTGGACCTGCTATAACTGATTTATTTTGCTTTGGAGCCAAGAGCACGAGTGTAGACCTATATCCCCAAACTAAATTCTAACTCCAAGCATCAAGAAGTTGTCAGTCATTACATTTTCAAAGAAAGCGTGAACTTACATGTTTTATGTTTATGTGCATTTCATTGACATGAAAACAAAGAAAAATGAAATAAAAAAAAAAGTGGGGTCAACCAGGATTCGAACTCACAATTTACTTATCTGGACCTATTCTGACTAACCACACGACTACCGTGGAAATTACAACTTCATTTAGTTATCAACGGATCTCATCGCAATTGTACCAAGACGTTATTTCCGTTATTGCTCGAAACATACGGATTGCACACGATCCATCAGGAAAAACTATATATTCGGTGTTAATACCGTAATAATTTATTCATGCATAAAGATTAGGATCAGGTTAATTTTGTAGAGGTATAGACTCAGACGAGCCTCTGCAGCCTCCTTTTAAGCCTAGAAACTCCAAATGGTGTTTGATCAGTAGCTTTACAATTACAGAATACTCAAGCGACTAGCTAAGGCTCTGATAAGACTGCGCGTATGCGCATGCTGGTCTGAGCCTTTGCTGGTTGCACATATCACATTGTTGGAAATCTCATGCACTGGCTCAATTACTAACATCAGGATCTTCTGTAAGCAAATAGTATCACCAGACCAGGGATTATTTTCCAGGGAGATTGTTGGAGATTAGATCATTTTTCTGTTTAAAATCTCATTGAAATTGGCTTGATAGTGGGAGAAAAATCCCATAGCAAAATGTAAGTAAGCAAAGGATTTTGTTAAAATTACTCACTAAAAATTCATAATTTCTCATCAAGTTTTGCTGATGGATAATTTTCTCTCATGATATTCTGAGTCAGTATTATTGCTGCCAGACCACATAAGTCATGAGTAGTGTGGAAAGACTTAATTTTTAAGGAACAGTGATGTAAATGAGCCAGTTGATCAATTATCATCAGTCTTTACACCTAAGTTTCTAGCTGGTTGTGGCCTTCATTTATAGTTGAGTTGATTTAGCTATACATGTATAATTTATTCATAGTCAAGAAATGAGTTAATCTATATGTTATACTTAGAGGTGATCACACAGAGTTTGTTTTTTTGCTTGAAGTATCAACCCACAACCATATCTGAGAGATTTATGCTATAATTGAATTTAGTTGAATTACTTGTGCAAAAAACGTCATTAGTAGACTTTGTTTTCTTAAGTAAGTGTGATGGGGTGTAGCATAATGCATGTAATATACAGCTTATTGAATCATTCCATTTAAATTATGGGATTTATAAACATCGGGAGGTGGAAAATCCCATAAAGAATCTCTGGCTTGTGCACTCGTTTCTCTATTTAGATGTTCCACCTTCCTTGGTTTATAAATTCCATATCTTAAATGAAATGATTAATAAACTATATATTATGATGCACCATGCCTTAAGGAGTTATTGCTTTTGTTCATGAATATTCACCATTTTTGAATGTGTCCTGTCTCTGAATCCAGTAATTTTGATAACAACTTTTTGAAACTTGGGCACAATGTTTAATACTAAAATGTCTTGAGATTGATAATGGTCTATCGCTACATGCCATCATACGTTATTGCCTTTTGTTGATGAAAAATGACAATATCTATGATGTAATTGGTCTCTAAATCAAGTAGCTTTGATCAGAACATTATCAAACATATTCACAATGTTAAGAAGTACCATATTGTCTTTCCCATGTTATAACATAGTCTAATTTGCAGTATTCCTTCAGGAGTTATTGTCCTTTGTTATATTTGCCATTATTTGCAATGCAGTCTCTAACTCAAGTTAATTTCAAAGGGAACTTTTCAAAATTTAGAATCATTGCATAACACAAAATTTTCTTGCTCAAGTTCCAAAATGATTCATATCCTGTTGTGGCTTCAAGAGTATTTGCCCTTTGTTCATCAAAAGTATGTCATTTCTGACATTGTGGGAATATAAGAATTTGGCATCAGCGGGGCCTCTGTGTACCCTGGAGGCATTTCTAGTCTTATTCATCAATTAAAACTTATATAGAGGGAACTCAAATAAACCATCTTGATGAGACGGCTCGAACACCGAAAATATTTTTAGATTAACATGTAAGACAATTTATGAAGTTAAACTGGAATCATTGTCTAGTACCAGAATCTCTTTTGAGTTTAATGGTAGCTTAAAATTAGATGTCACCATTTGATTGTAAGACTGCTGCATTGCTCACATTTATAAAAAGATATTCTGCTCAATTTATCTTGTTTATTTTAATTTTTGTGTAGATATTGTAATGTTTGTAGTGCAATGTATCAGTGCTACCCTTTTCAATAACATGGGTGAAAGTTGTTAGGATTATTCCTGAATTCAGGATTTTGAGGCTGACTTCCATAGAAAGTCAGTCTCATAATGCTGAATTCTGCAGGTAATAATAGTTTTTCTGATTTAGCTTCCATTTATCTAAAGGTATTTGACCATTAAACTTGGATTTTTTGATAATTAGGAGGCATACAGCCAGTTTTAAACTCTGATTTTCTAAAGTTCAGGATTTTCGAAATTTTTAACTTTCATCCATGCAGTAATGATATGGGTGTAATCCAGTCATCTGTCTTGACTAAATTCAGAATTAAACAGCTCCATCCCGCAAAACACATGACATGTCAAGATGAATTTGTCTCAAGTTTATTAGCATGAATACCATAATAGCTATATGCTATAGTTCTTGCTAACTTTATGATCACATAAACTGATGGTGTATGGACCTATCTATGCAATGACATAAGCTCTAGTTTTTATGTTTTTCACATTGATTTTCGGCGATAACTTTTTTATTACTAATTTTAGCAAACTGTGTTCGCGATGAACGTTAAAGAGAAAAATTAGCACGAATTTCTTCAAATGGTTCCATAATCCAAGAGGCTGCAGTTAACCTTATGCATAGATGCACACTTTGAGATTTTTAATCAAAGCTCAAATAAGCTAAGATAAATATGCCAGTCAAAATACTACATTGCACCACCCTAATTCACTAACTTAAGTGATGGATGGCTTGTTTAAATATATTGGAAATCCCGCCTGGTTCGTTCCTGGGTTAAGCTACTGGGGTCAATTTGAAACCGCCCATTTTGAAGCACATCCAGAAGAGAAAAATAGCATGTCATGTGTAAACACAGCTTCTGCTCCTACAAATTATCATGCTCATAGATTCTGTAATTTATGGGTTTGCAGGATTATGCTATGCAAAGTCGCTAAATAACGGTATATTCACCACTTGTGAACATTCTTTTGAGACAAACCCTTTCCGTCATGCCTCTACGAAATTTACCTGTCAATAAAAGACTTAGAAATTTTGTTTTGGCTGAATTCCGTTTATTGCAAATTCTTCATCTATGTACACAAAAATCTGTTTGCGCCACAAACTTCGTACCTTTTCGAGAAATTTGAGCTAATTCCTGTACAACTTTCATTGCGATCAAATTTTGCTAAAATTGAAAATAAAAAAGTTATCGCCGAAAATCAATGTGAAAAACATAAAAACTAGAGTTTAGTAAACGTTGATTGAATGTAAGGGTATGTGCAATGTCATAAAACAGTAAAACCTGTTTTAAGCGGCGACTCAAAAGACAAAAAAAAGGTTCTCAAGATTGATAATTGCTTAATGCAGGTCAAAAGTATTGCCATGGAGCATTCTGCAATACCTTGACCTGCATTAAGCCACTACATGGCTTTAAGACCTTTGTTTTGTCTATTTTTGAGTGGCTGCTTAAGACAGATTTCATTGTAGAGTAAGCCTAGCACTATAGTTCTTGCCAGAGAGTTATGCGAGTCATGGACAACAATTAATGATTAGATATAAGGGGATGTGCAATGTTTGGATAACCTCCACTGGAAGTTTAGTTTTAGTGGGTTTTCTGTCTTATTTTTTTATGTTACACAATGCAGTAAATTGTACTTTATTTCCAATGATTCTATGTTAACCCTTTGTATTCGGGAAACCCCTACACCAGTAGTTTAACAAACAGTGTAGACCCTGTTGAAATGCCGCAAAATAATACAATATTTTTTGAAAATTATAACGGGACACCACTAGATAAGTATAATGGACTATCCCAAGTCTACTGTTTCAGCCTAGAAGGAAGAATCTACTAGTATACAAAGGGTTAATGAGCAATAAACATGTTGATGTCACCCTGATTCCTGATTTAACTTTTTGTGTACTGGACACACAGAAATAATTGTTACTTTGCCAAATAGAGAAGAACCAGATGGGATGCCACAGAATGCAGCATTTCATCAGGGTTTGCTAAGATGGACCTTACCATACCTATATTTGGAAAAAATTACCTGTGATCCCTTGATATGTCCTATGTACCAACCCAAATTCATCTATCAAAGCAGCTGGGATCCCAGTGGCTCAATGGTAGTGTGCTTGACTCGAGACCAAGGGGTTACGGGTTAGAGCCTCACCAGCGTCACTGCATTGTTTTGGGTTTTTTTTGGGTTTTTTCTGTCTGTTTATTTATTCAGTACTGCCCTGTATTAATTAAACCTTGATAGCCCAGGGTAGACACACCAATCCTTGCTTACTCCTGGTTCAACCCTGGAAGACCTGTCCCGACATAACTGAAAAACTGTTGACTGGGACATAAAAAATCAAAACAAACAAATCTATCAAAGCAGTAGGAAGAATCCAATTATAATACAACAAAAATACCTGGCAGTTTTCTATGTTTATTTTTCAACTTAAAACAATGTTTGAAAAAATTGTTTTTGAATATAAGTTTATTCACCAGGACAAGGTTGAAGAAACAGAAATCAACCCATATACAGTAAAACCTGTCTTAAGCGGCCACTCACAAATTGACAAAAAAAGCTCTTAATGATAGATGGTAGCTTAATGATGGTTGAACGTATTGCATAATGCTCCCATTGGAGCACTCTGCAATTCTTTTGGCCTGCAATAAGGGATAAATGGTATTAAAAACAGTTTTTGGTCTTTTTGAGTGGCCGCTTATGACAGGTTTTACTGTCTATTGTCCCTTTTATGGGACATAGGCAAACAGCACAGAGAGAGAACAGAAACTGCATAATACATTGTCTGATTAGGATCCTCAATGTTTGCTTACAGAATATTTCTTTAAAATTTGGAAAAAATCCAAAGGAAATACCACCCAACATCTATAAAACTGGAAATGGGTCTTGGTCCAAGTTTCAGAAATTGATTCCCAAATTTAGGGAGTCCACTTTAATTCTACTGTAGAACTAACTTAAACAGGCAAGTTTTGCCATAGTAAGTTAATAAGCAAATTTGCAAAATAAATGGGTTACTATACATGTTCGTAAAAATAGCATATGAATGTAGAAAAAAATTGGTTCAATAAATCCAATATCCAATAAATTGACACCAGGGATAAGTGCATCTAAAGGCCAAGGTTTGACTCAGCCTCAGATCTTCACACAATTATGTCAAATAGAACATTCCATTCTTTTGTTATCCTATTGGAATCAGCTATCATTAATTTTTGTATAATGCATTACAGGTCAAAACTTCTGAATTATAATGGCTATTGAAGAGTATTTTAATGTAAGAAAATAGTGTAGACCCTGATGGCATCATTTGGGCCTCCACATAAGAAAACCTGTCTTCAGTGGTTTGCGAACAACAAAGGCGCAGACCAGTCTGGGCATCCATGCAGACTGATCAGCACCTTTGTTATTCGCTTTCTGGAAAGTGTCATATCTTGATCTTGCTTCAAGCGAAATTTCAATATTAGAGCTTGTCTCTGTAGGTGAGCAGAAGGGTTTGAGTTTACAACCAAGTAAGACTCAAACCAGCCTGCATGTGTGAAAGTTCAAAATTTCCAAAATCCTGAACTTTTTTAAATCAAATCTGAAAAAATTGCATTATGCCTACAAATATCAGCAATTTCAAGTTCAAATGGTCAATTATCTTTAGATAAATTGAAAATAAATCAAAGAAGCTATAAGAATCTGCTTAATTCAGGATTTTGAGGCTGACTTTCTATGGAAAGTCAGCCTCAAAATCCTGATTTCATGAATAATCCTGAAAACTTTCACCAAAGAGCCTGCTCAGTGATGGGGACTAACTAGAATTATAATTTTTGACATAGAATCTTTTTACATATAATACTTTCTGATGAGCAAATTTCAAACACACTTATCAGACTGTGCAGATGCACAGGCTGGTATGTGCCTTTGTTGTTGGCCTTCAACAAAGTCGGGTTTTCTCATGATGAGCCCCATATGGTACAACCGGTAAAAAGAGAATTTCAACTTTGTCAAAAATGGGTTAAAATTCATTTGAAAATATCAAATGTAAACAGTAATGCATTCTTAGATGACCAAGAAATTGAGAATGCCAAATATTTTAGACGATATTAATAGCCACACAGTTACTGTTCCATTGGTCATCACCATTTGTTCATTTATTGAGTCTTATTTTTGTTGTATAACTGTTCACCTAATCTGTGTTGTTTACATTGTAACTTATGGCATATTTTATGTTATTTACATAACATCCCTGACATATCTAGTGATACTTATTTTTATCATGCTGATTTATATGTGAGCCAGTTATTGAGATTTTGGTGCATAAAACACATATGTCTAGATAAACAAAAAATTTAGAATTAAAATGTTGATCTTTTGCTATCCACAAGTTTCAACATATGTTTTGGATGCTCAAAAGAATTGTCTCATTGAGACGGTTCTTTTGAGTACAAACAACATATGTTTTGGATGAGAAATATGAAAAATAATTGTCAATTATGCACTCTTATCTATTGATCCCGGCACGGTCCCATACTTTCGTGGAGATTGATCATGAAATAATTTCTACGGTCATTCTCCTCCCTTCCGCTGATTCATTCAAGAAGGGTTGTTGTCAGTTACAAGCGAAAGTATGTGCACGAATTACTGGTTATCCGCTTGTTCAAGCCTGCCCAGGAAAAAGTGTGGTTAGGTGAACTGACTGTCCCGCAATGACCATAGCTGTTGACTTGGGACGTAAAGCAGCGAAACAAACAAACACTCTTATCTAGAGGTCTTAAACAATCTTTAAACATGTACCCAAAGTTATCTATTGTGGCTAGGGACCTCAATTATGGCCTGTGACTTTATCTTTGTCCCTTTATTGTGTCTTTGAGCAGTGAAGGATCAGACAAGTCTGTGTCTCTGCACAGGCTATTCTGAACCTTCACTGCTCACGAAAGCAGCAATGAGTACCAAAATAGCATACTGGTAATATTGTACATGTACCACTGAATTATAGGCTGCTACTTTAATTGCGTAAGAATTTAGGATGCTACTTTAATTGCATAAAAGGGCATTAGTTTCTTCCTAAGTGATAAAAGGCATTAATTTCTTCCTAAGTGATAAAAGGCATTAGTATCTTCCTAAGTGATAAAAGTCATTGTTATATGACTGGAGAGAATCCTGTCTCCTGATTGGCCCAATTTGTCTTCATTGATATCTATGTCTACTTGGAAACTGGTCTAAACCAGTCCACAAGTTAATATTGCTTGTAAACCAGCTCGAACTAGTTTCCAGAAGTTAATATTTTTGACACTTCTGCAATATTACCCTCTAGAGAGCTAAAAATAGCATGATGAGTGTAAAACTAGCATGTGCTGCATGAAATTGACATTCTTTGCTGTTTCACCTCCCAACAGGTACATTAAAGACTTTCATGAATTTTTACAACAGTTTTGTTTTGTTTGCTTATTTATCTTTCTTTGATTTAACAAATGTAAAAACAGTTTTATGATGAAATTTTATAATCCCCGTCAAGAGAATTAATATACATTTGAAAATGCAAAATACTGCATTAAAATATCTTAATAACAGTTGCTAAAACTTGTGAGAAAGTCCTAAGATGTCTTAGATTTAAGGTTGAATTTGTCTTTAACAACAGAAAGTGAAAGTAGCAAAATTTTCATTCTGAAATGAAAAGTCATATAACAAAACAGTTATTGACTTCAATTTCGGTAGACCAAAGGATTTATCTACCCTTAAAAGTGATATTCACCTCGGCCTAGCGGCCTCGGTGAATTATCACTTTTTCGGGGAGATAAATCCTTAGGTCTACCTCATTGAAGTCAATAATTGTATATTGGTTTCTTCCTTAGTGATAAAAGGTGTTAGTTTTTGGTTCCTGTTCATAATGCACTCAGAATAGCCAAAACATCATCAAACCTGCAAACAGAGTGGATAAACCACGAGTGAAAGTTTCAGGATTATTCCTGTATTCAGATCCTGAATTAAGCAGATTCTGATAGCTTCGTTGATTTATTTTCAGATTATCTAAAGACATTTGACCATTTAGTTTAAGCTTTATTTCATTTGTCCAATACATGGGAGCGCAGTGGCTTAGTTGTAGAGTGCTCGACTCGAGACGGAGGGGCCGCGTGTTCGAGCCTCACTGGCGTCACTGTGTTGTGGTCCTTGAGCAAGACACATTTATCCAAGCTTAGTACTGGTTCAACCAAGGAAGACCGGTCCCTGTATAACTGAAATATTGTTGATGGGACTTAAAGAATCAAATTAATCAAACAAATTGTGTACAATACATAAATAGTTACAAAGCAACACATTAATAATTTAAATAAGCATCATACAAACAATTGACCATTTAAACCTGAAATTGAAATTGTTGATATTTGTTGGCATACTGCAAGTTTTAAGAATGTTTTAAAAAGTTCATGATTAGGGAAATTTTGAACTTTCACCCATGCATATGCCAACATGGTACTGGATAGTGGCTTGTTTCACTTATACGATTTTATATCTTATTTGGTAACTATGGTAACTATGTAGGCTTGGCTAGGCGGACTGATGATTTGAATATTGTATTAACCCATATAAGCCTTGGGTCCTTTTTGTTGGACATAAGCAAGCATTGGAGGCACATATCAGATGCCACAGAATGTGGCGTCTGATCAGGGTCTCCACTATTTGCTCACATAACGTTCTATTGAAATTTGAACAAAATTGAAAAATACCACTCAAAAACCACTTAAAACAGAATTGGACTGTTCTTATTTAAAAGAACGGGACATTCCATTTGGCGCTTAAATGGGTTAAGCGACCATAGATTAGACTATGACTTATGTTTGAGGCATTTCTCGGTCATATTCACTTGTGTATGGGTCTACTTTGATTGGCAATAAGACCACCAAACGCTTAGTTGGTTAATGCTCTAAGCGACAGCGTAGCCAGAACGCTGAAAAAGTTATGCACATCAAAGGGAGACTACTGCATCAAGAAATGATTCTCTTCAATTGCGCCCCTTTTCAAATAGGAACTCTTAAAGGAAAGAATATGCTCCCAGAGGGAGCAAATTCTTTCCTTTATGATAAGTCCCATATAGTATGGAAAATCACTTTTATCACATTTAGTGACCTCCCTTGAATTTTATTATTTTTTATTACGCATGTGCGTGTAACCTATGAAATGGGTGCTACGCCAATGCTCTAAGTAGCTAATACTTATTTAAGAATTTTTATTTCATTGTGTGTAACTTATAGAGAATAAACATAAATTGTTCATTACTGTTAACTTGTTACTGACATAGACTACTCATGCTGCTTCAGTTAACCCTTTCAAAGACCAATTGAATATTCCATAAAGCTACTAGTATTTGACCTTTGACCCTGCCTTAGGGTCAGGTGGGTGGGGTAAACTTTTTATGCTGCTATACTTATCTACAGGCACTGGGTAATTGTGGCCCATAGTGAGGAGATAAATATAATAGCTTTAAGGAAATGTAAACTTTTAAGCTAATTTCACAAAAAAGCTAACATAGCTTTTGCACTATATTTGCCATTTCAAACTAAGTCAAGGGCAATAACGCAAGTGTTGAAGTCGAGTTGACAAAATGTATAGGATATCGACTGTCCATGGTATAAATCATTTATGCCAAGAATGCATAATTTAACCAACAGGTACTGAGATATGGTTCCGGACTGATGGAAGGACGGAAATGTCAATCTTTAAGAGCGATTCTCTGTAAATATGGAGCAAAGTTTTTCACGCATAGTCTCATATTTCAACGAAACCTCTGCACTTCTTTGTTTTCACCCAAAACCAATTCATTCGTGCTTACTTATTTAATTTTTACTTCCGTTGCTATGGTAACCAAATTCAAAGTTTTTGATCAAAAAGTGCTCCTAAATCACTGAAAATAAACATAAATTGCATAGTTGCAACTTCTAGAATAAGTAAGTCTTGAACTTTTGACAACTTGTACTCTACAGTATCGCTTGATGTAAAGCTAAGGAGGGTCTGGTAATTAAATTTGGTTTTTCTGTCTAGTAGCAATTGTATTGGAAAAAGGGGGGGGGGGGGGGTAACAAGGTACTCAAATTTGTCATTTTCAACATTTTTGAACTCATTTTGTTGCAAGCCGAGCTTACTCGGAAAAGTGTACATGCTTTTGTAAGACAAAGCTAGATATGATATGTAATGAATTGGGAAAAAATGTTTGGGAAGTTATTGTCTTCTTATCCTAACCATGGCAACTATGATGCTACCGTCTCAAAAAGGTAAAATGTGAAAATGGAGCTGGTAAGGCGTTTTTGTATTGCAGAACATGAAGGCATCTGACACAATCAACAATAAAATGTTTAAATAATACTTATATTTTTCTTTTTTTACAAATTAGTGGCGCAATGCCCTAAAAGGGACCTGATAATAGCCCTCCTAGAGGTCTACATAGGACAAAAAAGCTATTTTTAAAACAAAAATGCAAAACTCATGTATAAGTAGTGTAGAAATAGCATTAAAATATTTTAAAGTCATTGATCTTATAGCTAGCATTTTTTTTTTGAAAAAATATAGGGTGTCATCTCAATATAGGGGTTCAAAAGGGGGTAAATGGGGCGTCACTTTTATTACCAAATAAAGCCCAAAAATCAGTAGAAATAGACATACATTGTGCTAATGCAACTTTAAGAATGAAAAACTTTTTACCGTGTGATTATTTGTACTTGGCAGTATTGCTCAATGTGAATAAAGGAGTGTATGATTAATAATTTTGGTAATTCTGTCATATAGCAATGGTTGCAAAAGTGTGGGTGGGGTAACACTGTACTAAAATATGGTACTTTTGGACATTTTTGAAATCATATTGATGCAAGTTGGGGTTATATCGAAAGGTTTGCACACTTTAGTAAGACCAAGCTAAATATGGTTTGTAATAAACTGAAAAAATATTTTGAGGAAATTACCACCTTCTATAGTTACTATGGCAACTCTGATACCATAGCTCAAAGGCCAAAATGGACAAATGCAGCTTGTAAGGCATGTTTTGTATTGCCGAACATGAAGAACCTGACACAATCAACAATTAAAGGTTGAAATAATACTTATATTTTGCTTTTTGACAAATAAGTGGTGCTAGGCCTAAAAGGGACCTGATAATAGTGCTTTTAGAGGTCTCCGTAGGCAAGGAAAAAAACAACACTATTTTGTAAAAAAATGCCAAACTCATGTACACTAGTCGAAAGTTCGAATCGATCACTTGCATATTTTAAAAGTAGGCAATACTTGAGGTTTATTAATGAAATTCGTCCCAACCGATTAGATACGGTAAGAGAACATGTCATTTTAGGAATAAACATGAGAAATCAATATAAATTGTCTTTGTACTTTGTGCTGAAAAAAATGTAGTTTTCAGATAGGCCTTGAGCTAGCCATAGACCCCCCTACCCCCAGGGGGATTTTGTACACTATGATTTTCTGAAACTATATTATATAAGACACAAAATAAAAGATGTTAGACCTCTGAGAGTGGCAGCGTTAACGTGTAACATCACGTTATATACGTTACCCCCCGAAACAGCATTAAACGTTCCTGGTATATCTCAACCATGACATGTTCGTACATATTTGCATGCTAACATAGGTCTATGACTTTCTACTAACACAGTTACATATTTTAGTATTAATTTTATAAATAGCGTGAGTTATTACCGTTGTATACGTTACTTAGTGTTTCCTGCGCTATTTCTGAGTGTATTACATCAGTCTCAGAATATAGTTAATCTATAAGGCTGCTACTTAAATGATTCAAAGTTCTTAATTATGGTCGCTTACACTATTTTTCAGGCCCATGGTACGTATGTTACCCTCAAAATAGCATTAAACGTTCAAGTTAATGTCTCTAACATGCCCTGTTTATACTTATTTGCATGCTGGCACAGGATTATGTACTTCTTTTAACAAGGTTTAGCCATTTTAAGTATTTGTTTTATACATGCCTTGAGCTTTAACTGTTATGTGCGTTACCAAATGATACATAAGTTATTCTGAGTATCTGTACAGCACTTGTTGACTTTACATGTATAAAGTCTGCCAGAGAATCTAGAAAATTTATTAGGCTGTAATAAATTGAAGTTCCTTATTAAGTAATGGTGATTTGAACTATTATTATAATGTGATCTATCAACCTTCGCTGTTCTCTTCGTCGTCTCTTTTATCATAAATTTTGGTATAAACGATATCATTAGAAATTGACAAATGCAGCTTTGGTATCAAAGGTATTGGCTTTTTTCAGTTGGAGCTCTGAAGGGTATATTTGACTTACCATATTTTCAAAATAAACATTATGTATGTTTAAAATATCGTCCAAGACACATAGATGTTTGGTGTGCATGAAAGACACCTAACTTATCAATGCATCATCTCCTAGAACATATCAATCAAGATATAGAAAGGGGATAAAGCAAAGATATAACTCAACAGTAAATAAAACAGAAAACCGTAGCAAAAGAAATCCAACAGGTAAACCCCAGTGGGCCTGACAACAGCCAAAGCATCAGGCTCCCACAATCTCATCAATAGATGAGTCTTTAAGTCAGAACCATCATAGCGCCTGAAGTCCAACTCACTGGCGCGCAAGTAAAGAGGAAAGCAAAGCTGCCAACCGTGATTGGGTTGACCACCAAGCATGCAGTCTGTTGCAATACATTAATGTTACTACCAATCTTTTTATAACAGGAAATTATTTAATGAACTGCGCTGAAAAATTATTAAAGCCAAAAATCTTCTTCAATTTATATACCAAGTCACTAGTGTAGGCCGCTGTGTAATCCCGTGTGCATTTTTGGGTAAATGTGTCAAACATACATTTTCTTGTAGAAATTGTATTCTGTTTACGAAACAAGATGTTTCCATTTTTCCCCTTGCTTATTTAACGTCATTATGACGTTACAAAGTGATATACACATTTTTGGCTTATTAAGGGCTTGAAAATTGAGTACTTTGAATACCAGCGGGCATCAAACATGTACTGTTTGATCAGTTGTGGTAATATTACTGGCGACACATTGTATTTGGAGCATAAACTCTGACAAAGAGTTTTAAAGAGGTTACATTAACTTCAAAATGATGTCAGTAAAAGAAAAAAATGACGTCAGTATCAAAATGAAACGTCTGTTACAGTGAAAGCTCAAATGACATTAGATCACAATATGCCAATATACCTTCCTCTCCCAGTGCCGGGATATTGTACCCTATAACTTTCTGAAACTACATTAAATAAAATGCAAAATGACACACGTTAGCTCTCTGACCTGTCACGGACATGTTAGCTACGTTATCCTATTGTAATTTCAAATCCTATAGTGCAAATACCAAGTTATGCCTAATTCTTATTTAATGGCATACTGATTGCCTTAAAAGCATTTATCTAACAGCAGTAAACAACCAGTATGCGCTTAAACAATATACTCATATGATATTACTGTTATATATGTTACTTACTTCAAATGTATGACTACTTAATGCAGTACTATCAATAGACAAGGGAGCGCAGTGGCTCAGTGGTAGACTGCTTGACTTGAGACCGAGGGACTGCGGGTTCTAGCCTCACCGGCGTCACTGCGTTGTGGTCCTTGAGCAAGACACATTTATCCTAGCTTAGTACTAGTTTAATCCAGGAAGACCTGTCCCTGTTTAACTGAAAGATTGTTGATGGGACGTAAAGAATCAAATCAAACAAACAAACAAACAAATAAATAAATAGACAATGGGCTGACAAAAGACCTCCAAGGAGGGGTTTTGTACACTATATTTTTCTAAAGCCAGAATATTTAAGCCACAGAATAAGTAATGGATAAAGGATACTTTTCCGAGGCTTTCTTGTTTAAACTGCGAGGTGGGCGTAGCCCACCGAGCGTTTTAAACAGAAAGCCGAGGAAAAATCCTTTATTTAGCTTGTAGTATGTCGCAGGTGCAAATAAACACGTGTTACTGACGCCTGACGAATATACATTCGCTTCTCCCTGCAGCCGGCCTAAGCTGTCAATTATATTACATTTACCTACGGGTTAATTTGTCGCTATTCAGGAAGTTCCCTCCTACATCGCTGTTTAACTAAAATTGGAAGTTAGAGTACGGTTTCAAGCTCCTCCTTCGTCGTTATTCTCGGGTGTTTGATTTAAACATCAACAAAGATCAAAGAAAAAAAGCATCGGCCATTCTACAATGCATGTTAACTCTTTAACGCTTACAGCGTTACCTTGTAATAGCAAATTTTACTTCGTTACCCTGAAATAATAGGAGATTTATATCAAATCGTTTCTTATTCTGAAATGTCAATATACTCTTTTAATTGTATTCAAATGACTAGCAAAATAATTTTATCAATTAAATGAACTGTTATTACTGCAATGTGCTTTACTTTCTTTTAAATACATTATGTTAAAGCAAAAACAGCAGTTTATGAGTTTACACTGCTAGTGGTTTATTTATTGCCATTTAACTGCTACTAATTGCAATTGACTGAAAATAACAGCAAAGCATTGATGATTATGGAAAGAAATTTGAGCTTCAATCAGATCAAACGTCATTTTAATGCAAGTCGGGATATTTTATCAAATTTATAAACAGCATTTTTAGAAGCTGCTTATTTAAGATCCATTAAGTGTTTCTTTAATGCTTAAATGATATATTATATCTCAGAGACACTCGTGTATTTGCTTTTTATACATGAAATGATATTTAAAAACAGACTACACTATATTTTAGATAACACAATACTATTAAGCACGAAGTAGCTTTAAATTGATAAGATTAATCACACATTGTATAAGCCTATTGTTTAAAACAGCTATTATGATACCATTCAATGACGAAACTTACTCAGAATTCGTTAAAATTGTAAGTTATGTCAGACGTAGGTCAAAATTGAGGTCTTTATCCTTGTCTTTTGAAAAAAAAATAACTGAAGTGTTTTGGAAACTTAACGACTTTTACCCCACATATGACACACGCATGATTATAATCGCTTTATATCTAAAGGGCGTCTATTTTGGTGAAGAAGAAATTCGAAAAATGCATAACAAGCGAATTATATGGAGAATATTACACTTATCATCTATTCAGTCTGGTTCTAAAAGTTTGTAAAGCATTGAAACAGAACAGCATTTGTTCTAATGGTTTATTATAGTTATACATTTGAGAAAATAGGTGTATCACCCAGAAAAAGCTCCCTGGTAGTGTTAGTATAACATATATATTGTAGTCATTGCTAAATTGATGGACAAAAATAAATTATGTGTTAATTCATTTTGCATAAGTCTATTAACTAGATTTAGTCTTGGAGTTGAATTTTGTTTCAGATAATATCATTGTTATGTTTATTCAATCAAATGTGAACATCAACTACGCAACTAGATGCCAGGATACAAAGGACCTCTGACGGTGGTAATGGGAATCACAGTGTATCGCTACCTATAATTTTGATAAAAATCAAAGTCCATCAAATGCTTCCATTTTCATATATAAGCCCGCTGCTGGTCTCTATTTTATAATTTTGCATTTCATTTTCCATTTCCATGAGTGTACGGCTTTATTTAGGGGCTAAAATGGTCACTTTTTGTATTATACATATAGGAAATAGAAAAATAATTTAAAACATCATTCCCCCCAGAGTCCCAACAAATCCTTTAGCACGTAAGTGTGTTCTCATATTTTACATAATATATGTGAAAAGCTTGCTGGGACTCGGAGGGGGATGATATCCCACAGCCCAAAATGTAACGCATGGGGGAGCCTGAACATTAGCATTTGGATGGTTGGTGTGCTCCCTTTAAAATCGTTTGTTCCAGTATAATGAAATAATTAGTACAAGTAAGCTTCCTTTTCACAACCCATTAGTCATGAAATATTACAACATTTCAGTATATTTTTCTTTAGATTATGAAAATTGTCCTTTTACTAAATTCAGCTGGTAGATTATTTTGCACATATACCGTATCTATCCAATACACATAAACTACAAGGCCCTTGGCTAGGTGTACTTTACGCATGGATGAATGGTTATAGTTCATTGCTGCATAATATTGCACCAGGTAAATACATTGTCATCAAGTTTGATGACTACAGATGCGCTTCAAAATATTTTTTAACAAATCAGATAGAAAAAACAACAACAAAAACAATGATCAAAATGCTCATGATTTAGGACTTTAAAATACTTCCACTGTGATTTGTAATCAAATATTGATGAGATAATACCTTTACACATGAAAATAATTGATTTCTAAATGTTTTGGTGAAGTCAAATTTTGCAACCCCTACCCCCTTAGGTAGCGTCTCTTGTTTTGTCGTAGGGGTCTGCCTGTCGAATTATGACCTTAATTCGTTCCTAATACATCAAGCGTCCTATTAAAAGGGATACCAGTGATATGCATAGGGAAGTTTTAAGAAGCATCTGAAAAATAGGCAGATACACTATCAAAGTGTCAGAGGTCCTTGGTTTGGTGACAGCCTCTTTAACCAATAACTGATTACAGACAGTTATAATGCATACGATCTGACTACCTCCCTCAAAACATTTGTTAATTATGAGGGTTATTCTTTTATGGTAACTAAACCTAAATATACATGGATACAATGAATTTAGCCTGTATCATGTAAAGTAACTGAATATGTTAACCCATAATTTGAGCGACTGTAAACGGTTACAAAAAGTTTTTTTTAATAACTGTTTATAATTATTTCAAGTAAACTTAGATTTCTCTAGATAAATATTACAAAACTCACGATGATATATAAGCTTTTCAGGCTAATTTATATATCGTCTTTGACAACATATTGGATAAACATGGGGCCTGATGATGTACTTTATACAGTAATATATGATACTGTTGAAGTACAAAGTCATTAGTTTTCGTAGGCTTTATAATTTGCTATATTTTAGAGTTAGAAAGCTTCATTAGTATGTATTATTCTCTTTTATATTGAACATTGATCATTATATATTGTTTGCTGAGAAACTTTGCATTTTACTACTAATATTACATGGTTTAAATTATAAACCTACAATGATACCCCCCATTTTAGTGCTATTTTGAGATATTGCCTACCGGGGGGTGGGGGTGGTATTCCGTTGCGCATAGCACTTATATGTACCAGACGATTTTTTAAGAATTTGATTTTGAATTCAGCACACTTTTCTACATAAGAACACACCTTCAAACCATTTGGCCTCAACCACTTGATTAAACCTCTAGCTATAAAAATACCACAAGCAACCTTTAAAATGGAAATGCTAACTTAATAAGGCCGGTTAGGTTATTTAAGCTGTTGAATTGATGGCGGTCTCTATGGTGACCGCTCTCCTTTATTTGCTTGTGGGACAATAACTGAACTAGACTCAATGCTGCGTTTTATTTTAAAGATGAATGGAGAGTAGTTCTGTCATAGATGTAGCTTCCTGTTGTGACTTGTCAGACAATGTCAACAATGAAGGTATGCTCTCATTAAATGTTGTCTTTGGTATAGAGGTTTTAGATATGTCTGTATTATAGAACACTATCCTTGGAGATTGCACACGAAAATGTTTGAAATCAGCATAGAATGAAGCAAAGAACAACATATACACGATTGCTACCATCCATTCTGATATCGTTGACACAAGGTGATCCTGGTACCCCTGAAATAATAAAATGTGCCAGTATATTACATTGAGGATCTAACATGAGTTCTTACGTTTTAATGAATTTATTAAATGAGTTGATATAAAGCATTATAATGCATGGATTGTCGATCATTTTATCGCGTTTTTGCAGCGAGTTTTATAAATTCAATGATACAGGTAAAGTAAGAAAGGTGGCAAAGATCAAGAATTGATACAATCAAGAACCACATATAACAGTAACACGAATATTGGATGTTTTGTATCACATGAGATTAAAATTACTTAAAATCGCCATCTTTTTCGCAATGTTATTAAAAAGTAATAAAATGCAGGAAAATACTGATTAAATATAATGTATATTTGAAATAGTTATATTTCACGGCTGTGAAAATGTAATCTTGTATTTCACGGCTGTGAAAATATAAGTTGTATTTCACAGGTGAAATTGAATGTCCTCTGCTTTCTCCACTGACTTCCTTAAGCCAATTTCAGATTTTCAAACGCCTACAACTTTCTTATCAGTGGACAAAAGCACAAAGTGTGGGTATTCAAAATTCTTAATTAGATCGCAAGGAATATTTCGGTGAAAAAATTGTCGGGATTTGCTGAAATTTTCACTTTCTTTACTCCTGATCCTGTGGTTTTAGTTTTGGCCGACATGGCACATTATGCAAAGTCTCCATTAATAGGATGTAATGTGCAAGCGTGTATTACGTCATATAGTACAAAAAATCTGTTAAATGTCAGGCCATCATCAGCCCATCAGCGGCGTTTCGCTGGCAGGCCGATGATGACCCGCTTATAGTGATATTTGGATTCTTCCTCTCTCATCAAACTAAAAAAAGCGTTATCAAATTTGGACACCCTCTGACAAAATTTTCTGGATCCGCGCATGCGTTGCATATGCGAGCAGTTATTATTTACATAGTAACTGTTATGCATGGTCTCTGGTGTGGCTAGGCCTATAATATGCCAATACGAGCTTTCTTCAACATACTAAAATTGTGGGTATGCGAACAGCGAGGGCAGCAGCAGCAACAACAACAACAAAAACAAAGCATCATATTTCTCTCTAACATCTTGTTGTGTCTAAACTACATCGTTATATGTTAACCTTTTGCTCACCCCAACTGCGTATATGTAGTAGGGGTCCAATACCACTTGCAAACGCAGGTACAACACATTGTTTTCTTCCAATTTCGAATATATTCAACCAAAATTTATCATCGACAAAGAGTTGAACAGTTATTAAAAACACATTAGCCCATTAAATCAATTCAACTGATACATAAACGCATATCATCGCGTTTAACGCAGTGACGCGATGTTTCGCGTTGAAGGGCAATGCCGCATTGTCAATCATAAAGGACTGATGAAAGACGAGCTTGAATAACAATTGTTTTGCGCGCAATGATTAACAATTTCCGGAATTTGTAGTAGGGGGTCAAATACGTCTTGCAAACGCAGGTACAACTCATTGGTTTTTCGAATTCCAAATATGGCCTTAAAATCTATCATCTAAATCGAGTTGAACTGTTTCTCAAAACACATTTGCCCATTAAAATCAATTGAACTGATTCAGGAACGCATTTCGGTGCGTTTTAACGCAGTACAACGATGTTCCGCGTTGAAACGCAGCGCTACATTGTCAATCAAAATGGACTGCTGAAAGACGAGCTTGAACACTTATTATTTTGCATGCGATGATCAACAATTTCACAAACCTTAAACCAGCACTCGTGACAATTAAAACATTTCATTAAATATTTTTAAAGTGGTGTAATTGGTTAACGCAACTACTCATTGAAACGCAAATGGATATTAGTGGATCTTATAATGCGCTGATATGTGTTTTCAATGTAATAAATATCCAACACGAGCTCAGTGCATTGGAATAGCGCTCGTAACGAGTTCTGTAGTGCAGATAAGCAAGCAGTAGTGTACATTTTGAAATACAATATTGGTAACCCCTAAATAATAATGTTCGCTACCTAGATGAAATTGAGAGACTGTAATGTCAGGGTGGTGATGTAGAATTGTGTAAACAACGATTAAATAATTATACCATCACCATAACGCAGTTCGTCACTTACTGGGTCTTCTGCTGTCCAATTGTAGACCTCGACTCCTTCCCGTGGTCCTTTACTTCGTGATACAAAATTTGTTACAATAACTTAATTATTGTCAAGAAAGCTAATAAGATCATGTGGCATCTAAATACAGCAATCCACCCCCCCCCCCCCCACACACACACACAACTAAAGTAAGTATGCACAGAAACAAATATAGTAATAGTAAAAAGTTAAAAAAACAATGGAAATGCTAGAGATAAAATAATTATTTAACTATTATTTGGGCCTCGACGCGAGAAAACCTGTCTTCAGAGGTTTGCGAACAACAAAGGCGCAGACCAGCCTGCGCATCCGCGCAGACTAATCAGCACCTTTGTTATTCGCTGTTTGAAAAGTACCTCATCTAAACTTGTTGCAAACGAAATTTCAAACTTCTACCTAGTCTCTATAGCTGAGACGATTGGTTTTAGTCTCGTTTTGTCGGTAACCTCGAAGGCCTGTTCTGTCGCGTCGAGGCCCATTTGTGATAATGCGTGCCGGAGAGGAATATTAAAAATATCCATAGAAAATCGGATGCATGTGCCGCACTGAAAGGCGATGATATTAGATACATAATTTTCTATCTGTTTCGAGAGCTTAACACATTATAGTGCAAGCATTCTTTAAGTGGAACATAAACAAACAGTGTAGACAGAGGAGATAAGGCCCCGAGGTTATAACACTGTTTGCATGCCACGTAATTTATCCTGCTCATAAATGTTAAAATGCCAACAATTGCTGTAGGCATTTTAACAGTTATAAGCATGATAAATACATAAAGCCAGAAACATCTTTATTTGTCGGTATTTTAGTTTTTATGAGTAGATGAAATTTCGTGTTCCATTGGATTGAGCATGAAAATTTTTTCAAGACCTTGGGGCCAGATGTAAGGGGGCGGTTACTAAAATGTAAATAAAAATGAAGAATTCTGCCAACAATTGATGCGTCTACCACTTTTGATACAGTAGGGATGGGAGAGTCAATAAAACTAGAGGACCCGAGGGTCCTGAAGCGCTCACCTGATCTCCTTAATAATGTTGAAATAGGTCAAGATCAACTTAGGCTTATTACTCAAATATGTTTTGTTTTACCATATATCGGCAGTGGCCATTTTGATCAAGTGACCTAAAACTATCATGTTTATTTTGTTTTACATTGTATCTTCTGAATACTCCATATGAAATTTCAGTTCAAACAGCCCGGTAAATTCTGAAAAAAAGATGCTTAGATACATATAAGGCAGTCCAATATGAGTGGCCTTGGATGAAAGGTCAAAGGTCAGACAGCTTGACCTTTGGTGCTTATATAAAACTAGTGTCTCAGTAGGTTTAGCATTTTTGCAAGTATTTCCGCTTAAACAGTTATAGAAAAACGAACATTTCAAAAACTTTCCAATATAAGGAATCAAATTTGGCTTTGTCATGAAAAAAGATCAAGGTCAACCCAGATTCATCATTTGTGCAAACCTGGAGGGCCCACATCCCCAATGCTACGCACCAAGTCCCAAGGCCATTGGCCATTTGGTTCCAGAGTAGAATATATTTAAAGGGTTTTTACCTTATATGGGCATAGCCGCCATCTTGGTCATGTGACCATAACCATTTGGTTTAAATTTACTTCCCTTAACTTAAGGAGGCTCCATATGAAAATTGAGCTCAACTGGTCAAGTGGTTTCTGAGAAAACTATGTTTTAATATATTGATGGGACTCCAATATGAGCAGCTTGGCTGAAAGGTCAACCTTGACATTTGGAACTTATTTATAGCCATTGTCACATTAGATAAAACATATCAAGTGAGAATAATGACATTGGCTTCAGTTGTTTGCAAAAAATCAACTTTTCAAAAATGTCCCCATTTAAATGCATTAGGAAGCAAATTTGACCTTGAAGTTAAGTAGGTCAAGGTCAACCTAGGATCAACATTTGAACAAACTTGGTAGGCCTTACATTCCCTATGCTGCATACCAAGTCCCAAGATCATCGGTCTTCTGGTTCTTAAGAGGAAGTTTTTTAAAGGGGTTTACCATATATGGGCATGTCGGCCATCTTGGTCATGTAAGCTAATAATTGGCAACAAGGAGCGTTGCCTGTGTATTATTCATGTTCCACAAATCAAACCATTAAACTCGATTCTTATGAACTTGATTTTGTAACGCGACGTCTGCTTGGATAGCGTCAAAATTCTCTGTGGTATACTGTCGTAAACACTTTTGCAACAATTATTACACCATATTTCGTTGGATAACGGCTTCATGCAGCTTTCAATGCTCCCATTTAAGACCAAACTGCAGATGTGTATAAGAATGGGGATAATCATATTCAAAATTTTCATTTGGGGGAGGGGGTATAGCGTCGGATTTACGTTCCAAACTAGACTTATGCAAGTCTCCTTCTAATATTTTTGCGAATTTAAAGCCATGATATTCATGAAATATACCTCACTTCATGAACTACTTTAATTCTCAAAGGCTGAAGACGTAATGCCAGTGCTATTATAGAGAATTGAAAACATCATATAAGTAAAATGAAATTGGCATTGGGGACTGAATACCAGTCTAGTTCCAACCGTATTGTAACGTTTGGCATTAGAGTAAGACAGTAAGACGTTGTGTGTGTGTGTGTGTGTGTGTGTGTGTGTGTGTGTGTGTGTGCGTACGTGCGCGCGCGCGTGTTTGTGTGTTTGATGCGGTTTATCTGGGTGATAAGCTTGAAAGCACCCCAGGCTATTACATCAATACAGATTCCCCTGTGGAGATGGAATGTCCCAAGCATGCAGCGCTGCGAGACACCTCAAGAACTCCAGACTGACGTGTTTCCAGAGACTAACGAAGATTTCAAGTGTTGATAACTGTGTACAAACGCTATATGGGCCGCGACACGACAACACCTCTCTTCGGGGTTTCCGACAAAGTGAGTTTCAAACCAGCCTGCTACGCTACAGAGACTGTCTAGAAAATTAAAATTTGCTCGCAGTAAGTCTGGATATGATACGTTCCAATAGGCGAATTACAAAGGCGCTGATCAGACCGCGCAGATGCGCAGGCTGGTCTGCGCCCTTGTTGTTCACAACCCTCCCCCCACGACAGGTTTCTCGTGTCCAGCTCATAGTACCTGTATATCAGACCATATACCCCCCCCCCAAATGAAATGTTTTGATACAGGTATCCCGTCACTGCAAGTCTTTCATGAAAGGATACATACAATGGATAGAACAAAGTCTACAACCACTAATACTACTCTCAATCTCCGTATATGTCTACTGTTTCCTGAAACACCGTCATCCACCTTATAAGATATCACTGTTTGAAGAATACAGTATACGAAACCGATCCCGAAGACCATACCAGAAGCAAGCACATGGACGGTATAAATGATATTTTCTGGGGATCTTTGCTGAAAGAAAGACACATTATTTTACCAACAGTCAACGGATCAAAGTTATTTTATCACAAGCAGTGAATTCAATGCATATCAAATGTGAGTAAAATTGGTAGTTTTCTACAGTGAACAAATATCGTTATCATTTCACTAGTAACTTAATCGATTTATATTTTCACCGTACTAGCAAAACATGGCTTTCTTGGCCAGTTGGGAAAGGAACATTCTTCAAAAGGTTTTAGCTGAATGAAATTGTCAGAAATAACGCTACATGTACGCATGTTGTGATGTTAACATCAAACATAATGACGTCACTTTTTGACCGGCGTGGAGCAAGTTTGCACGTGAAGCATACCCTAAGGCACATTTAAGATACATTTTTAAAGGCTGATTTCGCACGTTTCATTCGTTAAAATATGATTCTAAGCTATTTCTAAATGCAAACTATGTTTACTATGTTTACACCCAATGTTATACCCAATAAACGCACTGAAAAGTCAAATCGAACGAGAAACGACTAGGAGAAAAGTTAGGTTGTGTTTTTCTGTATTTCCGTTGAGTATAAAATAAAAAAAAATTCTCGTGTCGAGTCCCATAGTATATCCGGCGCACTCGTATAAAATACTGATTTGTCAACGCACTCGATGAACTTTATTTGGTATTCATTCACCTTAAAAAAGTAAATATCCTCTGTATATACTTTAATAGTTATCCAATTTTCATAGCCGGACACCGTCGGCCTACCAGCGAGACGCCGTTTGAATTGCGTTTCGTTGACACGCCGGTGGTGACCCGTATTTAGAGCTCTATTGGGCGATTTCTTTGCGAATTGCATAGATTTATTTGCTTGTTCAAAAATGTATGCCTACCTTAAATCTCAATAGTCATTGACACCTTTATACTATTAATAAAAATAGATGAAAAATAAATCAAGTAAACATGTGAATAGTCACATGTCCGATACAAACCCCAGACACGAGGACGAGAAACTATGCAAATAATTCACTAATTGAAGAGATTAATCTCAATGTTTCACAACATAGGATCAGTACGCAGTTTGTGATACCCGAAGGACGTCATTTTTGAGACCCGATCAAATCGTTCCCTAAACCTTCATATGTCTCTATAATTGTAATTGGCTAAATGAGACTTACACAAGTAGTTCCGGTCAAAAGTTGCACAGTTTCAGGGCTATACACAGAATCGTTTCATGGGAAATGTGTCTTTGACGGTCGAATCGAAATGCATTTTTATTATACAATCTGTTTTATTTATATCAAGTTATATCTTATTATTATTGTTTAGATCTATTTATTTTTTATTTGTAATTACTTTAGGGTAAAGAAGACTTACACAAATAATTCTAATCTGGTGCCCTGTTGATAGGTATATCTAGGGGATGGAACCAGACTAAAATAATCCCTACACGGACTGTCAGTCTAACTGGCCTTGGGAAAAGGTTCCTGGCTAATTGTTTAATATATCCACATATATTACATGTAACACTGAAAACCGACAATTGTCTATTTGGAAACCGACGTCATAGTTTGGAAATCATATTGGTATTAAAATTCAATGCGAAATTCTTTTATTACAGCCAATTATATCAAAACTCAGACAAGCTCTCTAGGTAAAGGTCACTGATAATGCGTTTTCATTTGATACGGTGACCCAATTATGATGGCTGTTTTACACACAAAAGTAGTCTCTGAAGGGCTATTAGTTTGAAGAACCCATTAAGAGATGTACTGTTACCTGATTAGTCAGGGATCATTTGAACATTAAATCTCAAATAATAATTAGACAATTATATATCCACTGCTGGTCAAATTCGTTTTGGTTAATCTTTTGAGAAGTACTGGGGAAATATTACATAAAATGGTTATTCCAACACAATTCAGGCCAGCATTCACCCTTTGCATGCTAGTGCTATCGCATCTAGTTTAGACCAATATAGTTAACGCACTACATCCTGCCTGACGTGAATTCAAATTGTTCAATACTAAAGCTGCTTCTGAAAGTATTTAAAAAGTTAATTTTAGAAAAGAAATCGGCAGACGACACAATAGCAAAGTTTCCCAGCATGCAAAGAGTTTAGGTACTGAAATTTCTTTTCTTTCACAAAAAATATGTTGTGAGGGTGTGGACTACTTTTCATGTTGCTTTATGTCTGCATTCAACTTTTTTTCGGTCATAATTTTGAGGGAAAACATGAAAAAAAATCAGCAGACGACAAAAAGCAAGCTTAATTACCAAGCATGCAAAAAGTATCACCTTGCACCATGACACAAAACGCATGAGCCGTGACATGTGATTTCCTACAATGTGTCATTTTGACAAGGGTAGACTCAGACTCCTTTTAAGCTTAGAAACTCCAAATGCTGTTCAGTCAGTAGCTTAACTGTCATTGAATATTCAAGCGACTAGCAAATGCTCTTATCAGGCCGGGCAGATGCTCATACTGGTCAGAGCCTTTGCTGGTCGGACATACCACATTGTTGGAAATCTCATTTTGTGGCTAATATTATCATTTAAACCATAAAATGCCAGCAAAATGACTATGTTTATGATTAACATAAGTATATAGGTAAACAGTGTATGCCCAGATCAGACTGCTCCCACAGGTGCAGTCTGACCACAGGAGCAGTCTGAGCTTGATCAACTCTGTCGACGAAGCTTCAAAAACAGTTTCAACAGAAGACAAAAGCAGATGATCTTTAAAATTGTTGTAGTTTTCAGTCACAAGTAACGATTTTCATAAAATGCATGCACGTCTGAGCGGCTCAAACAACGTATTAAACAGGTTAACTCTTAATAAAATATTATCAGATCTCCCTTCTTGGGCAATGAAATAGTCGAATCACGCCCAGATATGAATATTAAAGTTGCCGCACATATGCAGTGACCAAGTAGCTTAATAATGGAAAAGTATGGGAAAGTCCATTTTATATTGGCCACGCATTGAAATTTCTAAGTTTTAATATGAATAGTGTTTGTCATAGAAAATGGTGCAGACCCTGATGAAGCGCCAGCTTTAGATGCCTATATTTTGTGAAGCATATGGCTCTCCACATACTCCACAACAAACATTGTCTGCTTTCTCATCTGTTAGCGTAATTTGACAATTGCATTGCAAACACTCAGAAGATTAACTATTTTTGATGCATTATGTCATACATATTGAACAAGTATAGAATCACATATTTTTAAGGGGCTGCCGGTCATAATTTCTATAAAATGAGGTATATTTCTGTTTAGGTATCTTAGTTAACAATGCAGACCAGATTGAATTCCACAATATTCTTTTCCTCAACGGCTCAATCACAGCTGAACATTATTTCTGGAGCAATGATTCTGGGCTGGTGTATATACGACATCAATTTGTCCGTAAGCTGAATTCATGAATATACTACACGTACCTTTATTGATTGATTTGATTATTTATGTCCAAGAGAACATTTTTTCAGTTAAGTCCGGACGTGTCGTCCTGGGTTTAACCAGTACTAAGCAAGGATTGATGTGTCTTGCTAAAGGACACAATACAGTGACGCCGGTGATGCTCGAACTCGCAACCGCTTGAATTGGTCTCGGGTCAAACACTCTAATATTGAGCCACTGCGCTCCCGTACTGAATTATGTTTTTTTATTTCTTGGAACTGCATCAAGGCGACCGAATGAGAAACATAGATCACGGTCGCTTGTGTAGGCTGATCAGAGCTTAAGGACTTTAACAGCCATGGTACACGCAGGCATGTCAGACTTTTACTACTTCGGGATGGCGAGCAGGACAGATCATCATTCCCCTGCAAATTGTTCTTTAACATTTCTGATTTTTGGCTGTATGCTATCTAAAAACTCCCAAACTCATTTTTTTCATCCATTTCACTCTGGGGATAAAATGTTTCTATGAACACAGGTTAAGTCATAAATTCTGATAATAGAGCTAGCAATTTTATATGGGCTATTAGCATGACAGCGTAACTAAAGGTCCCAGGAATTCCTGGGACCAGCTCTGCAGACTTTGCAGGCTCTGAGTTTGAGCAAAGAAGGGAGATTATGCAGAGAAAATTTGTGTCCAGTAGCAGTAGTTTTCCTTGAACTCAGAGCCTAGGCCAGGCTAACACAAAGTGGAATACTCTTTGCATGCTGGTAATTTCGCAGTGCGGAAAAATGTGTGGTAATGAGTTAAACCTAGTCAACAGTTTTTCAGTTATGTTGGGATGGGTTGAACCAGCACTAAGTAAAAAGTGGCTGTGTCTACTAGTGCTTTGCAAACTGTTTAGATCCAGATCAGACCCTAAAAAAACGTCGGACCTCTGTTTTCCACTCTGATGCCCGTTTGCACGCCCGTTTTGTGCTTCTCCAATAACGCTTTATGTTTACTTATACCGTTATATGACGCGAAACATTTATTGCAATGATGCTGAGCGCGGGACTTTGGGGTTTTGCTTGTTCCAAAAACTCCGTCATGTCTGAAATAATCAAAATAACTGGAAAACCAGCCATGTTCGGTAAAATTGAAAATGGACACTTGACTGATAAACATAAAATATAAATACAGTCGAATCTCGTAATTTCGAAGTCAAAGGTACTGGAGATTTAATTTCAAATTATCGAAAATTCGAATTATAGGAAGCTTGAGACACTGTGACAACAGGGACACACTATAATTACAATTGGTGTTAGCTTTTACGCCATTTCTTCATTAATCTAGGCATTCCCTTACACTTAAATTGAAACTAGTATGAACATTTGTTGATGTAGTAAAATCAATTTCAATTTCCATCACTTCAATGAGGTCGGGTCTTTGATATGGCAGTTCACTGTCATATCTTTTCTTGTTACTAAAGTCGTTTTAAAGATAGATAAGAATTGTTGTAAACAAACACTGGCGAGTTTACCTTGATTTTGGGGGTGCAGGTAGTCTCAGTTTACAGTTATATTGAACCTACCACAGATTACTGCATATGCGCTTGGCAGTGAATAGTCACGCGCTTTACCTGTTTGTAAGAAAAATAGAACTGCCTCATTACTATGCTACTTTGAAACTACTTTTTTGTATGGCTTTAATGCTTTTATGAACCACATAAAACATCTCAGAAAAAGTAAGCCCGTCTCTTGTCATAACATAACATAATAACATAACATTTCTTTATTGATATAGCTCAGATAACATATTTTGTTACAGAACAGAACATAACAGATATACGTAATACAACATATGTAGTGGCATCCATATCCAACTATGGATTTTTACCTGGTCGAATAACCGATAAACTACTTTGCATTAGGTTTAATGGGAAGTTATCATAAAAAGTCTTATAAAATCTTTATTTTTAGTTTATTTTTAAGGCGCTGATTTCATCTTAAAGCTATTTATCTTAGCTATTCAAAGAATATTTTATCATTATTCTATGACTTGGGTAAGACCGACTGTTTTAACTTTAAAGGTAAGCAAAACCTCCCATTGTCTTCTATGTAAAGTAAAATGACGAAGTGACTTTTGTTCGTTTAATAGCGTTTTTTGAGATTATTTGAAATCATTTCTTTAAGGCGCTGATCAGATATTCTTCTTATTTCATTTTTGATTAATTTGGTGTATTTTTTGTACATGTTAATAAATAATTTCACTGACTTTTTTTAGATTTGGATGAGTAAGGGTCATCATTTTTTCCTCGCCCGAGCGATAACGGAAAGTCACGATTGAGTTTCCGAGTTTCCGAGACGTATACCTGTGTGACCATGACCACAGTGTAGGATTTAAGTACACAGGGGGCCTTGTTTATTTGTCTTACGCTGGGATTATGGGCTATAATGTTTTTAAGAGATGACAATTTGCTTATCAAATAGCAATTGCTATAACTTAAGATATAATTGAGCCGCGACATGAGATTTCCAACAATGTGGCATTTTGACAAGTGGACTGAGAAAAGCCTGTGCAGCTCCTATTAAGCTTAAAAATCCAAATAATGATCGGTCAGTAGCCTAAGAGCCATAGGATATTTACGAGACTAGCAAAGGCTCTGATCAGACTGCGCGTATGCGCCGACTGGTCTGAGCCTTTGCTCGTTGTTGGAAGCTCAATTAAGTTATCAATATCTGCTTGATTTGTCATATACATTTTGTTATTATTATTATTATTATTATTATTATTATTATTATTTATCTAAAATTGGCAAAAATCTCATTTCCTTTTCGCATTTAACGGTCGTTTGTGATATTGAGCCGACACATGAGATTTCGTGCAACCAGCAAAGCCTCAGATCAGCCTGAGCATACACGAGTCGCTTGAACGTACTATGACCGTAAAGCTACTGACCGAACATCATTTAGAACTTTCTAAGCCCAACCCCTTTAAGCCAAATGGAGTTTCTCACTGTTATCAATTGGAAGAGACCATTTTGGTTTCAATAGAAATTGGGTGGTATTTTTCATTTTATTCCACGTTTAGTAGAACATTCTGCAAGCAAACAGTGGAGAACCTGATCAGACGCCGCGTTCTGTGGCGTCCGCTCTTTATCTGCATTGTATGTCTACGTCCCACAAAAATGACGTTAGGCTTTTATGGGTCAAAAGATAGCGCAGACTCGTCTGAGTCTACACTTGTCAAATTGCCACCTTGTTGGACATCACATGTCATTGGTCAATATTTCACTAATTGGTATTAATGACAATCAACCTGAGATGACACGCTTTGCTCATTCGATAATAAGGTTACACGCGCCAATCACAACAATAGTCGTCTGTTTTTCTCGTCTGCTGAAATGTTCAAGAAGCCTCTATGGCAAAGAGTGTGTACCCAGATCAGACTGCTCCTATAGGAGCAGTATGTTCTGGGCCCACGCTGTTTACTTCTATACTTGATTCGTCAGTAATGCTAGGCAATTATTTGCAGCAGCCGACTTCAACAGATGACATTTTCAGATGCTTTTTTTCTTGGCGCTTTAAGGGTTAATATATGTACAACGGTTAAAACTATTGCTATTGTCTTTTCAAACAGTTTGGACCCTGATCAGACTCGGCAGAGTGTGTGGCTTGCCCTTGGTTTGAAGTATTGAATATGTGTCTAGTCACTGGGTTAACCCTTAACGTGCCAATCACAACAATAGTCGTCTGTTTTTCTCCTCTGCTGAAATGATCAAGAAGCCTCTATGGCAAAGAGTGTGTACCCAGATCAGACTGCTCCTATAGGAGCAGTATGTTCTGGGTCCACGCTGTTTACTTCTATACTTGATTCGTCAGTAATGCTAGGCAATTATTTGCAGCAGCCGACTTCAACAGATGACATTTTCAGATGCTTTTTTTCTTGGCGCTTTAAGGGTTAATATATGTACAACGGTTAAAACTATTGCTATTGTCTTTTCAAACAGTTTGGACCCTGATCAGACTCGGCAGAGTGTGTGGCTTGCCCTTGGTTTGAAGTATTGAATATGTGTCTAGTCACTGGGTTAACCCTTAACGTGCCAATCACAACAATAGTCGTCTGTTTTTCTCGTCTGCTGAAATGTTCAAGAAGCCTCTATGGCAAAGAGTGTGTACCCAGATCAGACTGCTCCTATAGGAGCAGTATGTTCTGGGTCCACGCTGTTTACTTCTATACTTGATTCGTCAGTAATGCTAGGCAATTATTTGCAGCAGCCGACTTCAACAGATGACATTTTCAGATGCTTTTTTTCTTGGCGCTTTAAGGGTTAATATATGTACAACGGTTAAAACTATTGCTATTGTCTTTTCAAACAGTTTGGACCCTGATCAGACTCGGCAGAGTGTGTGGCTTGCCCTTGGTTTAAAGTATTGAATATGTGTCTAGTCACAAGGAAACTTGATTCTGTTCCATGCGAGTGTCAGATGGTGATAACCAAACAGTTTGGAGATTGATCAGGCTCGACAAAAGCCGAGCTTTATCTAGATCTAAACTATTTAATAAGAAAATACGTGTCAAATAAATCGGCCCAGCCGCGAGAAAAACCTGATTTGGTTGCATATGAATGCCATATTGTGATAACTTTTTGCCATCAATTTGGACCCTGATCAAGGCTTGACAAAATGATGGGTCTGATCTTGATCCACACTGTTCAATAATTCGGGATCTGTTACAGCACTCCGATTATGAAAAAAAATATCATCTGAACGCATAGTCCAAGTCGCGATAAACTCCGATTTTGCTGCATGCGCAAGAAGGAGCAGATCGGCCTGCACATCAGTGCAGTCGTGACGTGCGCCATCTGACCAGTGACCTATATACGTCACTGATCTGGTTTAAGTCTGCACAGCTTGCAGAATTCAGATATTATTCATTTAAGTGCTTTGTTCAAAGAGGCGCAAAGTACGGTTTTCTGTCTGCCTTAGATTTCCTTAATTTTATTTTTTCGGCTTTTCCAAATTTGAATTAAAAATTCTTCGGAATTGGTCGATCTGTAGCTATAACGTTGAAAAAATGTACAAAAATTCATCCTCGATAAGAACACAGAGCAAATCGCTTAAGGCCATAGAGTCTTATCAGCTTTTTCCACACTTCAACACAGATGAACGACTCCCGCTGTGTCATGAAGAGCTGACCACATCGTCAAACTACGGATTTTATCCCAAAGACATCCGCTAATCCCATTGCTGATAAAGCCATCGATTTCGCTTCATTGGACAGGAACCATTGTTGGCTATGATGGCAGAGAGAGAGAGAGAGAAGCAAATCAGCATATGCCAATTTACTTTATAAAGGTATTACAATGCAGTGTTATAGCTTGAAGCCATTTTCGTTGCTTATATGCATACAGTCCTAGAGCCCAAAGTGTCAGGAAAAATACATTTGGAAAAGACCTGCCCATATGTCTGTCGCATATATCTGCTAACATTATTGGCATTGATCTGCAAACGATGCGGGCCAGATCAGACTGCTCCTTAAGGAGCAGCCCAACACAGACCTACAACGTTCTACAGAACTGACTTAGTCGTGTCTAACGCCCCAAGGGTTAAGGGTTTCATAGGGTATCAAATTAAGACCCGATAAACGCTCCGCTATATCCGCCGATAGCAACAGGTTAATCCGGTCTCAATGGATTTGGGAACATTTACATAACAATACCTGGTGTTGTAAAAGCATGCAGAAATGTGCAATGAGCTACTTTATCTTGGCCTAGTTCTACCTTCATTCATCACTCAAGTTTGGACATGTGCAGTGGTTTTTTTATATCAATTATCATTACATCGTTTATGAGTAAAGGTTCATGAAAAATAATGCATTTTTATCTTCTTATTCTTCAATCGTTCGTGAGAAAATAAATGCAGGATACAATGCAACATTGTTTTAATGCCCTTTACTTGTATTGTAAATAGTCCTAATTTTTTCTCATTACCTATTGATCAGATTTAATTCATTCTTGGTACAAATGATAAGTACCATAGATACTCGATATCCTGTAAGTTTCGTCAAAATCGACCACTTGACACCTGAGTTAGTGCCCTTGTTTTAGTATAGGCAATTATGATACACAACCTATACATGAACAGCTTTTTGTGTGATAATCTTCATATTTCATCAAAGCTATTATATTCAACAACTTCTCGTTATAGACCATGATTTCCCAGTGCCTGTAGATACGCATGGCAGTGGCAGAGCTTTACCCTACCCCCTTAGACCCCACCTTAGGGATAAAGGTCAAATATTTAAATTTCACAATAATTAAGGCAATCGTCAATATTTTTGCAGACATTTTGCATGTAGGCAGGGCAGCAATAGATATGAAACATATGTAACAGAATTTTAGTTTGAAAGCACGGATCCAAGCCCCTGGGGTGGACTTAGGGGATTGGGCGGAGGCCAAACTTAAACTTTTCCAGAATATGGTCCTGTTACATATTAAATTAAAGTTGACGACGTTTGCAGCAACATGGTAGCAAATGTTTTGCCCACAGCCACACCCTCGATCCAGGAAGTGGGTCAAAAGGTCAAACCATACCTTTTTGTGAAAGTAGTCATGCTGCATATCAAATTAAAGGGAATTGAGCACAGACCACACTGAAAGCAAATATGTTGTCATTAGACACACCAACGATCCGGCCTGGGGTGACATGCAAGGTAACACTTTGAATTTACACACAATCTTGACCTCCAGGGATGGGTTGAAAGGTAAGATATTGAAATTGCTTAGATGTACACTGAACAAAATTTCTAATTGGTCACTTTTAAAACTCATTATTTCTGATCAAAGCGCTAATAACATTGAAATGAATTTTTGCCTATAAATGTGCAGTTAAATGGGCAAAAAGTTTAGCGGTTTTTCAGAAAAGTTGTCTTTTAATCCACGTTTTTTTGTTAAAAGTGCAAAAAATATGCTTTTTGAAGTAAAATGGTTTTGATTGAAGTTTGATATCAAATTTAAGTTAAGTTGGTCATAGACTGGTCTAGTCCACTTTATAAAACACCAATCGCTTGAAATTTTGACTAAAGTAGATTTTTACGCATTTTTTATACAATATCACATTTTTTTTTATATTTTTTAAATTCATTTGTAGCTTGTGCAAAAAATAGTTGTATGAATTTTACTTTATCTGAACAAGATACCCCAAACAGAATAGAACTTGATTCGTCCATTTTGTGATGACAAACATTTCACTGCTGCTGCGCACTTCCGGTTTGAATGTAGAACTTAAAACTTAAAAAGTCAATTTGACGGTAATTTGCATTCTTTTTTTCAATTTTCTAGAGTAGTGACGTCCAGTAGTAATACATAATCGCTGAAAATTTCAATACCGTATCACAGAAAATAAGGTGTACAGATCAGTGCGAACTTCCTATGTAAACTGCATGCAAAAAGCTGAATTTCAATTATTTAGCTACTGGTAGTGTTTGTAATCATGCTAATAAGTAACAGAAAAGAGGAGTCTGGTTGAAGCAAATCATTTGAAGTGTGTTCGTCTTCAAAACACTTCAGTCAGAAACATTTTCATACAAACAAAAATACAAATGGATGGCATCTCTGTGGAATACAGTGGATGGACAATGAGCATGGACTTCACGATGGACCAGTGTTTACAATCGATCGCTCATCAAAGTCACAGCGTCGATGCTGATTGGATTGTCAAATATAGTAGAGCAACGCCTACCTGTCCTACCTGTGTGTAAAATTTTTGCAGTGTTCTATTTTTGGGTTTGGTGATACAAAACCTGCATCATTCTTATAGATCTATTCCTGCACACCTGACCTTCAGACAGCCATTTGGAACTGTCTCGGTTACATAATATTTTGTCCGCAAATAGATTTAATATTGCCCTGCTGCAGCTCATTACCCTTGCATACAATTGTAACAGATCAGTTTGTCCCAAAAGAAACGCAAAAAATTGCGGGCTTGCAACTATTTAGAAACAAGAACATCTGTAACGGCCTGACTGGCGATGTTCTTAAAATAGTCTTGATACTTTGTACATTACAAAAATGACAAAAATATGAAACTTATCTAGCATGCAAAGAGTGACTGGTTTCTGCAACAGTCCAAAAATGTTTTATCTGGAGTTTGAAAAGGTCCGCTTTAAAATCAATACGGCTTTGATCTTATACCTTTAAAGACACCGATCATGACAGATTGCAATGTATATTTTTAGAATTTCAGGGAGAAAATATACCTTGATATTGCATGTGAATCTTCTACCATCAGACAGTTAACATGAAATATCGTTCCTTATTTGATTTCTAAGACAAAAATGTTGTCTGTTTGTTTGTGTGGTCAGCTTTATTATCACGTGTGATAACTGTAAGCGGTAAGCGATGAAAGATATTTCTACACAGACCCAGGAAAGAAGCAATGGATACATGATGCAGCAGACAATTCACATGAAATGTCGTTCCTTATTTGGTTTCTATTAAAAGACAGCAAGTATTGTTTGTTTAATACGGTCATCTTTATTATCCCGTAAGAAGTGTGTGATATTACTGCAAGCACAATCTTTCTACACAGACCCAGGAGAGAATTTATTGGATACATGATACGTTAAATGCTGCGGAATAAAACTGTGCACCAAGCTACACAACGCAGAGCCCGATATTTGATATCTATGACACGCCAAAAGCATCTATTTTCGGAGCACTGACACCTTACGTATACAGTGACCTTTCTCTTTACACAGGTAGGCGTTGCTTAGTTTGGTGACGGAAATTTGTCACTCCAATCAGCATCGACCATGTGACTTTTTGATGAGCCCTTGACAATCGTTGTGCTCGCGCTCGAGAATCGGTTTGTCCATGGTCGTTGTCCAAGCCCTGTATTTAATATTGTAGGCAAAACTGTGACTTTTTGAAATGATGGTACCTTTACTCTACCATCGTCTGTAGAAGACGTACCAGTTATTTTTAAATAAAATGGCATGCATAGTATTTTTCGAAATATTCTATGAATTACAGGCTTCCAGATAGACGTGTTTACTTAAAATCATTTTGCTATTTCTCAACCAAGACATTGTTGTGAGAACCCAATAGACCCGTCTCAATGCGAAGGTTATTTTATGTACCCTTAACATAGTATGTTTAAACAAATATACAAGTAAATAATTACAATTTTACTCATAAATACTTTCGAACATTTCCTGGTCATACTCAATAACTTTTTCAATTATGTGGACCTATGGAGATATGTTATCTAATTTAACCAAATGGACTTGCCTTCCCTAAAAATGAGACATGTCCAGAGAAGACCCTGATTAGACGCCGCGTTCTGTGGTGTCTAATCTGGGTTTGCACTGTTTGCCTTTGTCCCAAAAAAGGACGCTAGGCTCATATTGGTGAAATAGTACACAGGTCATGAATCACGCTAACGCAATGATTTAAAATCTACCTGAAAATTTCCGATAACACTTATTCCAAAAGTGGAAATCATCCCAGCGACGAAAGCAGCGATATTCAGCCTTCGGAGAACTGTCCTTGTCTTAGATAAACTATCGACCAACGCTTTGACCTGTATAAAGCGGATGTAAATTACTATTCCATCTGAAAAAGAAAGAACAATAGAACACCAGGTTTCAAAGTTGTCGAACTGTTTACCAGTCAGGGACATAACTTCTATAAGTTAAAATATATATAACTTGAGGATGTTAAAACTGTGCCTTTTCAACAATCATTTCTAAGTGATGCTACAGAAAGAAACTTATTTAAGTTATATCTGATATTATTTAGGCGAAGATCAAATTGCAAGCCGTCAACAATATAACTTATTCAGGTTAAAAAGTAGCTTATTTTCTGAACTTCAATGACCTCGCGTACTTATTTATAGACGATGCGTACAAATTTCATTGCATAATCGTAAAGTTATGAAATAGGTCTTTCAGATAAAATTACCCACATGGCCGTAAAAACTGCGGTAACTCGGGAATATGAAGATGAAAAAAGACACGTTCACTCAAACAGGTTACTTTTGTTTTTGTTGCAAAAAAAGTTAACTGCTTTAAGTGATATGTTTTTTAACTTTTAAAGGTTATGCACCTGACTGTTTACTGAGAACGGAATTCCAATTGCTCAAAAATACTACAATACCGACAGGTAAAGAAGTATCTTGCTTAAAGGCTCTCCGATGTTGTATTTATCATGCTGATAGTTGTTTGCAAGCAGGATAAATTTCGAGCTCAGCTGAGTTGAGAATGGAAAATTTTTATAACCCCGGGGCCAGGCTTCAAAGTTATCAAACTGTTTACATGCTTATCTCAACTGAGCATGAACTTTCAACTGCTCATACAACATAATGTTAAAATGCTGAAAAAAAAAAGAAATGTCCGCTTAAAAACGCCCACATGTTGCATTTGTCTTGCAAATAAATGTTAAAATGCCAAAAATTCACGATCAGCATTTTATCATTTATAACTAGGATAAATTGTATGCTCAACTTAGATAAGCATGAATAAAGTGTTAAGTACAGCTCTTGCTAAGAACAATGCAAAACCTGCAAAAGGTGATACATCGCATGTTACAAAAATGAACCTTTTTCGTTTTTCCCAATTGATTATGTCCTAAAATAAGTCAAATGACCCTTTTTACTTGTAAACGATTTTGTAGAAGAATGCTATCGATGGATTAAAAATCATCATTTGAGATGAAATTCCCATAGGGTTCCATTATGAAATTTGAAGTTAAATTTTCTCTCATGATGGTCCTGTTATTATTATGAAACTAGGTCTATTATATGGCAACAGCCTTTGTTTTCTTATTACAAAATTAAAACTCGTGTGTTTTTTTAGGTTATCTATGGTAAAAGGGCTTAAATGTAGTTGTCATGGAGATACCTCCCTTAATATTCGGGAGAAATCGTCAATTGGAAACGAAAACATTATAATTTCTATAACTATTTTAGAATAATTTCTTTGAACTATGCTAAAAACAACAGTTTATTTTTTTAATTATTTGTAACACTGTAATATAGGTTTTAATTCCTTAATTATTCATAAATTAGATTATTTCAATATATTTACTCCAAATAAATGAGGGATCCCTAACAAGTATGGCAGCTTCTTAAAAAGAGCATGACACTAAAAATGCCCCATTGTCTGCGCAGGCGCGATACTAAACGGATCGACAATGCCCAGTTTAGAAATCTTTTACTAGATCTATCATGTATATATATATTTATTATTTTATAGAGGATGATCTTCCCTCTTTTCAAATACATAACAAATGATTTAAAAATTCTTCCCTAATACTGCAAATCATCCATTACAAATAACTATGAGGCAAAAATATCGGTAAAAATTTATACAATTGCCCTCCCTTGCCGTTTTTGAATTAGCTCCCTTGTTGAAATTAATTTCGCAAGTTTTGTAATTCAAAGGTGATTATTTGCTTATTTTAATATATATATTTATTCCAAATTACAATAGTTTTATTTTAAATATTTTATAATTTTATATTCTACCAAAGATGCCATTGACTGCAAGCCTTTAATCACTAAAAACAATAATAAAATATAAGAAGTAAAAAAACCCATAATATTTTATATTGGCGTCATATATATTCATTATAAAAATAAATATAAGCTAAAATAATTACCTTCTCACGTTCTGGTTATATATACTGAATGGAGGTGTTCCACACATGGGAAAGGTTGACTATCTATCAAAATGGACCCTAAAACGGATCCAACCAAAATAAACGGAAGCCTAAACAATATGCGCCCTGTTTGAACATTGACCACATCATCATTCATGTGCAAAAATACAGTGATAAACACACATATCTACTATAGGTATACTTGACCTTTTCATTCTGGGTACTGGTAACAGGTACTTAGGCAAACAGTGAAGACCAGAACAGTGGCATTTCATCAGTGTCTGCACTGTTTATAAAGATATTTACCAATTTCCAGGTAACTAACAAATTATAAGGCAGAAACAGAAATGACTTACTTTGCATATATGCAAACAGTCTTGACCAAAATCAAACTGCTCTGAAAAGGGTCAACAATGTGTGCTACAGAGACGCGAAAACTGGATCTACAATGGTTGCAAGACTCGATCACATTACAGCAAATAGATCTAAAATGATGTCTGTTGTCGTCATCTGCTACATGTTTTAAATTAGCTAATTTCGGTATACAGGCAAACTGTGTGGACCCGGATCAGACTGCTGCTATGGTAGCAGTCTGATCTAGGTCCACACTGTTTGCTACAAAGACGTTTTAAAAGGGCTAGCATACTGTTATATGGGTCTGCTAAGTCAATAGTTAATTTTGGCAAATAGAAGTTTATGTATTGTCTAAAAATCGGCCCATCCCACCAATTCGGCATTCCTCTGGCGGGTCGACAGTGGCAACTCTTGAGTCTTATGCTTAGCTTTGACATAGCTTTTGGGTGCTCGAAAGAACTGTCTCATTGACATATTATTAAAAGTACGATGATTTAGGTATATGCAACAAACTAAAGCATTACTGTAATCATGCTGTTCGGTATGCTGTGAATAATTTCTTATCCAGCTTTTGGGTGCTCATTGACGGGCGGAACATATTATTAAAAGTACGATGATTTAGGTATATGCAACAAACTGAAGCATTACTGTAATCATGCTGTTCGGTATGCTGTGAATAATTTCTTATCCAGCTTTTGGGTGCTCAAAAGTACAATTTAATTGGTTGGGAATAAAGAAAAATATTTCAATCACGCAATCTGATCTAGGTTCCTGGTAGACGGACGGACGGAGTGACAGACAGACGGACGATCAAATATACCTGTTTTTTTCCTTTCATATCCATCTGGATTTCATGTTCATGCCGCCGCTAATACAGTGTTAAGATACTTAATGATATCGTAGAGCTTGTCTTGTTAGAAACTCTGCCCTTTGCAGCTTTCAAAGACTCTAAAAATTGCACAGATTCAAGGATGATTGGTCGTTAATTGTGTAGTCTATTCTTAACTTCTAACAAAGAAAACAAACACAGTTTGCATGTTGGCGCGCTTTAATGTGAGCAAATGAGCAGCGTGACTTGGAAGGACAATGTAGACCTTGATGAGATCTATTTAAGAAGTGCTTGTAAAAGCCCTGCCAGTAACACAACTTACTTAACCCTTAGATCTTCTCATTGCCGAAGTACCTGCCGTCCAGCCCACATGACACCAAACTTTCTATTTTTTGTTTGGCGAAAACTTGCTGTGATTTAAACAGTGCAGTATACCACATAGCAAATCGACGTGCAAATCAACACGGCAAGATCTCTTGCTCGAATCTATACAAAATTTTGTGTGTTGCTCACATCTGTGAAGCCGCCTTAGAACTGATTTTTCACGACACTTCGTTCACAAATACCTGATTATTCGCAGTCCGTGCATGACGACTGAGTAATAATATACTGCACAACCTTTGTTAATGCTAGTACCGACTAGACAAATATTCTGCTCTATTCGATGAAACGAGCAGAATGTTAAGTCTATTCTTAACTTCTAACAAAGAAAACAAACACAGTTTGCATGTTGGCGTGCTTAGAAATTACAAATGTTAGAGAGCAACAAAATTTTGTATAGATTCAAATTACGTTTTCATGTTAAGTCACGTCACAATGTCTCGCATAGACTTGACCTCTGTAATGTTTAACATTTCGACTCCAAACTCTTCAACGTACATACCTGCAACAAATGAAAACAAATAATCATATACAAATAGCCTTATTGTCAATACATGTTATTTTCATACCAATCATGCTGAAATCTAAAATTTATTTTCCAAAAATATCATTGTTTTCATGCCCATTTGCATATAATACTTTGATTAAAATGACTGTATCTGGTACTCATTTTATTTCCTTATTTATTAACTTTTGTTTTGCTAAATGTACCACCTATTTAAATTAGATAATCAGGTGCAAACGGCTGGTCTGAAACTCTTAAAGTACAACAAACTGCCAGATCTATTATCCTCAACATTTCCCCTCTGCTAACTCTGATACGGAGCTAATAATCAGGCAACTTCTATACTGGGAACCCATCTGGAATTAACTTATTTGTATCTACGTTATAATATACACTAAACTTGTCATTTGCTTGTGATCCCATATATCAGTCAATTTAATTTTCTTCTTTCTCTGACTTTAATAAACGCATAGCTTATTAGAAATATAACATATCCATTTTATTGCCATTTTAATTTTGATATTTCACGTAACTTACCACCATGGCGATATTTTGAAAATCACCTTTTCTACTCCTGATTTTTTTTTTTTTTGTTTTTGTTTTGAGTGAATTCATTTTCTTGTTATTGTAATAAACATTGACCTCATTTTTTATCTTCTAAATACTGCTCTATACAACCATATTTAATCCTCCATCTTTGTTCATATGGAGGACATTTTCTCTCCCAAAACCATACTAAAACCAAATACTTCGTTGTTTGAAAGTCTACCCTTATTTTCATCTGAGATTTTTTTGGTTCATTGATTTTGCTCTCAGGGACTTTTGCACCTTTAGAAAATTAAGACCTTCAATCTGCATTTTCAACCTGACTTCCGCTTCCGGGGAAATCTCAGTTATTAATTGTTAACAGGTAAATAACTTTTTCCACTTCCTGGGAAATCTCAACTATTACCATCTACCAGGTAAATACCCTTTTCCACTTCCAAGAAATTTGTTTCCACTCCTGGGAAATCTCAATTGTTACCAGGTTAATACCATTTTCCACTTCCGGGGAACTCGTTTCCACTTCCTGGGAAATCTCAATTAATACCTTCTACCAGGTAAATACCACGTTCCACTTCCGGGGAACTCGTTTCCACTTCCTGGGAAATCTCAATTATTACCTTCTACCAGCTAAATACCTCGTTCCACTTCCTGGGAACTCGTTTCCACTTCCTGGGAAATCTCAATTATTACCTTCTACCAGGTAAATACCACGTTCCACTTCCAGGGAACTCGTTTCCACTTCCTGGGATATCTCAATTGTTACCCTTTACCAGGTAAATACCCCTTTTCCACTTCTTGGGAACTCGCTTCCACTTCCTGGGAAATCTCAATTAGTACCTTATACCAGATAAATACCTTTTTCCACTTCTGGGGAACTTCATATTTCCACTTCTGGGGAATGGACATGTGACCTAGTCACCAACCGATTTTAAAGCTCTCTTATGAGGAAAGTTTGCTTTTCCCACATAAATCTACTGCTACTTTGTTATGTTTTCTTACCTTTGGAATTACCCTTCTACCAGGTAAATACCTTTTTCCCACTTCCGGGGAACTCGTTTCCACTTCCTTGGAAATCTCAATTTTTACCTTTTACCAGGTAAATACCCTTTTTCCACTTCCTGGGAAATCTCAATTAGTACCTTATACCAGATAAATACCTTTTTCCACTTCTGGGGAACTTCATATTTCCACTTCTGGGGAACGGACACGTGACCTAGTCACCAACCGATTTTAAACTCTCTTATGAGGAAAGTTTGCTTTTCCCAGATAAATCTACTGCTACTATGCTATTTTTTCTTTCCTTTGGAATTAACCTTCTACCAGGTAAATACCTTTTTTCCCACTTCTGGGAGAACTCGTTTCTACTTCCTGGGCAATCTCAAGTATTACCTTATACCAGATGAAAACTTTTTTTCACTTCAAAGGAAATTCATGCTTCCTCTTCTTGAGAAATTACATGTGACCTAGTCATCAAACGATTTTTGAGCTCTCTTATGAGGAAAGTTTGCTCTTCCAACACAAATCTACAGCTCCTATGATATATATTCTTACCTTTGAAAATAACCTTCAATCAGGTAAATACTTTTCCTACTTCTGGGAAAATCGTTACCACCTCCTGGGCAATCTCAAAGTTACCTTATACCAGATAAATATCTTTTTCCACTTCTGGGGAATTTCTTGTTTCCTTTTCTGGGGAAATGACATGTGACCTAGTCACCAACCGATTTTTAGAGCTCTCTTATGAGGAAAATTTGCTCTTCCCACATAAATCTACTGCTCCTATGATATATATTCTTACCTTTGGAAATAACCTTTGAAATTCCACTTCTTGGAAAATCAATTACACTGCAAGTGTATTTGGATTTTTTTTTTAATTTTGTCTCACTACTTATAACATTCTCCATATCCGCATAGCCAACATAAGCATCACCGTTTTTCGTTTGCAAATAATTAAGAATCGAATGCAGTATTCTCTTTCAATACTCTGACATAAGCTTTTAACGACTTCGCCTTTAAAACAACTGACCCCTTTTCAAAGGTGAATGACTCATTTTTATTCTAAGAAGCATACCTTTTACTGACATGTCTCTAACATCTATTCTACTGTAGATGCAGCGATTTCTGCTCGTACGCTCTGATAACTTTATGTTTCTAATTGAAATCTCCTTTCTTTGATTATCTTTTGCATTTTCTCCATCTTTCAGCATACATAAACCTACCCGTTTTCAAGCAGAAGAAATGTATGAATCATTTAACATGCACAAACGGTTCAATTAATAATTTTCTTCAAACAGAAGAAATCCAAATTTCATTAAATAAAGAAAAAAATCGATATCAGGAATAAGGCCTGCCTATGAGCAAAATTTAAATACATACTGCGTTATAGCTTTGATTCCACATAAACAGTCATTTACAAATGCAGTTATTCTTTGACCGTTTACCACTGTAATAACATCACTGTTAAAACTTTCCGCAATATTTGACCAATGCTCGCCAATTCCAGTAAAGAATTTTGTATATAAAATGCTTCCTTACTTGCGTCTGGCCATGAGAAAGCTGAAACCGTTCCATTTGACTGAGCTTTATCCATGTAATGAATATAAGACTCACCATTTTCAAATTAGCTCATGAAATATCATTTTGAAGTTGTTGTCATGTTATCTTGTAACTTTTTTTTTTTTTGTATTTTAAACTTAGATTTATGCAAATTATTGCTTATGTTATTACAATCCAGTACTAATCTATGCTTTGTGCCTTGTTATTTTTACAGTAAAGTATTAATAGCATGAGGCTACTTTTCAATTTTAAGAATACATTTCTAAGATAGTAATAAGTGGATCTCTTTGTTGTCTTTTATTACTGTAAGACCTCTTTACATGGCAGAAATTTCCATCTTTTTTTTTTTTTAGATAAACACTCTCTTGCAAAAAACAACAGTATTTGTTGCGATCAGTACAGCAAATAGATAGATAAAGTGTATCCTCTTCTATAACCATTGTAAAGTACTAATATGACCATGCATCTATTTATATTTAATATTTAACCTATTTCATGGGGATTCATCTGTACTTTACTCTGCAAATCCACCCACCTTCGTTATCGTCTCTTATGATCTAACTGATCTGTACTACCAACCTTAGTATAGCGCCAAGATTCACATCTTAAAAAATTCTTTATATCTGAAATGTCTATCTGATGAAAACAAGAAAACTGCTTTCTGTACTTATCTTTACATTGTGCTTTAGATATGGACTTTCGAATTTCCAATGCCGACTTGGATTGAGCTCTTCAAATGTGTTTCTGATCCTCCTCATCACTGGCGACCTCCAGATGTAAATAACCGTCAACTACTTTCCAGCCAATGTGGGTTCTAATAACCTGTCGTTTTTTTCAAATATTGGAAACTGAAATGTAAGAACATTAGATGTAAAACTGTGACTGATTCCATCGTTGACATAACAATTTTATTTTATTATTATTATAACTATTATTATTACTATTAATTTATCTTCTTTGCAAAACCAGGAAATGCCGCCCAATTCATGAGGATGTATAGCCTGCTCTTGACGCCTATATTCGTAACTGTGTTTGAAACTATGATTGTGGTATCCCTGGAATAGTCTTTCATAATGTGCATGTAGTGTGTTGCGTTATTTTTTATTTGCGCTATATTTTACAACATTCTCCGCATTTGAGCGTTTCAGATGAACATGTGTAGCCTGCTCTTGACGTCTATATACGTGAACATGTTTGAAACTATGACCGTGATATCCTTGGTATATTCTTTTTAGTGAGTTGCGTTATTTTTTATTTGCTCTATATTATACACCATACTCCGCTTTTGAGCGTTTCAGATAAACTTTTATAGCCTGCTATTGACATCTGTATACATGAACGTGTTTGAAATATGATCGTGTTATCCCTAGTATATTCTTTCATAATATGTATGTACTGTGTTGCGTTATTTTTATTTGCTCTATAGTATACAACATTCTCCGCTTAAAGGCGTTTCAGATAAAAATGTACCTTTCGCTAAATTCTTTATCTTCATATACCGTTTAATAATGGTTTAGATTTCTGTCACAATCATCTATTTTTTGAACATGCCATCTTCTACACATTGAAAGCATTTACCTTTTGAGTTATAATCTGCAGATGCGACAGACGCACTATGCTACCTAAAATTCACAAAATAAGTTTTTTAGTGTCACTTATCTTTTTAATTCTGTAGAAACCAAGTTGTTCATCTCGTTCTGTCTGCTGTTAATACCCTAGGTCGATGCCATGCTATCTTCTTACTCCAGAAATATAGACAAACGTCCTTCGCTTTTTGTGTGTTGCTCACATCTGTGAAGCCGCCTTAGAACTGATTTTTCACGACACTTCGTTCACAAATACCTGATTATTCGCAGTCCGTGCATGACGACTGAGTAATAATATACTGCACAACCTTTGTTAATGCTAGTACCGACTAGACAAATATTCTGCTCTATTCGATGAAACGAGCAGAATGTTAATAATTGTACTGTTCGCGAAAATCGTATCACCACTTTAGGATTATCTTTGTCGGGTACGATAGCAATTAAACAATGTGCCTGCAATCGCTTTTTGCTAACTATTGAAAGTGCAATGTGGCAAAGAAAAAAAAATACGGCAAGTCCTTGGGTTGAGCCATTTATTCAACAATGTGATGTAGCCCCCCTAACATAATCCCTAACAGGCCTGCCAAAAAACGCACTCACAACTCATTAAACACAAAAAATCCGTTCTTCATGGCTTTTTTCAGCTATGTCAAGACTTACCACAAAGGGTTAGGGCGACCTCTAAGGCACGGATTTATCAAAACTACATTTTCGATTGCTGAAAATAGGGTTTTCGATTGTCATAACGATAGTATAGTAGAACGCAATTACAGTGTTATCGATCGTCAATATGAAACAGTGTGATTCTGTTTAGCGTTCAACCAACAGTTAAGCAATAACGGTCATGGAAAGACTGGAGAAGCCAAGAATCAAACCAACAACCCCTGGTTTATAACCGAGTGGTTTATCCACTATGAGTGAAAAAATATCTTGAAATGTGCCTTTTCCCCCATTTCTTAGATTTTGAAGTGGTTTAATACATATTCCTTAAATTTAATACAATTACACACAAAATGCATGCATGCTTTTAAAGGACCTCGGACAGTCTTAATGAAGGACTGCCCATAAAATGGCTGGATAAAAGTTTCAAAGAAAATGAATTTTTTCAATGAAAAAGATAGTAGGTTCAACCCTCGAATTTTCCACAAAAGTGTTTCTCATTGGACAAATAACAATTTAAAGATATAGGTAAAAACTCTGTCTTTGCTACACATATTCCACATATAGAAAATATCAAAAGTTTTACTGAAGTGCTCCCCCGCCCCTCACCGTGGTCAAACTAATCATTTTGTTTACACTTTTACTTTAACATTTCACACATCATAGAAATTTTATGTTAAAATGTGTGATTTTGCTGATTTCTTCGATTTTGAAAAAGGTTGCTGTTACCTTAACACAATTGCACGCAAGAGAAGAAAAAAAACATGGGTTTCTTGCATTTTTGTTTAAGAACATACACTACTTTATTGGTTTTAAAACATCATAGTCTTACCTTAGTATGGTAATGGGAGAAAAATTAGGTGAAAATGTGCCATTTTTGCCGATTTCTTAGATTTTGAAAACGGTTACTGCTACCTTAACACAATTGCACGAAAGAGAAGGAAAAACACATGGGTTTCTTGCATTTTTGCTTAAGATCGTACATTACGTTATCGGTTTAAATACATCATTGTTTTACATTAGGATGGTCATAGAAGAAAAATTATGTTAAAATGTGCCATTTTGGCAGATTTCTTAGATTTTGAAAACGGTTGCTGCTACTTTAACACAATTGCACGCAGGAGAGGAAAAAACACATGGGTTTCTTGCATTTTACTTAAGAACAGACATTACTTTATTGGTCCTAAAATATCATTGTCTTACATTAGGGTGGTCATGGGAGAAAAATTATGTTAAAACGTGCCCATTTGTGCCGATTTCTTAGATTTTGAAAACGGTTGCTGCTACCTTAAAACAATTGCACGCAAGAGAAGAAAAAACACATGGGTTTCTTGCATTTTTACGTAAGAACAGACATTACTTTATTGGTTCTAAAACATCATTGTCTTACATTAGGGTGGTCATTGGAGAAAAATTATGTTAAAATGTGCCCATTTTTGCCAATTTCTTAGATTTTGAAAACGGTTGCTGCTACCTTAACACAATTGCACGCAAGAGAGGAAAAACACATGGGTTTCTTGCATTTTTTCTTAAGATTATACATTACTTTATTGGTTTAAATACATCATTGTCTTACATTAGGATGGTCATGGGAGAAAAATTATGTTTAAATGTGCCATTCTGGCAGAATTCTTAGATTTTGAAAACGGTTGCTGCTACCTTAACACAATTGCACGCAAGTGAAGAAAAAACACATGGGTTTCTTGCATTTTTGCTTAAGAACATACAATACTTTATTAGTTCTAAAACATCATTGTCTTACATTAGGGTGGTCATGGGAGAAAAATTATGTTAAAATGTGCCCATTTTTGCCGATTTCTTAGATTGTGAAAACGGTTGCTGCTACCTTAACACAATTGTACGCAAGAGAGGAAAAACACATGGGTTTCTTGCATTTTTTCTTAAGATTATACATTACTTTATTTGTTTAAATGCATCATTGTCTTACATTAGGATGATCATGGGAGAAAAATTATGTTAAATGTGCTATTTTGGCAGATTTCTTAGATTTTGAAAACGGTTGCTGCTACTTTAACACAATTGTACGCAAGAGAAGAAAAAACACATGGGTTTCTTGCATTTGTGCTTAAGAACATACATTACTTTATTGGTTTGAATACACCATTGTCTTACATTAGGATGGTCATGGGAGAAAAATTATGTTTAAATGTGCCTTTCTGGTCGATTTCTAAGATTTTGAAAACGGTTGCTGCTACCTTAACACAATTGCATGTTAGAGAAGAAAACACACACGGGTTTCTTCCATTTTTGTTTGAGAACATATATCACTTTATTGATTTAAATACATCATTGTCTTACATTAGAATGGTCATGGGAGAAAAATTATCTTGAAATTTGCTAATTTTTCATAATTTTGCTAAAATCCAGATTATAAGTACCCCACCTCCCAATACTAGTTTGATTTTCGTGAACGAGTAATCATAATACAATTGTTAGTATATCATTTATTAAAGCCAAGATCAATCTACAGAACTGATATACCAAATTAACTATTTTACTACCATGGCACAAACTCTTGGTAAATCAAAATAACCAAAAATCAGCTTTTTTGTAGCATTTATACTGGAAAAAGAGGTAAAATTGAAAATGTTTGGTTGCCATGGCAACGAGCTTCCAATCAAAGAAATATTGTACCAGTCTGTGTTTGGTGACAAGTACTACATGATAGGACACAAATTTACGATTTCTGTTACCATGGATGTATCGCCATTTGCATGGTGCTTAGCAAGAGCTGGACTTAAAACCTCGAGCGCTGATGCATAATGTTATAAATGTATATAAACAACAAGGACCAAACTCATAACAAGCGGGTTCGAGATAGCTCTGAATCTGATCATTTTTAAGAAAACTAAGATAGAAGGTTAACTATAAAAAGACATGCATATATGGAAAGTCAGCTATGTCCTGATTGCCAATTTTTTTAACAGATCAATAGCATTTTGTATTTACTTCATCTAGTTAAACTATCCGCCGAATTGTATTGAAAGTTGACCATTGGTTTAAAGCACACTGTATAAGCAATAGATTAAACCAGAGCCCTCAGACAGTCAATTTTCAACGCATCAATTTCATCTTAAGTTATTTTGTCATAAAGTCACCTATCGAATTTTTCTAACTGAACCCCCTTGCAATAGCTGCCCCCTCCCCCAAAATACTAATTTAAAGGATGACGTCTGTAAATTCGTATTTATTTATTTGCCTATAACCCTGTTTGAAAGTATTCGCCGATACACCAAGATAAGCAACCCTCGACCCGCTGACACGGTTTACAACGTATTAAAGTTTTAACAATTCTGGTCGCATATAGTTTCTACCAGAATGTTTTTCTTTTTTCTGTATAAAAGCTTTAGGGGAAATAAATATAAAGGGATACTAAGCGAAATCAAGCAACACCGTAATGTTGGCTGTAATGTGGACGGATTATAATGAGTGTAGCTATACAATGAAATGCTTAAAGTCGGACAACTGTCTTATTGAGTATACATACTTACATAGTAAAGCCCCTGTGTTTAGAAATTGTCCAAATACACAACTCTCAGGATGGAAATTCCCAGTGTCACTGAAACATATCAGATATTAGTGTATCCCGCAATCAGCCTATGCTCTATGTGCAGACTGACGAGGGTATGGTATTCGTTTACTTCGATATAAAAACATGTTAAGTCATCTATTTAGTATTATTTACGAGGGGCGTTCAATATGTAATGAAAACAGCCCAGTATATCCCAAAATTTTATATTTACACACTTCATAATTACTTTCATTAAAATGTCTGTTTCTTGGCTAAATGAATGCAAAATTGCAGTTGTCCAGCTCCTTATCAAATTTACACAAGCCACTTTCAAGATAGGGTGCTGAAGTACACTGCGATATGAAATAAAACAATGTTTTCTAAAGCAGATAAATACATGAACGAGGGATTTTTTCAGTCTGCTTCTTTGTGTGGTAAATATCCATATATTAGTGATTTATACCTGCATTTTCCTTTGGTATTGCTTTATATTCTATGAAATACTGAGGCTGCCATTTTGGTTAAAATCCTCCATGAAGATACATTTTCTGGTATTCAATTGACAGCGTCGTTTTTTGCGTGAACGAATACATAGCGAAAACTTATACGAAAATCATTGGTAACATTTTTTTCTGGTCGCTTTGATGTTCATTTGCATGTAATACAGCCAATTTTGAATTTTCCATATTTAATCTCACCCATAAAGTACCCCAAATAGGTCATTTGAAATAAGAAAATCACTTAAAAGAATGCCATGTCTGGCTTATACTGAAATGGATCAGACAAAGTATCACACTTCATCAATGTTTGCATTCGAGTGCATTATTTGGACATTGTTACACGTATTTACATGTGCACACTCTGACTGGCTTATTTCAGACAATAAAATTATAGGAAAAGAAAATGGTATACCACTCAGATGAGATACCCCTAGATATTGGTTACAGTTTAACTGGTCTGCTGCATATGCACTGTGTGTATTGAAACCTCGATACAATCAAAATTGTCCTTTCCTGGTACAAAGCCACATTTCCGATTTTCAAGAACCATGCGTATTTTAGCGTTACGTCCATTGCTTTAAACGACGTCAACGTAAGAGGGGGTACCGTAATAAAACCGTTTGCACAAGAAATCGGTACCAGTCAAAAGTTTGTATCGTTATGGCAGATAAAGGGGAAATGAGTCAGAAAACTATGGATATGTGATTCGTGCATGTTAAATACTTGTTTAAGAAAATGCAGCATGCCTTTCTACCTTTGTTAAAATGAGTCTTTACAATTCGAAGGAAAATAAATGCAGTGTATATTAGTGTGCTTTTTAAAAAGTCTGTTACTTGTTTAATTTGGAAAGATAAAATAATGTTTCTTGCGCCGTTATAAAGGCAATGCTTTGATCTTTCGTTTGGCATATGGCATAAAATCCTAACGAGTTTGGGGATGGAGTTATGAATGGGGTTTCATTATATATTGAACCCCCCTCGTACAAATATAATGGATCCAAATTAATTTTCCTGTCAGCAGCGGTAACGTTACGTTTATAGGATGGGCTTTTACCGACACTTTGGTAAACAGTTTACACATGGATAAGATGGCGCAACATCACCAGGGTCGACACTGTTTTCCGTTGCCAGAAAGAAAAATATCGTAAATATCGTTTAACCCTTAAAGCGTCAAGAAAAAATGCATCTAAAAATGATGTCTGCCGAAGTCGTCTGCTGCAAATAATTGCATAACATTAATGACTTCTATGAAGTATAGAAGCGAACAGGGTGGACACAGATCAGACTGCTCCTATACGAGCAGTCTGATCTGGGTCCACACTGTTTGTCATAGGGGCTTCTTAAACATTTTAGCAGGCGAGAAAAGCTGACGACTTTCGTTGCAATTGGCGCTTTAAGTAACCTTTTTATACTCAACTCAACTGAGCATGAAATGTATTCTGCTCACAAATGTTGAAATGCCACAGTTATTGGCATTTTAACATGTATTAGCAGGATGAATGCAACTTCACTGTTAGATAGAGGATCTTACATGAGTGCTCATGTTTTATTGAATTTATCAAACGAGTTGAGGAAAAGAGATAAAATGCGAGGCTTGCCGAGCTTTTTATCTCTTTTTCGCAACGAGTTTAATAAATTCAATAATACAAGAGCACGAATGTTAGATTCTATTTATCATATGACATTAAGATTACTTTGAAATCTCATTTCTGACGTAAAAACGTTATAATTTTGTCATTGTGTACGCAACGTTGTTATGGACGTCATAACGTTTCCCGAAAATTGATAAACCACTAGTGGTTTACAGAGTTATTTCACTCCCAGACGCGACGTCATATGATAAAAAATATTTATATTTCAGTATTTTTCTGTATATGAGTAGTTGAAAAAGGCTATCAAAGTAAGAAGTATAGTTAATTGACACCAACCTGATGAACGGGAATACAGGTTCCACATGATCCATTGCCACTGCTATGCTATACCTAGGAATAAAAAGGAAATCACCAGTATGCGTGTTTCAAAAACAGAAATCACGGTCAAGATTTGTCCAGTAAATTTCGCATAATATAAAAACTAGGTTTTCTCCCGACGAAGCTTAACATTGTGTATCTTGTACTTAACATTGTGTATCACAAATCGGCAAAAATATAATTGTACTCAACATTTCTAGGTTCTGAAAATATAGAATGGACTAATATAACAGAACCATAATTTTCATAGAAGTACTGTTAGTTTTAAGATAGATGAGAATCGTTGTAAACAAAAAAATATTAGAAGTTAATAATGTACAAGTATTGACTTTATAATGTGTCAACAATATATATACTTAAACGCAAAAGTTTCGCAACTTTAACTAAAATGCTATTTCCTTCTTTTTGACCCAAATATTTTACTCCATGATATTGTGATTAACAAGTCCAATGGTTTGTCGTCTTAACAACATAAAAATCAGACCAGTGAAACTTACGATTGCCGATCTTCAACAAGAAATGTAACGCAACCCAAATTTGAAAAGTCACAGAGTTACAATACCTTACATATTATCGAGTCACAGTGTTACAACACCTTACATTTTATTCGGAAAATGTGTTAAACCAGTATCTGTTTTCAAAAGCAGGAGGGCAGACAAATCAAAGCAGGTCATTTTATGCATTTGTTAACGGTCATCGCGTCAACGTTACGCCTTCAATATTTAACTTAATTGGCGGTTTAAGCACAACTGAACACCAATAATCAAGTTTTTTAATGTCACAAGTGAAAGCCTTCAACATATTGCATAGAAAACAGAAGTATCGCGCGACATAACGGAATAAAATGTACAATTTTGATAAATTGGATGACGTTAACAGAGAAACGCAGCGACTTTGAGCGTTGATAAACCGTTTGTTTTCAAATCGAGATAACTATCTTTATGCTAGACGTAAATTGTCGAAAAGCACCGACGTCATTATAACGTCAGAATGAAGAATATGATTAAAACCGATTAATAGTAAATTATTCCACATTGTGCAGGAGCATGTAATATGATTATATGAATATACTTACATGGGCCATACTGAAAAAACACAGATACTAAACAGTTGCGAAACTTTTGCGTTTAAGTATACTTAATGACATTGAAAACGCATCACCAAGATTAAATCCTTTATTTCACAAACTCTGAGAATGTCAGCGTGATAAATAGTATTGCATATCATAGTCTGTCCAGCTTTCAGAGTACCCTACAAAAGTCATGGTTGTAAGTTTAGTTTAAGATATTCAAAAAGTATCCGTTTTATGACAGCGGTGGTCGATTTTGAAGGACACGAATTCAGCTGCAAGTTAACCCGCGTTAGGTTTGATTCCTGACTCAACAGATATGCGTCCTGTGCTTCTTTCACGATTGCACATTCATCACTGAACGATTCGAAATGAATTGACAACTCGGAATGCTCAAATCAACACCCTTTAAAGATACCGATATACCCCACCCACTCTGATATAGTCTAGCAATAAAATTCAACATCTTGGGCCTTTCCATGTTTAAATTTTTTGTCCGATTTCGTTGGAAGAGACTAAGGTTACATATATATGACAGCTTATTCATAAATTACGCGTTTGTATTGTGCAAGTGAAGTTAGTTAAGGTAAACTTTTAAGACGTTCTCGATTACATAACAGCATATATCCTGCCATGATTTACATCAAAACGTCTTTCCCACATGATTGTCAGTGAAAGTAGTCAATATCCTTAATGAAAGTATGCATAAAGGTAACTTATGGAGATGTTTCTGAAAAGGAGCTGTAAATTAATGTTCAAATTTGACGTTTATTTTCGAAATATTGAAGTTATCATTTACTTTCAATTAGAAAAAGTTTATAAACTGCGTTGTTGGTTATGGTATAATACACGCAACAGTTTTAACGCAAAAATAATCAAAAAGCTTGAATGGTGGTGTGTGTTGTATGTACCCATGTGACGCCATCAAAAGCATCACATTATAGTACAATCAAATTAACGAATTTTAGGTTGCACATCAAAACTTAGTAACTTTTGTCAAGAGCCAAGAACTACTCCAAAGAAAAATATATAAATTGCAATCTTAGAGAGATTATCAGTTTTACTACCCAAAATATTGACATAAGAGATAAGGGCCATTCTACATTTATTATAGCAGTTCTATTTTTTATTCTGACAAAGACAACTCTGGTGATTAACCATTTAATAGTTTATAAGCCTATTATGGCTTTCAGAATTCTTGTGGTCATATCAAAATTAACTGATTGAAAGAAAAAAAAATGGAGTGTCAAACAACGTGGATCCAGACCAGGCCCAACGTCCCGTCGGACCTGATCGGGATCCGAACTAATTGCATAGTAAGTCATCAAATCAGAAAGGAGTATTAAGAATGCTAGATGCTTCTCAAGAAAATGATTATTGTTGCTCACTTGGTTAATGTGTAAATTATTTATGTAGGCTATAACAGTATTATATGTTTAATCCTGAATAAAACATATTGCATTGTATTGTTTTATGCATTGTATCAGCAGTTTACACAAAGTCATGCAAACAAGTGAACTGAACGCTACAAACCACTCACAGAATAGAAACTTCAAAAACGTTAAGTTGTGAATATTTGATATATATAACTTACGTTATGATGAATGTGACGGGTACAAGTGTTGCCAGTATCACAGGTAGCCATTGGTGGTGTGTACAGAACATTCTAGTAAAGAAATAAATAGACTGGCTCCAGTCCTTAAAACAATTTTTTATCAATGTGTCATATCTACTTGTAGCCAGTCTAACTCCGATGGCTCTAAAACAGAGCCATCAGAGTTAGACTGGCTACAAGTAGATATGACACATTGATGAAAAAAGTTTTTAAGGACTGGAGCCAGTCTAAGAAATTAAAGAAGATACCTGAATAAACTATACTGACGGACTTTAAAAATGCATCACTAACTTCCTAGACTCTAGACCACTAACTTCCCTTCATATCCTTCAAAAGACAGTTGTATGAAACCTTCCTTTACTTTGATGATATCAGTTTAAATTCCAATTAAACATTCAACTAAACTCGACGACTTTACTCCTTCGCACGAATTTAGTCACTGAAAACTTTCTTAAGTAGAGACGATTATGAGTCATCAAACGAAATTCAAATACGCAACCAAGCAGAATCGAAGACCAGACCTAGGGTAATCGTAATCAGTAATTGTAATCATCTGTAATTAAATACATTTTTCAAAGTAATCAAATGTAATTGTAATCATGTTTTTTTTTCAAATACATGTGATGTAATTGTAATGATTACTGAAAATATTTTAGCTGTAATTATAATTACTTTCAAATACTTTTCAAATACATTTGGCTATTTACTTAGAAAATTTGCCCAACACAAGAAACAAAATGGTGACTAATGGTAATATTTCAATTCATATATATGAATGAGAAAAAGTACACAGGATAAATAAAACATATGGACTTCGACGAAGACCTGCCAATTATTATGAGAGTGATTCCTCAATGACTAACAAAGTCCAGGACACAAATGTGATGCTTCTTATATTTCTTGATTCAAAGAAATAGGGAATCTTTCACTGATAACATTATGTCACAAGAAACTGTTGACCCCTATCTCAACATATATACTGCTCAACAACAGTTTAGCACGGATAAATAAAGATTAATTTATGTTTGAACAATTGATATAAAATTATGAAATATCTGTTGAAATGATGGTTTGGTATGTGTTAAAGTAAGTAAAGGCACAAAGACCAGAAACGATACAATCAAGTACCACACCTGACCCAGGATACCAATGGGAAAGTGACAAACTCACATATAGACACCACAAACGAGAGCCAAGCGGTTTAGGAAAGTGACGGGTGTTATTTAATTTGATTTCTTCTGTGCCGTTCGTTGTCGTAAACATGGAAAGGGTCATAACTTGTTTCAACTGCGTTATTCACCATACAAACTTGATACAGCATCGGTTTATAAAAATAGTAAGTGAGTATGATCAGGAAATACCACAATCACAACCGCAGACAACCCTGTGGCATCAATAGGAAATTCTCTTTTTCCCAGCTAGTTCGAATCAACCATTCGGAAAAGAATTACGGTCGTCTCAATTAAGCTTTTGAAGCAAACGTTGAGTCTTTGAAACAACTACATTTTGTAACGTCGTTGTTTCAAGTGAGGTTTGCAAGTAAAAACAGTACAGTTTTGTAGACATGCTTACTTGGAGGAGTATTCGTGTTAATGAGGATGCCAAAGACGTTAATCTGAATTTTAGGCTAAATGTAGGTAATAACGTTATCTATATAGGTGTTATCAAAGGATCGACTGACCAAACTGTTCCGGGTGCCTGTGCGACTCTAGCATCAATTTATTTATTTATTTATTTATTTATACATTGTTTTGAGAGGGTAGCACGATTAGCTAGTACGCTATTCTACCTTGTGGCCCTCTATAAGTAACATAATACATATATACAGATAAAACAACAACATCATCACATAGAATAGTAAATAAAAGTTATAATAGTTATATACTTTGAGCGTATACCAAGTGTAAAATTTTAGTGACTTTAAAATACGTGCCTAAGTGTGCACACATTTTAAAACATAAGAATGTACCGTTTAATATTGACATAACATATTTATTGTGACAATCAGTGCAAAATAGCAGTCTGGAACCTATGCCTTGCACAGCCGAACAGGGAAACATGTGGCGGAAACCAATGTCCAATCAGCATGCCCCTGTACGTGTAAACGCACAGCATGGTTCATGTCCTGCAGAGTCGGAACTAACCGCCCTGATTTATGACTGCTTACTCAGATTGATAAATGTTTAAAATCAAATAAAAATGTTCATATGTGTGTAAAATTCAATGAAGCAAATGAGCTTTGATGTTTTTTTCTTAAAAACGTTTAGGGAGCCAGCATATCTAACTGTCTGAGGAAGAGTGTTCCATAGCATAGGCGCTGAACAAGAAAACGAGCCATCGTGTATTGTAGTACGTGATTTTGGTACATACAATGATCCGTTGTCGGTTGATCGTAAGTTTAGGGTATGGACTTGTGATACCGGTTTCAGTAAAGTTGATATGTATTCAGGGCTTAGGTCATTCAATGCTCTATTATGTAAATACAGCTTTATTGTAAATTATCCTGTTTGGAACTGAAACCCAACCAAGCTCTCTAAACATAGTATCAGATGAAGTATTGATTTCAGCGTGCAAGATTATGCGAGCGGCACGCTTTTGTAATTTTGATAGGCGTTCAATATGTGTGCTTGCTGCGGATCCCCATGTTGGAGAACAGGAGAATGTAACCCTGGTAAACATCTTTTAAACGGATTACATGGATGCTTGATTCAGTTCGCTGAAAAGTCAAGAAAGGGAGGGATAAAGAGCATTTTAACAGCATAGTGGACCACAAAAACGTGGCTCAAACGGCTATCATTCTCTGGCGTTTTCGACAATTTGCAGTCATTAATAATATATCGCTTTACGTTAGAATCAAACGTTTTAATTTTGAATGTAGACTTGTATCCTTTACATACGCATGTGATAAAATGTATCGTCAATCCACTCGCGCCTAACCAGATTACCTTTTGTCTGGTGGACAGGTAAAACATACATTTTAATATCTCTATATTTGTTGTTTACATCACATTATGTTTTTCATATTCACTCAAAGCTGGACACGATGTTAAAATCCGTGCTAAACTTTTTGTTGAGTAGTATACATTTTGATGCGTTTAATTCGTTTTTCACATGAGTTACTGTCAAATGAACACTTTTTAACATACAATCAAAATGATTGTGTTACCTTCTTTTTCGAGACATAAATTAAAGCTGCTATCCAAGTGTTGCATTTTAAAGGTCCGTCAGTATATATAAAATAACATGTTTATGTGATGATCAAAACAATAGTTCCATGCGCTGATCCAGACAGTTTTGTCAGAGTTTTTTTCTAATTGATGAGGGGAGAGACGATCGAAATACCACTAAAAGCGGGTCATCATCGACCCGCCAGCGAAACACCATTTTAATGGCGTTTCGCTGGCAGGCCTTTTGGTGGCCCGACATTGAATGCCGGCTTGTTAGCTTTGTTAATTTTTAAAGGATACGGATCAGTATTGCTTAGAAACCCTATAACTTTGTGTTTTTAGGGGGGTATCCGGACACCCTGTCTCTCTCTGGATCCGCACATGAGCTCTACTATCACTTAGCTTTAACACCGACGAAATACGTATGTTAAGTAATAAGCTCTCCCCCCCTCTTTCTCCTCTCTGCTTTGAATTTCGTAATTGCTGGTAGCACCCCTCGTTTATAAGCCCCCCTTCTGTCCCCATATATATGCGAGCAGAAAGGGAGCTCAACGAAGGGACACCAGTCTTGGTAATAGGTAAATGCACCACCCTGCATGCTTTTTTTAGCTCTCTGCGTCTGGTACGCCACCACCACCATGCAACCTGATGGCAATCGTGGCATCTCATCAGCATCTTCACTGCCTGCAGCGTTGTAACCATTATGCGCGCGCACGCACGCACGCACACAGACACACACACACACAGTGACAAATCTACAAAAAATAAATGTCATATCCTTACCTTGCATCTTACATTTATTGCCCTGTGTTCATGCGTTACACAAACATACATTATGTATTTTTAACCGATACATGTAAGTATATTAGTGCAATGTAACCGACCATGTTAACCAATTTCTCGCCATTCCTCCTAGCTTATCTGATGATGTACTTTGGTACATGTAGCTTATATTGCAAACACAATGTACCAAGATCAGCGTTCATAGTGTTTGCTTCCATGATGAAAGTATTCTGCTGTGCATTTGAATTTAAGCAGCAGACGTAACAAGCTGACACAAATTTATTATATCACAACCAGCAAGCTTACAATATAGAAATTGCATCACAGTAATTGATCAGTATTTCAACTTTTTGCATATTGTATCATTTTTCCTGCTTTTTTGTCGTCAACGAATAGTATTATTGATTTTTGTCTTCAAAATGATCACTTTCGAAATTGTTTCAGCAATACAATCACTGTGCCGAACAGTTTAGATCCAGATCAGGCACGACGACTATTCGGGCCTGGTCCAGACAAAAGTTTTCATCGTAAGACACTAGCGGGCAAAAAGTAAATAATATGCTTGAGCAATCAATTGAGAATACCGTCATCGTTTTTGATTTGAATATTAAAATATGTTTTAAGCGTTACAAGAAAACGTATCTTAAATCGGTCACACTTAATGCGTTTGAGCAGGATCGGTGTATTTAGTGTAATACTCTCGTAAAGCCTCGGTCACACGAGGACTTAGGACCATGTTGCGACCTGTGTAAGACCAGCCACGTGGTAAAATCGCAAGTAGATCTCATACGAGCGCGCGACAGGTCTTAGTGATTTGGAACAGCAATATTAACAAAATAGGTTCCAGAGAGGTCTTTGAGCATTTTCATGAACCTGGTTCTGCAGTAGATGGTAGAAGCAGATGTTTACATGTCTTTAAAAGCTTTTTGGTGCTTTCACAAGTAGACAGGATAAAATTGCAAAAAATAAGGTGCAAGACTGTCGCACGTTGGTTTTTATTGATCAGGAGTGATCGTGCGAGTAAAAAGCATGAAAATGGGCGGGGCGGAGAGTTTTGAACATGTCCAAAAACCTGCGACCGCGATCCAAGATCACAGGTATGATAGTAGACTGGTATCAGACAAGTAAATAAAGCAATATCAAACATATGCACACAACGTATATGTAAACCTCCGCTACGACTGTACCAATATCTTCAAAAATGTCTGATATATACTTTATTGTAGACAACGGGGCGGTAATAAAGTACCAAATATTTATGTGTTTAGTAGTTAGAAGTCTTGGACACGTGGTCTGAAACCAGACTTATATTATGGTAGTGTTCCATGACATATGGTGTATATGCTGCGTGTACATACGCAATGGTCAACATCACATTGATCCTATCGTACTCAAAGCAGCTAGGAAAGAGATTACGTGAACAGCTAAGGCTCAGACAAGCCCGCACTTTTGAAACAAAAACGCCGGGTTTGGTCTCGATCCAAACTGTTTGGCACTTAAACATCGTTATTGTTGAAAGATTGTTTTAGAAACAGTTAATCTGAAAACACCTCGAGATAACAACAAATCATGAACATTTATTTTTTTTTACCATGAGGCTAAGATCAGCCGCACCAGAGCTTTCGTGACTCGGTTTGAAGTATGAACGTGGCGGTAGAATCAGATCAAAACATGGATAATGCAGTCCCACTGGATAGTTGAGCACTGCAATAGTGCGGCTTTCGTGACGCGGTTCATAGTACATTTATATCATATTCAGAAAAAAGAAATAGCAACCTATCATCTACCTTATGTAGGGAGTAGGTCAATAGGGGTCGAGGTCATCCTCCATTAACCTTACAATCAAGCCATGTAATGTCATTTATAACCTCTTACGATACTTTGGTATAAAATGTCTGAACTGAAAGAGAACCAAAAGCATAAAGACTTCGGAGACAACATGTGTAAAACGCAAGATTACAAAAATCAATTATCAACTCAAGAAAAATAAATCTTTACATGCTGGGTAAAGTATGACTTTTCAAAAGAGTCGCCTTCTGATTTTCTTCAAAATGACATTTTTTAGAAAAATTACAAAAAAATCAGGAATACCTCAGTCAGGATAAAACAGTTTGGATCCAGATCAGGTCCGATTTCAGTGATTTTATTTGGCCATTTTTAACGCTTTAAATTGGGAGTCATTCCCAATCCAAAAATGGCCTTTTTCCCAATTTCATGTATTTTAGTACTTATTGTGATAACATTTTTTATTATATATTTTCCCAAATGTGAAGGAAAGAGTAGCTTGCCAAAATCCCAAATAAATTCACTGGATGTGATTGTTGGGCCCGATCTTGGTCTAAACTGTTTACGAGAAACGTCAAGCCTGATCTCGATCCAAAACTGTTTTGGGTTGACACTAGCAGATAGAGTTTCTTCATTTTTGCGACATTCTATTTGTTTTAACCCTGTATTCACTTAATGGATTCTTCCTCCTGATTAGATGGATTAATTTTGGAACGGTCCATTACATATATATAGAGGGGTCACATCTTATAAATTCAAAATAAAATTACATTTCTTTCTCTGAGGATCCCTTTTTGTCATACATGTAGCAAGCAGTGTAGACCCTGATGAAATGCGTTATTTCGTCTAGGTCTTCACTGTTTGCCAGTCGCTACGCATTTATGCGTCACCAGTATAAATGGTTCATCAATTATTTTTCGATAAAAAATGTCTGCTGATACGATAACGGTGCTTAATGAATCGGTCCTTGTATCTATCTATTTTCATAATGTGTGTACGACAGGAGTGAAGTCTCACATATACGGAGGTTCAAACCTTCGCTGCTCGCCTTTGCGATTAAGATTATAAATTCATGAGCTGGGTCACATGACCGTTCTGATTATATCACAACCAATCATAGAATGCATTTTTCCAAATAACATTAACGGTAGGTCGTAGATAAATCCAAAAGATTGGTCCTTAGTAGTCGCGACAAGTCTTACATCTCCGAGATTCGTGACTAATCGCGCGATTCAGTGATCGCGCGATCTCGTGTGACCCAGGCTTAAGAAATGCGAACTGCTCTCTGTACTTTCTTGCAAGCTATGGATAAAACCCCATCACCTGAACTTGCCGCTTTATGCGGCATTTCACTAGGGTCTACACTATTTTTATGGTAAAAACAATCACCAAGGATAGAATACATCACGATCGGGAAAAGACGATGTTTGATTCCTTAAAATATATGATAGACATTCCCATACTCGTTGCTTTTATATGTATGAGCCATTTCATCAAATTACAAAGAGTTACTGTCCTGCCAGCCAAGAGTGACAGTGACGTCATGTTTTGTTTACAGTTATCAAGGACTTATCATCGACAGATCACGTGTGTATTAGTCCTATCCTAAGGATAGGATTAAAACACAAGTGATCTATCGATTCACGTTGGCTCAAGTGAAGTGTACACTTTAGTATTTTACTTAACAGTTGTTAACAAAGTATTACGTCACTGTCACTATTGGTTGGCACGACAGTAACTTGTGACTAATGCCATTACTACAAGTAATAAAAAAAATACGAAGAGTGATCAAATGTGAATGCATCTAGCATTATAACTGTCATGGCAGAAAAATGATATGCTCCTTGAAGAAGAAAAATATTTCCCTTGTTAAAATTGTTTTTCCAATTTTCCTGGCTTTCAATTTTTCGATGTAGGAACTCAAGAGTCAGATTTAGTATTAACTACAAGGTAGATGACTGTATCATCTGCAAGTAGTCTGGTTGATCATTGAAATCATTTATATAAGCCGGATATAATATGGAACAGAGAACCTGCAGAAACTGGGATACTGTAAGAAGAGGCATTTCGCAATACAGATTGTGTCTACTATCAAGTAAGACGTTAGTCCAATTAGGAGTATTCCCCCTAATGCCAATAGGTTTGATAAACAAAAGTGTTAGGAATTGAATAAGTACCTACGATAAATGCGGAAGACAAACGTGCTAAGGAATTTCCTCAACAAGAGATGAACTGGTCTCAATTTTATCAAATAATTTGATGTAAAACTAAGGAATTTCAATTATAAATAGCTCATGAGAATAATATCAAATACTAAATATCTGTTCAAATGTAAATTAGCCCCATCTGTTCTATGTGACTTTTAGTTAATACAAGAGGAAACAAATGTCTATCTGTGTTGGCAATGTTGGTATATACATTATCTGTTGTCCAAAGTTCAGGAAATACTGACTTTTAATGATATTGAAATCAGTTAAATTACTTCAATAAAAGATTTTGAGTAAGGTATAAAAACAGACGCAAAAAGTGGCTTTTAATTTTATTGTACTTCTAGTGAAATACTACATTAATCCTCAAAACATAGATTTCAAAAACCAAATAAAAATGGCCTATCTACAATTATGGCATCAAACAAAAGAACTAGAATAGCATATTGCATTTTCCAAAGATAAACTAGAGGTTCGCAGGAAAAATGACAATTACTCCAAATAACATAAGTTGTTCTGTAGATTGATATGGATTTTATGCAGAATAAAAGTAAGGGAGAAGCCTGAGATCAGGAATCCATACACTCAAATACCACATCTGACCCAGGATACACTATTGGAAAGTGACAAAACTAAAAAAACATCACATACAGGAGAGCCAAGAAGTCAGCCCTTTCCCAGCAGGTTACCACAAAGCTGCAAGGAACAGACAAGACAGTATGACGAGAAACACAAATAAGAAACAGGATCCACAAAAGAAGCACCGCCTTTAGGTGGTCAGTAAGAAAATTACTGGTTTGACAGTACCAACCTTACCCTTATCTATGATATGTAAGTAGTAATGGGCGGCACTCTGGGGCAATTTTTTTTAAGCCTGAAAAGAACTTAGAATTTTTCAGGCTAAAAAATTGCCCCAGAGATGCCTACCCTGGTAAGCTTGAGTGACTAGCTGTGAATAACTTAGTTAATTTTTAGGGGTATTTTGGTTGGGCCTATGATAGTGATAGTTTCCTGGTCATCAATCTTTTGATTAAGTTAGAGCTTCTGTTGATACGTTAGATAATCATCATTGTCATGTAATAGTAATGGGGTTTAATGATAAGATGTTGATGAAAGTGTCCATGTCGCTTGAGATGTGGATGCAATGTGGACCTTCACACGTAAAATGTGGATGCAATGTGGATCCACCACATCTCCACATTTTGAAGGTGGATGTATTGTGGAGCAATGTGGATTTCCACATTTCAAATGTGAATAAATGCAGATATATTGTGGGTCAGCATAATGGAAATTTACGTTAATTCTTGGATAAATTCGAAATTAATGTGGACCGCCACAATAAAAATGTGGATCCACCACATCTCCACATCTTGACAATGTGGATCCACCACATCTCCACATTTCCACAATGTGGAGTTTCCACACCTACACATTCGACAATTTGACTTATACCCTCTCTCAATTTCAGGTAAACTTCAGCGCTGAGCTGAAATAACTATGATTGTGATAGTTTTCTGGTCGTATCCACTAGTTGGTCTATGATAGTTTCCTGGGCTATTGGGAAATAACTTTTTGAGGGGGATAAAGATTCTGACTTTAGGCCTAACAAAAATTGTAGTCTCGCCTGACACTTTGTGAAAAATTCATATAGTTTTGCTTGTCATTTTTTTTTGCTAGTGATTTCAGCAGTTTGGCTTATAGAAAATATTTGATCTGATGAAAAATTCAAGTAGATTTGCATATCAAAATAATTTGAGAACTATTCTTGACAGAGGATTTTTTCTGAAAATTTCAGTAGTTTGACCTATGGAAAATATTCGATCGGATGAAAAAATCAAATAGTGATTACGCTTGATGAAACAATTTTGAGAATTTTCAACTGTTGATTTCAGATATCTGAGTTTTTCCAAATCTGGGTTTTTCCAGTATAAAAAGCTGATTTATTTCGCTATCGGTATAAATAGGGTGGGTCGGACCGCCACACTAAAAATGTGGATCCACCACATCTCCACATCTTGACAATGTGGATCCACCACATCTCCACATTTCCACAATGTGGAGTTTCCACACCTACACATTCGACAATTTGACTTATACCTTCTCTCAATTTCAGGTAAACTTCAGCGCTGAGCTGAAATAACTATGATTGTGATAGTTTTGTGGTCGTATCCACTAGTTGGTCTATGATAGTTTCCTGGGCTATTGGGAAATAACTTAGTCATTTTTGAGGGGGATAAAGATTCTGCTGTGGTGATATATAAAATAACTTAGTTAAATTCAGCTTTGAAGATAACTTAGTCATTTTAGGGGGGTATAGTATGTGGTGATATATGGTGTGTGTAATAGTCAAGGCTACTAAGTACTATGCGTCTTAGAGTCTCTTGGTCAATCAAGACCTCAACTCCTAGAGGCATCACTCTGTAGCGTTAACTAGTGTATAGCTAGCCGTCTCAAGCTTACTACTACTTATTTTTTAATAAAAAGAACAACAAAGACAAATGAACATTTCTATAACTTTATTGCCCCGCTAACTATAACTCATTACCATGACAGAGGATTAGGGCCGTCCCTCTATTCATTGTTTACAATAAGAGAAATTAAAGAATATATGCCATCGTACAAAATAGAATTCAATAAGAATGTTTTAAGCATCGATCCAGGGACTTTTTGGAAGTTGACTTTGAGTATGTCTTGGTCCAAAGTTGTTCTGTTGTAGCTGACTTGGTGCATATTTTGATCCTGAACTCTGTTGTAATGAATCTGATTCATCATCTTCACCTAAGGAATAGGTTGGTGGGTCAAATTCTTCAAGTTTCCCATCCAAGAGGTATCTTCGTTTTTTAATAGCATATTTCAAAGCGTCATCCTCATCAAAGTCATCTTCATCTCGTAGTCGTTTTGCTGTATCTGTTATCTTCTTGTGCAAGGGATCTTTCTTCAATGCCTTGGATAATTTAAGGAAGGCCTTGTATTGACCAATGGCTTCTGCTCTGTATCTTGGTTCCAGTTTATCGAAAGTCACCTCCTCTGCCTCTTCTGTGTCAATGTCTGGATTTTTCTCTATTATATGTTGTACACCTTCATTGAATGTGTCTTGTAGGATACTATGAGCTCCATCAACAAAAAATGTCCAAGGATCAAACTTGCTCTTTTTTCTAGAATAACGTTGGTCTTCATCATCTTCATCAGTACAATCTGTATCACTACCATCTAGAATGCCATAATCTTTGTCTGTATATTTCCCAAAGATATCTTCCTTTTGATGACTTTTAGAAGTCTCTGCATCCGATTCGTCAGACATAGTAGAGTCTTCATTTTCTGACATTGTTTCTGACTCCGTATCTTCACTGCAGATACCACTTGTCAGATGTCGTCTCAAACTGTCTGATCTTGCAAACTGTCGTTCACACTTTGGACACTGATGTTGACCCATTGAAATCGTTTTGGTAAATGAATAGCTTCTCTCTGATTGTGTCCTTTTATACTTGTAGTGACATAAAAAACCCACAGTTTTGTCAATATTTCTCACAAAAATATGACATTTTCTACTCTGTCTTATTATTTGCATGTACTTCTTTTGCTGCAACACTTGAGAGAGGACTGCATTTTCTTGTTTTACTGCTCTCTTTTGCAGAAGAAAAAATCTTTCTTTTATCACATCTTTGCTCAATTATATTTCTTCCCTTCATATATTTATTCTCTTATGGCCGTCTTTCTAGTTGGCTTCCTATCAGCTTACGAAGTTCTCTATGGCACATTCTACAGTACTTTGGTGGTCTTCCTTGCTTGAGTTTACTATCCAACGCTGTACTCAGCCTTTTCATCAGATATCGAATTTGTCCATAGCTCATATGATATTTAGTTGATCTTTTAGATGCAGGTGTTTTCATATCATCATTGCAGCTTGTATTTTTTTGTCTTGCTGAGAGATCCATTCTTCCTCTTGTAGTGTTTGTAGAACAATAAGACATGTCAACCAGAATCATCATATTTATACTAATAGCATAATTGATCAACTTTTTATACGTTTGAAGTGTAATTTTACTAAAGTTTTCCCACCAACAAAAGGGACAGACCTGCCAATTTCATCTTTGATATCAATATGAACCTGATCAATATAAGATTTTGCCAAAGGTACATAATGTAAATTCACAAATTCTTGATGCGATTGAGTGCTAGATTTTGACTGTTTATAAGAAACAATTCTAAGTATAGGAGCTGTTATATTTCCAACGTAAGTGTAATCTGCAACATCAGAATAAACAAACATCTGATGGTGGGTCATGTTCAAATCAACAGCATATGTAAAAGCCTGGTTATCATTCCCAATCAGTTTATTTGAAAGATCAGGATTCAATCCAAGTATTTCGCCAAGAGACTTTGAAAATCTTATTTGAACTCTATTTGGATTTTCAACATGTAAATTTACACGATTACCTGATTTCTTATAACTTAATGAGATCATACTGTGAATTTGACGTAGAATAGCTCCACATATTTCTTCAATAGCAATCTGAATTTGCTCTACTAAGTGCTGAGGCGAATTATAGTTTCCTGCTGGGATAAATAATTTTATTTCAGGACAACTTCCATCTTTCATGCATACAGTATTCATTTTACTTTTCCCCAGTCTTTCCAAAACATTCTCATCGTAGAAGTGAACATAAAAATAATTGCTATTATGTGAAATGTTATATACTTCTGAAGGAGTCATAATTTCTACCAACGCTACAACCCATTGTTCTTTCTGGACTTGAATAGGATGATTTAGCTTTGTGGTAAATGAGAACTGTTTATTTTTAGGGAAAATATCCATAGAACTATCACTCAGTAAGCTCAGATAAAATTCATCCATGATCGCATATGTGAAACAACCACCACACTTGATAGAAATATTATATAATGACACTTAGACTTTGCTTAACGCCATATATATGAAATGGCTACTCTCATATTAATTATATTAAGATGGAATATATATCATGCAAACTTTGTATGTAATGCAGATCTGAAATATCAACTATGTGAAGATGTATATTACACGTTTTAATCCTAGACATATTCATTAACTTGTTAAATATGTAAATGTGAAAAATTCACAGTGTAAAAAGTTGAATAATTAATAATGCATGGGCTATACATTTTATATTTACCATCAAAGGTGATGGGTGGTACTAGAACCAAAGATTAGGTTATCAGAAGTTAACTATTTAGAGATTTTTAGATGGAGTTAAGTCCCAGTCAACAATATTTCAGTAAAGTCAGGATCCTCCCAGACAATAAAAAAGAAAGGAAGAATAGGATAGAAGACTGAAATGGGCTCAATCCAAATTTGCCTCAGGTGAAACAAATATTATCTTGCCAACAATCCAAATATGATAGAACCATCTCTCCGAAAGTTGTCATAGCAAATGTACCATGCTACTATCAACTTGAGAAATAGCGAGAAAATAGTATTGATTGGAGAGAGGGTATAAGTCAAATTGTCGAATGTGTAGGTGTGGAAACTCCACATTGTGGAAATGTGGAGATGTGGTGGATCCACATTGTCAAGATGTGGAGATGTGGTGGATCCACATTTTTAGTGTGGCGGTCCGACCCACCCTATTTATACCGATAGCGAAATAAATCAGCTTTTTATACTGGAAAAAAAACCCAGATTTGGAAAAACTCAGATATCTGAAATCAACAGTTGAAAATTCTCAAAATTGTTTCATCAAGCGTAATCACTATTTGATTTTTTCATCCGATCGAAATTTTCCATATGTCAAAATTCTGAAATTTTCAGAAAAAATCCTCAGTCAAGAATAGTTCTCAAATTATTTTGATATGCAAATCTACTTGAATTTTTCATCAGATCAAATATTTTCTATAAGCCAAACTGCTGAAATCACTAGCAAAAAAAAATGACAAGCAAAACTATATGAATTTTTCACAAAGTGTCAGGCGAGACTACAATTTTTGTTAGGCCTAAAGTCAGAATCTTTATCTCCCTCAAAAATGACTAAGTTATTTCCCAATAGCCCAGGAAACTATCATAGACCAACTAGTGGATACGACCAGAAAACTATCACAATCATAGTTATTTCAGCTCAGCGCTGAAGTTTACCTGAAATTGAGAGAGGGTATAAGTCAAATTGTCGAATGTGTAGTTGTGGAAACTCCACATTGTGGAAATGTGGAGATGTGGTGGATCCACATTGTCAAGATGTGGAGATGTGGTGGATCCACATTTTTATTGTGGCGGTCCACATTAATTTCGAATTTATCCAAGAATTAACGTAAATTTCCATTATGCTGACCCACAATATATCTGCATTTATTCACATTTGAAATGTGGAAATCCACATTGCTCCACAATACATCCACATTGCTCCACATTACATCCACCTTCAAAATGTGGAGATGTGGTGGATCCACATTGCATCCACATTTTACGTGTGAAGGTCCACATTGCATCCACATCTCAAGCGACATGGACACTTTCATCAACATCTTATCATTAAACCCCAATACTATTACATGACAATGATGATTATCTAACGTATCAACAGAAGCTCTAACTTAATCAAAAGATTGATACTAGCTATCAAATACGACACCATGCAAGAACCTGAAAAAGTATAATCCTTAGAAACATTCAAGCAGACTTATCATTGCTAAGTACACACCTACTCTAGATAAAAAATGACTCAGTAATTTTCAAAGTCCTAGCTGATTCTACAGAGTAATACATCTAGGAGTTGAGGTCTTGAGATACAACCTCAAGCGACATTCTATACAACTTAACTTTTAGCATATAATTACCCTAATCAACTATTAAAAGTACTAAGTTAAAATCAAGTTAAGAGTCTGACCAAAATGTAAAGCTAAAATAATAATAAATAGGCCCATCATATCTAAATACCTTTCCTCTTAAAATGACCAAGTTATCTATTGGTTCGAAAAGTTATACTTGTTGTCGCTTTTAGAAGATACTACTTGCTTTTCAATGACGTCATGTATAATCTATATGACGTAACTTATCATTGAAAGTCGCGAAAAGCGAAAAATTGTGCTAAATGTAATATTTCTTAGCTACAGAAATTAGCCTTGAATATCTAAGTTATTTTTCTAAAGAGACTATAAGATACGCAGAACTTCATGAACCCAAAATTCCTTACGTAAAATATAATTCGCTATTGCAACGTACTAGATGTACGATATGCAAATTAGAAACCCTGTTGTTTGTGATGCGAGTAAAGTTAGTCTTTATAAAAAGATAACCGCAATAGGCCTACCAGCGAGAGACGAGTGGGTAGGAATTTATCACAATCAGATCTTTACGAAAATAAACTAAGTTATTCACAGCATCCCAGCGATGCGACCAGAAAACTATCACAATCACAGATCAGCCTGCGCTTTTGAGCAAAAATAAACTAAGTTATTTTCAATAGTCCAGAAAACTATCACAATCACAGATCAGCCTGCGCTTTTGCGCAAAATAAACTAAGTTATTCACAGCTAGTCACTCAAGCTTACCAGGGTAGGCATCTCTGGGGCAATTTTTTAGCCTGAAAAATTCTAAGTTCTTTTCAGGCTTAAAAAAAATTGCCCCAGAGTGCCGCCCATTACTACTTATGTATCAAGATAGTAGATGTTTGGTTCGCATGAAAGAACCCTAACCTATCGATGTATCATCTCCTAGTACATACAAAACACGACTTTAAGAGGAGATAAAAAGATAAGGACTCAACATTACATGCAACTGCTACCATAGTAAAAGAAATCCAACAGTTAAACTCCAGTGGGCCCGACCACAGACACAGCATCAGGTTCTCTCAACTACGAGATAAGTCTTTAAGTCCAGAACGTCACAGAGCCTGAGATCCGACCAGCCGGTGTGCAATTAAAGAGGAAACCAAAGTTGCCAACTGCGATTGGGTTGACGGCAACTTGCAATACATTAATGTTATAACCAATATTTTATCGGGAGATATTATTTTTTAATAAACTGCGCTGAAAAATTATTAGAGCCAACAATGCTTTAATGTATACACATGTTTAAAGAAAATCAACGTCGAGAATCCAGCTATTAAATCTGAATTCATATGCACGACTTTAAATTGAATTTATATGAACAATTATATATTTGGAATGCCTCTGAACACCATCAAAAATATTATAAGTCAAAAGATAAATGATGTGACTATGGAAATGTCTAAAGAATGAAGCATCACCGACAAATATTTTCTTTTCCTATCTATTTTTGTGTCTTTCTTACTTCTCTTTTTTAAATGTTCATTGTTAACTGCCAGTCTGCTAATCATATTGATGCACTTATTAATATGTAGTTTACAAATATTACTTATTGCATATAGTTGAGTGTTATGCACAGAACTGTACTCTTTGATTGGAAGACTTGATAAAATATATACGAGATAACAAAAACGAGCTCATCAACGCGCCTGATCTTGCAGAATCCTGGAACCCATGTTGCTGGTCAAAGAGAAAGTTATGATCAGTAGAGTGTTTGGATATACCAGACGCTAAAATAAAATCAAGCAGCTTACAGAGGACACATATCACGGAGATAGAGTGATAGTTGGCGGGATCAGTAATATCTCCGTCTTGAGAATAGTAGATATAGTGGCTTCTTTCTTGATGCATGTGAGCTTTCATGAGTCCAAAAATCTTTGAATAAATAGTTGCAGGATAGGGCCAAGTTTCTCGTGAAAAGTCTACATGACTATGATGCTGAATTTGTCCTGGCCAACAGTCTAGTATAGTCAAGATTTCGACGTTTGAGCAGTTTAATTACATGATTATTAGGCATTGGAGTGTTGATGGGGTGTAATAGAGATTCATTCAAGAGCTATGTAAGTCCTGTAGGGGCTTCTATGCAAGATTCTTGCGGTTAGTTGACTTTTCGGACTGAATACAGAATGCAATTGTCCATTTAGGGTGCTTGCCTTGTCTGGATCTTCTGAGTATGTTTTGCTGTTGGCCTTTTGCGATGTTATGCCTCTAGACTCTTGGAATATTTCAGGAGAGAGTATACAATGACGGGAGTTACCTTAGGAGTGACATCAAGGTCATATGTAACTTTATTTACACCTAGAATGTCTTTAAGGTATTTTTCGTACGCCATTCTATGATTCTCTGTACTTGGTGTTTATGGTCAAGATATTTCTTCTGGTCATCTGGCCTTCCGGATCTAGATAAGCGCTTAAAATTGTCTCTTTTCCTCATGAGTGTGCAATTCGTAGTTGACTAAGGGAAACCTGTGCGTAGTGCCTGGTTTTCTTGTGAAGATGTATTTATCAATCCTGCGATGAATTTTGTCAGCAAACTAAATCTGCAGGACTTGTGTGTGACATGTACTTGACCAGGGGTACATGTACAATTGCTCAATATACATTTCAATTTCAGAGTAGTGCATGGATAGCCAACAAATGTACATATGCATCGCATGAAGACAGTACGCAGCAATTCAATGTTTTTGATGGGTAACACATAGATCCCAATGCTGAGTTATTTACCATATTTTGACTTCACAATGTTGATATGTTAATGGAGAATCCAGGGAGATGGGGAAAGGAATGGTCAGAAAACCAACAAATACAAATAGTTACATATATTAGACATTTCTAAACGAAATAGATCTTGCGTTGGGCCAACAACCATTGTGGTATACATGTATAATCTCGATTTGTTCTGCTTGACACGATTACATAAATAAGACAAAAACATGGAAAAGTCGCTTGCTTCCCTTTGAAATAAATGCGCCAGTTCTAAATTAGGTACTCATCACATAAATATAAGCTGCAGAGGAGCAGACGAGTTTTGAAAATTCACAGTCTCGATGGAGCTTTTGCTGCTCGCGCATTAATGAAAAGGGTACAGATTAAGTATCGGACAAACATCTGTCTATACTATATATTTTTCCCAGAATGCACACGAGGTCAAAACACCGTCGTGTCAACGTCGATTGCCGTTGATATAAAGTTATTTTCAGTTTAAGTGCCTGCTGAGTTCGTTTATTTTTAATTAAAAGCTGTTAATCTTTTGGCTGAAGTTACTACTGTTTCATAATCTTTACTCTAGATAAGAGTACAAAAATAGCTTGCCTTTATTCTCAACCAAAACGTATGATGGTTAGTTCTTCTTAAGACCCAAAAACGCATGCATAAACTAAACAGAACGATAAGTCAATAATTATGTTTTATGATCAAATAAGCCAGTACATGAGATTTCCAACAATGTGGTATGTGCGACCAGCAAAGCCTCAGATCAGCCTTCGCATACGCGCAGTCTGATCAGAATCTTTGCTAGTCGCTTTAGTATTCTATGATTATTAAGCTACTGACCGAACACCATTTGGAGTTTCTAAGCTTAAACGGAGGCTGCAGAGGCTCGTCCAAGTCTTCACATGTCAAAATGTCAAATTGTTGGAAATCACATGCACTGGCTTAATAGTTTGCGCTTCTTGAACTGATATTCCACCGGGCATAAGCGAGTCATAGATGAATGGATAATGCACCTTGCACAGGTGTCCTTTCGTGTAATGAAGCATCAGATAATACTGCTACTGTAGTTGGCATCTCATTAAATGGTGTATTTGGTTTGGTGTTTATACATTTGACTGGTTTGTATAACACTATAGTTGGTGGTTCAATTCTAAACTGTTTGAATTCGAAGTAAAATGTTGCACAGAACAGCATTAGTGTGATTGCAGCCATCCACTCTGATATCGTTGAAACAAGGTGCTCTGGATAGCCCTGAAACGATAAGAACATTAACCATTAAAGTTCCTGCGAAATACCATCTGAAAATGTCGTGTGTGTTAGTTGTTTGCTTCACGTGTTTGCTAATTTACATATGATAGTGTTGATAAAAAGTGTAGACCAATACCAGACTGCTCCTATATGTGCAGTATTATCCGAATCTACTCTTTTTGAACAAGAGGCATCCAAAACATTTCGGCAGACAAAAAAAAAACAGACGACATTTGATATAATTGGCGCTTAAAAGGTTCATCTGATTATTGTTAAAACCAAAAGACATTTGATGCAGGATACCAATGGGAAAGTGACAAATGCACAATTGGACATCACAAACGAGAGTCAAGATGTCAGCCCTGAAATTAAGCTTTTTTATGTTAATATTCCTCATGTATTTACGGACAAAGCACACTACTAAAGATACTCCAAATTCCAGACACATTGGACATGGTAACAACCACTGAGATTATTGTACTCGTCAAATTTGTGCAAAAGCCTCTTTGAATGCATATGCTGTGTCAATGAGCAAGCCACTTTATCTGTAATCCAGAGAATAGATAAAATCTGAAGAATTGTTGACTAGGACGTAAAGCATCAACATATTGAGCAACGACATGAGATTTCAAGCAATGTGGTAAGTGCGATAAGCAAAAGCTCAGACATGCCTGTGAATACGCGCAGTCTGATCAGAGCCTTAACTAATCACTTGAATACTCTATGACTGTTAAGATACTGACAGAGCATCATTTGGAGCACAGGTTCTTCTGAGTCTATTCACTGTTTAAAATAGTACCCGTTTAGGGATTTCCAGTCCTCAAATACACACTGTGTGGCTGTACCTTGGGTTTAACCAGTACTGGGCTGATTGGGTTCATGGTTTTGCGGTGATATGTCTGGTAGCACTGGAAGGCGCAGACACCAGTGGTTCTGGTTTAAACGTACACAAGACGGAGCCACGGTTTACAGTAAGAAAAAGGCAATGATCAGGAATCAATCCAATCTAGTACCATACCTGACACAGGACACCAAATTGGAAAATGACAAAAACACAAAAAACGTCACACACAGGATAGTTTAAAGGCCAGTAATTTCTCAGCAGGTGACCACAAGGCTGCAAGAAACAGACAAAACAGTGTGACGAAGGTAAACACGAGACACAAGTAACGAAAAGCATCCACTAAAGAAGCACCACATTGGACCGGTCAGAAAGAAATACTTGAGGGCTTAAACATGTTTGGCAGCACCACCCTCACCCTTATTTCTGATATGGAATAAGACACGTATATGTTTGGTTCCCATGAAAGATCTCACATGTCAGATCATTATACGTGTTATATATGCTCATATGTAACAACTTGTTGTCTGAGCGCAAATACAATTAATTAGTTTGTTGTTGTTTTGTCAGACAGAGAGCAGGGGACTAAAACACTAAATATTTGTTTAACAAGTATGTTTCAGCCATAGCTGGCGCCGACGCCAACACCAACGCCGACGAGATCCGTACCAAAAACAATATATCCCCCACCCTCTGGGTTTGGGGGACATAAATAGCAGTTTCGTTTATTATAAACTCAGAAAAACAATCTAAGGGTATTAAAATTATTTTAATTTTATTACATTTGAGAAATTAATGTCCAAACAAGGTATCTTTTATTTGATGGAGCTATGAATCTGCATTTCAGCAAAATTCAAATTGATATTTACAGATCATTGGTTAGAATACAGGACCATGCTAAAAGTAACAACCCTCTTTTTAGCTTGGACATTGCTTATTATCTAATTCCAACCACAGAAAGTTTTACACCCGATTATCAGGCATTGGACACTATAGCGCAGCCATTTCCACAACGCAAAATGTGCAGAAATGGCAAACCCAGTCCAATAGGACAACATATTGGCAAAAAACACTGAAAACGATTGTAAAATTGCATATCATACTTTTGACTAAGAGCCATCAATGCTTTTGGAGTCAATCATTATGTATTACAAAAGATAAAAACAAAGGGTTTAAATCATTATTGAATATTTGTGACTTTTCAGTATGACGGGTTAAACCATTTGAAACTGTACAGTATTCTAACTTTTGAAGCGTGGCTTGAACACCAACTTTGATTGTGGATATCTGGAACTACGAATTACCTGTACGTTTAGTTAAGTTTTTATTGTATTGAATGTTAGAGATGAAATTGAATTATCTATCCCTCAGGTAGTTTTCTGTGAATAGTACATTTTTCTCAAATTGCAGCCTACAAAACAATTGCAACATCAGGCCACAGAATTCCTAAATTTATAATATATATCAAATCACTTTACCTCATTATTTTCAGTAAATCCTAGCATCAGTCCGCACATTGTCTATATAATAAAGCATATAGTATAAACCAATATAGTGTGATAAAGGGTATGAGATTCATGCATATTAAACATAGCCATAAAACAGGAGGATAAAATGTACGAAATTGGTTTCCCTATATCACTTACTGGATGGGCTGCTGTCCAGTTAGCAACCTCGATACCTTCTCCTGGTCCTTTACCTTTTGCTACAATTGTAAATACAACGACGTCGTAATTGTCAAGGAAAAAACAATGCGCTTGAACCAGCGATTTTTCAAAGTTGCTGCTGGTTGTAAATGGAGCCTCTGTGGCTATTTGATTTGGCTATATTGCCTTTTTTTCCACCAGCTATTTTGCTTAAGGCCATTGAATAAATATACATGTAGTAGTTTATATGGTTGTAAAGGTTGTGCACATGTGTTGTCAAGGTAAACACCACTAATGACAGTTTTTACTGAATTGATTGCAATTTGTTTTTTTTTAATTGTACATATATATACTGATTTTTGTAGGTAAAAAAAGTTCATTATATGCAAGGATTGATTGTATTACTAAATATAGTGAAGGTAAAGTTAAACTTTGCTTTAATTCTTTGTGTTATACTGGTTTTATTGTTACATTTTGTGAATGTAAGAAGTAAACGATTGCTTAATGTGAAAGTAACATAGAGTTATATATAGCCTTTGGTGACTTGAAATCACAAGATCCTTATTTGATATACTTGGCCGCATTGCGTTTAGGTGTCATGAAGGTATCTTGTTAGTGATGTCTTTGAACATATAAGACTGCAGGTTCAGGTACCAGTTATAATATGAGCCGCAACATGATATTTCCAACAAGTGGTATGTGCGACCAACAAAGCCTCAGATCAGCCTGTGCATACGTGCAGTCTGACAAGATCCTCTGCTAGTCGCTTGAATATTTAATGAGTGTTAAGCTACTGACTGAACATAATTTGGAGTATCTAAGCTTTAAATGAGGCTGCACAGGTTCGTCAGAGCAAAATGCCTCATTGTTGGAAATCACATATTCCGGCACATATTGAAATGTTGCATGTTGTAAGTTCAGCCGCTTTTGTTTCTATTTAGAAAGTAACAAAGCCACTGAAATGAACAGATGCGCAGACGAGTGTGTTTTTGTGTATTTGAATACTACAATCAGGTGTGTTATCGCATGGAGGCCTATGTTGTGTTAGACTGAAGTTGTACTTTTATATACATGTATATTGCATGAATAGGATTATGGCTGACTAGTCTTGGGTTACATTATTTTCTGACAACTTTGACCTGAGACATATGAATATTTCATGGCCTTTCATACAATCTTCTGGAATCATTGTGAAAGTATGTTTTCGATAGCTGTACAAAAATAGGAAGTTAGTATGATAAGAAAATAACACAATCACAAACTGCAGACAAACCCGTATCGATTGCAAAAAGTATCCAATTCCTTGGTAGCCTAATGGATAACAGTCTTCTCTTAGCATTCAAAATATTTTGGTTCGAATCATGGACTTTTTCAAACTATGATGTTTTGTCATTTTTTTTTTTATTACTTCATTTGTTCATTGGGTCATACGTTTACTCTTCAATAACACACGGACCTAATCAGCCTACTTAGTAAACACGCATGAAGAAACATTGAGCAAACATAACTAAATACAAATGACTAAATACAAATGACTAAATACAAATGAGGCTTGGGTGTGCACGACATGATGTAAAATATAACAACACTCTACATTTAAGAAAAAAATAAACATTTGACTATTATTAAAAAAATGGGTTTCCAAGCTTGATCCAGGTATGTGCAATCATTATAAAGTTAACTAACCACTAGGCCATCAGACCATTTGCATATATAAATTGACATTATCGTCATTGTCTTGGTAAACCTATGAGCCTGGTCGAAGTATTTTGGCTAAAATTAATCAGTCTCAGGCCAATGTTGTCAAGCAAATATTGATAAATATTATTGTGAATACAGAATGTAAACAAAGCCAGCATCCATTATGTGTTGTATAGAAAACTTAGCATTGAGTGTTTTACATTGTTGCAAAAAGTTGTTAATGCCAAAGCAATGTGTTTCATTGAATTGGACTTGGACATGGCGTGTCGATTTTGATTTTGAAATTGTCAATTTCCCACTTTAAGATGTTGACATTCCTCGCTCTACATCCTATGGAGTCCAAATCGCTCAACTCATTCGTTTTGCTAGAGCATCTAACCATGTTGCTCACTTCAACACTCGCAATAAATTGTTTATTCAGAATCTTCTTATACAAGGTTATTGGTATCACATACTTCACATAACCTTTTCAAAGTTTTATCGACGTTACTATGATTAGATATCTAAATTCCAAGCTGGACTTAAATCTCTTTTGCGCAAAGGACTTTCGAAACCTGAGATCTATGGTGACTTGATGTACAAGTTGAAGAAGAATGTTGGCTCTAATATTTTTTTCAGCGCAGTTTATTAAAATACTTTATCATTATAAAAATTGGCTATAATATTAATGCATTGCAACAGATTGCATGCTAGGGGTCTTTCATGCAAACCAAACATCTATGTGTCTTGGTCCACATCTGAACTAAGGGTGAAGATGGCGACGTGAAACTGGTTTAAACCCTCCAGTAAAATATTTTATACTGGCTGTTCCAGAGCGGTACTTCTTTGGTGGATCATTTGAGTTATTGATGTCTTGTGTGTATCATGCTTTTACGTCTATTAATTGCTGCCTTGTGATCACCTGCTGGGAAAGGACTGACCTCTTGACTCTCGTTTGTAATGTTTAATTGTGTTTAGTCACTTTCCATTGCGGTTTCCTTGGTCAGGTGTGGTACTTGAATGTAGAGATACTTGAATGAAGTTAGGGACCTTACATGCGAACCAAACGCATATTTGTCTTGATCCTCATCTGAAATAACGATGAGGTTTGTACAATAAACTAGTTAAGTCTCTCCAGTAAAAATTAGGTTAACTGACCGTTCGAAGGCAGAGCTTATTTTGTGTATCATTTTTGTTTTTATGTTTTGTATTTGTCATGTTTTCTTGTCTGTTCATTGCAGTATTGCAGTCACCTGCTGGGATATGGTTAATCTCTTGGCTATGGTGTCCTGGATCAGGTGTGGTACTCGATTGTATCGACTTTTGATCTTTGCCTTCTTACCTGCTTTAGACTTACCTGCTGGGAAATGGTTAACCTTTTGGCTCTCTTGTTTGTGATGTTTTCTTGTGTTTTTGTGACTTTTCCCTGTAGTGTCCTGGTTCAAGTGTGGTGCTTGATTGTATCAATTAATTATCTTTGCCTTCTTACTTATTTTGTCAAATGTAAAAAGCTCCTATATTTATTGCTTGTTTAACTGTGTGTTCTAAAGGTAAAATGAACTTTGTTTTGTTTAAATTGTTTGTAATGCAATGTAATCCATATGTCTGTGAAGGTCTTGGTTTCGTATATAAGCGTTGCATAGGCAGAAGAAGCTCATATTTCATATGAATATACAAGTATTCGTTCTGAATCTAACGAAGCTCTAGTTGGTGGCTTTGTATTTCTAATTTTAATACGCTCTTGATTACCTTAGATAAATTTGTACTGATATGTGTTTCAATTGTAAAAGGGGAGTCTTATGTTGTTATATTTGATTATTGCTTTAAATTCCAAGCTTACAAGGCTTTTTACATATATTTTCCGTTTATGTTTATCAAAAAAAATAAAGCAGATTTGTTTGTTATACAAATTTATGTTTTTAATGAAGTTCTAACAGTTTTAGAATTGCTTACATTGACATATGTTTCAGGTTTTAAGGAGATTTTGTGTTGTTAGATTTGGTCGTATTGCTATGAGTTTCACAGGTGACAGCTGATCAAATTTTAGATTTGATTCGAAGTTGTGTTAAGGAAACAGAAGCGAATAGTTTAAAGTATTTTGATTGTTTTGATGTTGACATATTTAGCTATCAAAAATGACATGTTTGGAGAGCACCATATATCAGTTAGTCTCTAGCACTGGACTCGTCATTAAAAATCAACTGATTTGAATAACATCGTCTTATCTCAATTACTTAGTACTGTTTTAATGAAGGAACATATCCCGCATGACGAAAAAGTTGCTGAATGGGATATACAACATAATAGCAAACAAAACAAGATGTCTGTAATGCACAAGAGTACGAATATGACAGCCACACACATTACTACTGGTAAAATGCTTTTACCATTTGAGGACTAAAACCCTATAATGGGAAATTTGGCAAACAATGAAGACCAAGATGAAAATACATTTCATCAGGATTTTCACTTTTTGCTATTTTAAAGATAACCTTGATCTTCAGAGAAAGAAGTGCAAACTATTTTTAAAATCATATCCTTTGATGCCTCAGTATATACAATCGACCATTCTCTCTTTATCGTATATAGCCTGTCAAGTAACAGTGTTGTATAATTGTTGTCGTAAGACTAAATGTTTTTTTTTTCATATAAAGGATACATATAATGGCAAGAATAACATTTGGACCTAATATCGCAATCCTCGATCTCCGTAAATATCTACTGTTTCCTAGCGTCTCATTTTCCACTTGATTAGAAATCACTGTTTGAAGAACGCAGTACAGAAACCCAATTCCAAATACCAGCCCTGCAGCAACTGAATGGATTATATAAACAACAAAGTCTGGTGATCGTTGCTGCAATGAAATAAAAAAATATATATGCACCAATACAATGACCAATTTGTGTTGATGTCAACTCATTTAGATTTATATATTCTCTCAGAGCTTGCTGTTAATTACTTAAAATTTATGTTGGTATATACTGCAGGTCCTGATGGAGTGCCTAAATTTGTGACAACTCTTCTCACCATATTAAAATCTGTTACTCGCTATTTCACAATATAATGCTTTCTTGCACACCAAATAAGGATATCTGATGTGAAATTCTTATCTTACAAATGTGATCTTGCCCAGGCTGTCACGAGAGGGATGTACATTGGTTTTATTGGAACTCATGCGCATGGTCGTCAAGTGAGGTCAATGCTATTTTAGAGTGACGCCATTATGTCATGTCGCATCTCGGTGTATTCAGAAACTTCTGTAAAAATAGTAAGTGAGTATGATCAGGAAATACCACAATCACAAACTGCAGACAACCCCGTGGCACCGCGAGGAAGAGCCGCTCAACCATCATGAGACACCAGGAAGACAAATTAAACAAAGCAACCAGCTCTCTCTTCCCCATCATGATGATTGCAATACTAGAATGGACATAAAGCAACGTACAACAAAACAAAGAACAATTACAGACTCCCACAATGGGAGTAACAATAAACAAAACGTCAACACCAACAGAACCACCGCCTTAGAACGGACAGCAGCATAAGCCACCGGGGGGCGGGGGGGGGGCGTTAAATCCATTTTACTGGTACCAAATCTTCGCCATAGATTTTTCTGTTGTTGAAGTACAAGAAATGATCAGCTCGCATGGAGGCCATCTAACTAATGCAATGTAAGCCTTTTTCTAAACACAAAATGCGGTATTGGATAATAAGCAAGAAAAAGTTTCATTTTGTATGAGGCTTGGATATATAAATCCATTCCTCTAAAATGCATCCTCCAAATATAGATGTTATGGCTAGAGAAATACATATCTTCTGTAAGGTCTAACTTCTGGTCTCTTGCTTTCATACTCACTTACCTTTTTCAAGTAGTATACGTTTAAACATTTAGCATTTAATTCAGTCAAGGTATATACCTTTTGAAAGAAGCACAGTGCCACTTTCGCACGCATATTACATTTCATATGCATTTAAGTGCATTAAATTGCCATTAAAGTGACTAAAAAATTAATTAGTGCCATTAACTTATGCTATTATATTTTAATTGTAATCTGCATTACCATAAAATACTAGCATGATATTTCTGAAATGTGCCATTAAAATACCCTTAAGCTCTGCTCAAGTTTATATCTCAACTTTCAAGGCCATTTAACGTGAGAAAGAAGGCAACAATCAGGAATCAATACAAGCAAGTACCACACCAAACCAGAGGCATCGTGTGGGAACAATAGGTCGGACCTTTTCCAGCTTGTGATCGCCCAGCTGCAATAAATAGACAAGACAGAATAATACCACGTGAACATAAACAACAACAAAAATCCACAAATAAAGCACCTTCTTTAAGCAGTCAGTAAACAAATGGAGGGCTAAACCAGCCACGCCCTTAGTTCTGATAGGGATCTAGACACATAAGGGGGAGTCAAACCTGCCATTTCTAAAAAAACAACAGTTTTAATGCCATATTAAAGCGATTGTATGACACTTATAAAAAGACGACAATTATTTATAGTTTCATAAATTAACAGTAAACCTATTCAGACGAATTTGAATGTAATGGAGCAAGGTATCTAATGGTAATTTATCTAAATTATTTGCAGTGGTTTATGACGCATTTATAAGAGCAACAAGGTACATCTTTCAATAGACCTGAATTAAATTAGGCAGGCAATTACATGTAATTGATATTTAACTCAGCAAGTTTAATTTTTAATGGCATTGCATTTAACGGAACATGTTTTTTTACAGAATTTGTGAGTATGATCAGGAAATACCACAATCACAAACTGCAGACCAACTCACAGCACCGCATTTGCGTGTGCTCTATGTTACTCTCTCTGTCAGATGTCTCAAATTTGCTCCAAAATGTTTTTTTTTTTATTTTTAAGCTATTTTGGTGGCCATTGTTAGTTTAAACATATTTTATTGCCAAATATATACAGCAACGGGTTTGGGTCACAAGTTCACACAATATTAGCTACGACCCTTCCAATGGTGGCCATTGTTGTTAGCATTGCAATGGTAAAAGTCAAAATCAATACCAGACTTTTTCACTTGGGTTTTTTTTATAAACCAGTGCTAATAAATTGTTGACAAACATTTTTTAGCCTTATGGGGGGCGAAATGGCCCACTAGTGCTCGTAGCTCTTTAAGGTCGATTCATAATTGTAATTTTAACGGATATATGAACCAGCACTCGATTGTGATTGTTGTATTAGTCGTAAGGAAGCCTTCTTTTTATGATCAGTCTGAAAAGATCATCAAACATTATAAAAGAGTGTGATATAACATTTATCATATGACGTCGCGTCTGGGAGTGAAATAACGCCATGCAATAAAATCTGTAAACCACTAGTGGTTTATCGATTTACGGGAAACGTTATGACGTCCATAACAACGTTGCGTACATAATGACAAAAGTATAACGTTTTTACGCCAGAAATGAGATTTCAAAGTATTTGTCATATGATAAATAGAATCTAACATTCGTGCTCTTGTATTATTGAATTTATTAAACTCGTTGCGAAAAAGAGATAAAATGCTCGGCAAGCCTCGCATTTTATCTCTTTTCCCCAACTCGTTTAATAAATTCAATAAAACATGAGCACTCATGTAAGATCCTCTATGTATATTATGCGGCAATCTGCATGCCTTGTCAAATAACTAGTTAATGAGTACTGCGAAAAAGTTTATGGAAGTTCCAGTAATAATCTTTTTCGGTCTATAAAAATTTCATAGATAAACTTAAAGCTAGAGATTTCAATGCGACCAGTTTGTCTACATATGATTTTTCTACTCTTTACACTACTTTACCTTTACAAATGTAATTTAATTATTCAAGATAAACGTATTAATCACATTGAAAGAAATTTCCAAAGAGACGGTATCTTATGTGCTGACTTTTTGTTGGGCAACATTTTAATACGATTTGGCACTAAGTTGTATAGACAAGTTGTAGGGATACCAATAGGCACTTATTGTGCTCCCCTGGGTACGATTTATTTTTGTTTTGTTATGAGAGGGGCTTAATGTTGTCTCTTTGATAAGCAGGCTGATATTATTGACGCTTTTAATTATATATCCAGATATTTGGATGATATTTTAAACATAAATAATACTGATTTTGACAAAATGGTAATAACAAAATACCTTGCAGAGCTTCAAATTAATAAAACAAATACCTCTGATACAGAAGCCTTGTTTTGGATTTACATTTGTTCATTACTTATGATATTGATACCACCAAAATTAATGATAAACGTGACGACTTTTATTTTGAAATTATCAATTTCCCTTTTTTAGATGTTGATGTTCTTCGCTCTACATCCTATGGAGTGCATATTTCGCATCTCATCTGATTTGCGAGAGAATATAGCCATGTTGCTGACTTCAAAACTGCCAATAAACTGTTAGCTCAGAAACTTCTCAAGCAAGGCTATCAGTGTAATAAACTTCGCCATAAACTTTTTTCTAATTTTTACTGCCTATACTATGATTTAAAGCTGCATAGTCTGTAACTTTTGATCTTTTAATTTTAGAACTAATGTTTCTATTTTTCAAGAACACAGTAAAATAACTAAAATTCAGGTAAACATTTTACCAATTTCGTAAATCTTGACAAATTATCAGTATCAAAACAACAGCATTTATGTTAAAATTAACTGTCTATAATTATTGGAGGGACAAAAATAATTACCAACAAGAGAAAAACACACCTGTTTTATAAGATAATTCACTTTTCCGTGCAGTTTTCAGCTATAGTGAACAGATGTATTGTAAAAACATAATTAAATTATACTTTTACAAATTATTTAAAAAGAAAATAAAAAATTTCGAAAAGTTTTCATAGTTGCAGACTTAGTCTCTTTAATGTCTATATTTATTATCATACTTTAATCTCTCTTGCGCCAGGGGCTTTCAGAACCAGAATTTAAAGCAGCTTAGTGTATAAATTAAAGAAAATTGTTGGCTTTAATAGTTTTTCAGCGCTGTTGATTGAAATAATGTAACATTATAAGAAAATTGGTTATAATATTAATGTATTGCAACAGACTGCATACTTGGTGGTCAACCCAATCACGGTTGGCAACTTTTCTTTCCTTTTAAATTGTACCTAGGTGGGTCAGACTCCAGATCCTTTGACGGTTCTGACTTGTATACGTATCTTTCAATGAGTGGGTTAAGGCCTGATGGTGTGTCTGTAGTCGGGCTCACCGGGGGCTTAGCTTTTGGATTTCTTTTACTCAGGTTTTCAGTTGTATATACTGTTGAGTCCCTATCTTTGTTGTATCTCGTTTTTATATCTCGATTTGTATTTACTAAGAGATGACACATCGATAAGTTAGAGATATTTCATACGGACCAAACATCTATTTGTCTTCATCCACATCTGAAATAACAGTGAGGTAGGTACCATAAAACTAGTTTAATATCTCCAGTAAAACTTTTTTTACTGATCGTTTCTAGACAGTGCTTGTTTTGTGGATTCTCTTTATTATTTATGTGCTGCCATGTCTGTTCATAGCAGTCTTGTGTTCACCTGCAGGGAAAGGGTGATTTCATGTGATTTCACAGCATAGTTGATAAGGGTTCAAAGATCAGGAATCGATACAATCAAGTACTACACCTGACCCAGGATACCAATGGGAAAGTGACAACCTCACAGTTATACACCACAAACGAGAGCCAGGAGGTCATTTTTTTCCCAGCACGTGACCATAAGTCACTTATAAACAGAGTCTCAGTTTAAACTTAAATAATTAATATGTTTGTCTCCATTTGCAATTCAACATAGATATAGCGAGGCGATTATAAAAGACGGCCTATGAAAATCAGACATGAGACCTTACCCATTCGCCTAAAATTGCTTCATGACTGACGCAGGTTTCATTTGTTAAAAAATGAACTATATCAATATTTAAACCCATTTTCTTGCAAATCGGTGCATCCTTGAACAAACAGCGTTACCTTAGAAAAGCGACGAATTGCCCAATGACTGGATACATTTAATTTAAAGGGTTGGCTTGCTTACACAAAATAAAGCACATGGGCGGCATCTGCGATGACATCACCAAGGTCGTCAGGTGACGTTGACGTCATTAAAACGATCGGTTTATGGATACCAACAATCAATGACGATTCTAGGCACTGCTTAGGAAATTTAGACGTTTCAGTTCCCATACACTTACCGGGCGATCATTCACGTAATATGAAAATGTTTTAGAAAAATCGCGAGCCCGTGCATGTGAAACATGGAAAATGCATTTTTGTACCCCAATGCAAGATTTCGCACAGGCGCACCAGAATCCTTAATTTGATAATGTAAAACGATAATCAGGACGTTCAGATAATAATCAGACACAAACGATTCAAGATTATTTGCAGATTTACAAAAAATGAGTGCAAAAGTAAAGTTGTGTTGGCAGTGGAACTTAGTACATATGTAGGCCTACGTGGTCATTCGACAGGACTTTTATTTGATATGTCGGTTAAAATGTGTACCGTACAACTTCTAGAGCTGGCATAACCCTATTTCAAAAAGTGGATGGGGTCAATCAACCCTAAATGGAATAAATAATAAAATCAACTGACAATACTATGCACCAGCAACATTGTATGTTTCGTAATTAGAATTTAAAGTTAAAACCACACCTGACCCAAGACACAATATGGTAAGGTGACAAATTCACAAGAAAACACAATACACAAGAGAGCCAAGAGGTCAATCTTTTCCAAGCAGGTTATCACAAGGCTGCAAGGAACAGACAAGACAGCTTAATAAAGACATTCATGAAACACAAGTACATGCAACAAAAAAGATCCACTAGAGAAGCACCACCTTGGCACGGTCAGCAAAAAAGTACTGCATGACTAAGGCATGTCCAATTTAACACCGTCACCCATAGTTGATGTGGATTAAGCCACTTTGATGTTTGGTTTGCTTGAAAGATCCTTAACTTATCGGTGTATCATTTCCAAGTACATACAAATCCAGATCTAAAATGGAGATAAATCAAGGATAAGGACTCATTAGTGAACACAATTGAATATCGGAGCAAAAGAAATCCCACAGATAAACCCTGGTGGGCCTGACCAAAGACACAACATCAGGTCTCAACCCTCCCATCTATAGAAACGTCGTTAGGTCCAAAATCTCCTAGTCTACGGGTACCATTAAAGAGGAAAATAAAGTTGTCAACCGTGAGTTGACCACCCAGCATGCAGTTTATGTTATTACCAAAATTTTTTATAATGAGAAATAATTATATAAACTCTGGAATAGCATTTCAGAATATTTTAGCTCTTTCCTCATTAAATTTTTATTGACCATGAAAGACACAATGTGCAAATTGTGTTCAACATGGGCGTCAGCAAATTCCAATTGCAATGGAAAAGTTTAGCTAATAATTGAACCGGCGGTTATGCATTTAATCGTTCTATATGCGTTTAGAGCGAAAATGCTCGAATTTTACAGCTGGTTTTGTTTAGTAAATCACAATAATCTATGGTATAGTTTTCTACACGTACCTGAAAGTTTCCCAAAACACTCATTCCAAACGCAGATATCGCTCCTACGACGATAGCGGCGATATTTAGTTTTAGTATAGTCTTTTGTTTGGGTAAACTGCTGACCAACGCTTTAACATGTATAAAGCGGATATAAACTATGATGCCATCTGAAAGAAAGAAATACTAGTCTGGCCCCTAGTCCCTGAGATAACAAAACTTTTTCATGCTCAGTAAAACTTAACATGAACTTTATCCTGCTCATAAATATTAGAATGCCAACAATTGTTGGTATTTTAACATTTACTAGCAGAATAAGTGTTTAAAAGCAAGCAATAAAACAATTCAGTATTTAACTTTTTATGAGCAGTTGAATTTTCTTGCTAAGGTGAGTTGAGCATGAAAAGGTTTTATAACCCTGGATCCTGGTTATGAAACTTTCATCAAAGTCAACTCTCTTGAGCACGATATTTAAATGTTCATATAAACTTAAATGTTGCAAATAAAGACTTTTCCTGTATCAAGTATCAAGGCACTCAGATGTTGGATTTGATAATATCCAGCCAGCGAGCACGGTAGGTTTCATGATCAGTTGAGTTGAGCATTAAAAAAGTTTTATAACCATGGGGCATGGGTTATTTAAATCAATATATTTCCCTATGTGCAACGCATTGACTCCTTCCTTCGTATGATCTACACCAAACCTTGCAATATATATAAAATTAAAGGTATCAGAATCGAATAAATAAAACATTTACGTCCGAATACTTATTAAATACTGTTTCCCTTGGTTTAAACTTTTATTTTATTTGTAAAATATATAAGTATACAAAGCAACACAGAATACGATTACAATACAACCATTATACAAATGGGATCCAGAAGAAAGTCAACTGACTTATTCGAATCTGTATCCCAAGAGTTCTCATTACAAATATATGTACTATCATGTCGTAATTGTCATTTATGTAGAGAATAATGGTCGCACTTTATAGCTGTTTGGCAATAGGGATGGCAGTTGGCTGTTGAGGGCTCAACGGGGAATAGAATGTAAAGTCATAATTTCACTGTTTCCCTTAAGATGGTGACGTAACTCTTTGATCATCTCGATGGAGTGTTTTATGGCTCCTTCTGATGCACTTGATTTGGTAATGCGATGGCTGATTGGATAACGTCAAGAATTTGCGACAGTATGTCCTGCGATATACTATCGAAAACAGTTTGACGTCATTAATTATGTCACATATCGTTGGCTGACGTGCGACATTATGCGGCTTGCAACGCTCAACTTTTAGACTTTACTGCAGAAGTGTATTAGAATGGGGATAACCGTATTTAAATTTTTCATCTGCGGAGGTATATCGTCGTGTATACGTTCGGAAGTCACGTTCTACGGCTCTGCTCGCACGACACCGGAAAACTAAATTTCCGACTATACCTCCTCAAACGAAAATTTGACCCCAAAATGTATCGCTAAGTTTTCAACTCGTTCAACTGTATAATTGTGTCTCTTCCTCTACGTGCCCTGCCTTATCTGTGACAAGTTTGTATAGATTATAGATCATATTATAAAAGAATTAAGTGGGAACGAGTGCAGCAAGTGAACCACGTCAGGGTGGAGTGTTATCTCCCTTCATGTTTTCATCTTATAACGATGATTTACTTGAGCAGTTAACATAGTGCAATGTCGGAATTAAAATGTTAATAATGAATGTATGTTTTCTAACTGTAGCAGCTGATATGGCACTTTTAGCTTTGTCTGTTGCTGGTCTTATCTGTCTCTTATGCATTTGTTACGCATACTCATGCAAATGACGATATGAATATTCAGCCCTGAAGAATTCTGTCATTGTATACAATGAAACCAAATATGATTATATGAAGTCAAAACGAGTATGGCGCTTGGGGAATGATATTATTAAAGAAAACGAAAACTACAAGCATCTAGGTATTATACATAACAATATTTAAGCAAAAAGTTAACAGACAAAAGACAATTTAAAAAGAACCTATTTCAGTCTTGCTAATAGTGGGATACTTCTACATGTAACGTTGCACCCTCTTACATGTATTACGATCTACAAGTCCGTTGTTATATCAAAAGCTTTATAAGGCTCAGAGAACATTAACAACATAACTGAAAGCGAAATGGTCACATTAGAACGTTCACACAGGTTTTGCATAAAACACATGCAGTCACTGGGCACGCAAACTCGTACATGCCCTCTGTTTGATGGGTATATTTCCATTAGAAACAGAGATTGAGGTAAGGAAATTTACACTTTTCGGCCAACTCTGTAGAACTAATACATGTACATGTACATGGGTCAAAAGGGTATTTCTGTTTAGGTTATTGTCGTATATGACCTATCTTTATAATGGTCAACATGGTTTCATGCCAGATATGATAAAACTGTTAGAAAAATGTCAGATGTTGCATATAGTACATACTTTTGTTGATACTAGTAGATTTACAAGTAAAAATGCCTGGAATCGCTTGCTCAAAGGCAGACTGCACCAAAGTGCGATTTGTTCATTAAATAGTAGAACATTGACAAAAGAGTTTTATCGCTTTAGAATTAATTGCTCACCGTGAATTTTAACATCATGGGCGTGGTATGTCTCTAAAAGTCAGAAGAAAAACTGTTATCACCTTGTACGTCTGTTATACAAATGACTGCTAGTTTGACTGATACAAGACATAATATACTGTGCATCGCTTGTGATTCTTATTACGATGATATTACTGACCATTGTATACACGAGTGCAGTTATCTGACAATCGATAGAGCCAAATTATGGCAAGACATCCGAAATACAAGTACGACTGCTTTTGAATTTTTGCATAGCCAAAACATGTTTCTTGTGTCTAATGATCTACTTAGCATGGCAAATGCTCAATTAAAAAATATTTTAAACGATGAGCTGGATAATTTTAAACGAGAATGCGTTTTAAATCTGCACAAAATGTGGCAAAAATATAAATCTGAAATTTCAAGCATGCTGGCATTGGGTTAATGCTGATACAGCATTGTGTTAATGGCTTGGTGCGAACCAATGCTGTGTTGATATCGAATCAACCTCAGCAGCCTGATCTATGTCTATATACAGATGTCTGTCAACTCGATTTATGGATTAAAGAGGTGATGTATACTATCTGTACCCAGTTATGCTCTTACGTTTCGTTTCGGTAAGGGAGTTAATAAGGGGACAGATTTACATGTATATCTATCACAATGGAAATAAGGTACCATCGTGTATGCGCAGCCATCACCTTAATGCGCATTAAAAGATTTAAATCGAAAGTAATCCGTATAAACAGGAAGGCTCTGATGGGATTGCACTCATGCGCTGGCCAGTCAGAGCATTCTCTGCTTGCATGCACAATCAGTACCCAGCTCAGTATCGAGCATCTTGCTCAGTCATATAATCTGTATCATGTAAAATATGTTGTAGTTGCTTTGTCTTTATTATATTTACAGTTGAACATATGTTTATAAATGTTTTTGAAACTCTCCAGATTGGAGCAAATAATGAATATCTATTAGAATTGGGATAACCGCATTTAAAATGTTCATCTGCGGAGGTATATCGTCGTGCATACGTTCGGAACTTACGTTCTACGGCTCCGCTCGGTGTGCATACATGCTACTTACAAATTACAGCTCCGATATTGAGCAATTGTCCAAACACACAACTCTCTGGAGGATTGGATCCAGCGTCACTAAAATATAACAATGAGATAAAAAAAAAAAAGCTTACTTACTAAGATGTGTGTAACAATATGAGGGTTCATCTTCAACAAATACAATCGTGCGACGTATTTTCGTCATAAATAGCTCACAATGGCGTAGCGAGAACGCTGAAAAGGTTACGCACATCACAGGGGTACTACTGGATCAAGCAGTGATTCTCTTTAATTGCGTCCCTTTTCAAAATGGGAGCTTCTCTTAAAAGAAATAATTTGCTCCCAGAGGGAGCGAATTCTTTCCTTTAAGAGTAGTTCATTAAAGTGTGGAACATCACGTTTACCACATTAGGTGACCCCACTTGAATGTTACTATTTTTATTACGCACCCGCGTAACTGCGTAAAGGGAGCTACGCCAATGGATCATATCTTTCAGTGTTTTATTTGGATGCATTAGTATGGGCTAGTCTAAAAGACTTTTGAACACATTGCAGATGCACAAACCCCACGTGCTATTGTGTGGAGCAGGACTAGAGGTACAAAGTATAACTTTTGGTCTGATCCACCTCTACTTCCTGACTTTGTTAATGGGAAAGCAAATGATCTGGCCAGTCTGAGTCTTTGCAGCTCATCGATGCTATAAGAACTTTAATCTCGCTCTCTGGTGCAATTACATTTGATGACACAGAAATCAGAGCATGTTTGCAATGGAAAGATTACAATGTAAGGTATAAACCCATAATGATTGGTCCCATTTATTCTAACCATAATTAGCCCACTTTGGAAATATGTGCATTTGCAACTTGACGAGTTGTGTAAAATGTAGTAACAAAATAGCAAGCAGTTTAAATGGTGAAAAGTCTGCTTCAAGGGTATGCTGCTTAACGCACGCTCTATTGATCAGACCTATCTGTCCCATTTATAACGTTATTTTTACACATAAAAGTGATTGCAACTGATACGTATGTAAAAGTTAACACTAAAAAGGATGACAAATCAGATGCCACCTCTTTTTATTAGTCTCGACTTGATTTTCACTGGGTAAATGTGGTTAAACATACACTGCACGGAGGTGGTGAATAAGAATAATCCCTTCTTATTGAAGGTTAGTGCTAGGTTAGTGGTAGAGTTATGTTTCGAACCAGACACTTTTATATACATTCAAGCTATTGAAAGGTATTTTAAAAATGCCCCGAGAAGTGCGACATATAACGATGACGCCACTTTAACATAGCAATGACGTCATTTGTCTTTCGTTGTGTACTTTTCTGACGGGTCAATACGGGTATGTGACATTGAATTTTCTCATTTGTGTAAAAACATTGGAAACCCGATCTGATGTGCAAGAAATAATACATTAAAACTGATAATGAACAGTATTGCAACAAAATTTATGACATATATATGGGAGCGCAGTGACTCAGTAGTAGAGCGCTTGACTCGAGACTGAGCCTCAACGGTGTCACAGCGTTGTGTCTTTGAGCAAAACACATTAATCCTTGCTTAGAACTGTTTCAAACCAGAAAGATCCATCTCAACATAACTGGAAAATTGTCGACTGGGACGTAAGGAATCAAATCAAACAAACAAACAAATGGCACCTACATACATATAAAAGAACTATCAACATTTGACATATAAGCGTTAAATTCCGCATTTCTAAAAGTCACCTGAGCACCCACCTGATGAAAGGAAATAGAGGCTCCACGTGATCATTTGCAACTGCAATGCCATACCTGGAAAACAAAAGGAAGTGCATTTAAATGAAATATAAAATACCGTACATGTCAGATTCCGCATTATGTGCAAACAGGGAAATGATACATGTACATGTAACTAAGGCGATTTTTTTAAAACCGTGAGATATTTGCTGATTCCGCGTTCTAGTCAGCCCTTCATAAGCCATATATACCAGCAAATCTATTTCTAGCGGCAAAGTTAGTTTACGATTATAAATCCACTGAAAGAGATCGTACATGTACTACATAAAATTTCTGAAGACACGTTTGTATTCAGTACATGGACCAATCCATGATATTTTGGTAGTAAAAAGTATCCTGTAAACGCATATGATGACGTATCTAGTGGGGCTGGGGGTTAAGCCTTTTGTCCGTCTCCATCTTCACCCATACTTGGTGTATGCAAGCAGTGGAGGCTTTGATGAGTCCACACATTTGCACATGCTCATCTGACCATGTAGTGCTCGATAATTTTGGTAAGTACAAGTACCAGGATATGTCTTTCTTTAAACTAAACAGGCCCGGAGAACATATAATGCTGAGCAATGGTTAAGAAAAGGAATCCGTGTGATTATTTCCATGCGCTTGTCTTCCTGAATTACAGGAGCCAATATATGTCTAATCATATCTATGTTTCTTAATTGAACTCGTTCACGGAATTTGGTACGTATTACGTGTGCTACCAGTGGAGGCTAAAGTGTGTCTCACCAGTGCCATCGCTGCTCTAACATAGAGAAAATGCATAGATGAGAGCTTAGATTAAATCTAGTCCCTTTAGATAGCTGAATGTATTTGTCTAGAAAAGTCAATTTACATAGGAATTTTATGAACTCCCTTTGTGTCCTTGTCTATTTCGATTTTGTACCCATATTGCAGGGTCACTCAATACCACACAGTATCGCAAGGTGGACAAGGTACCACAAAGTAGCACAAGGTACCGAAAGGTATATAATAATACCGCTATGTTGTTTTTGGTACAGCAAGGTTGGTGAAAATGCAATGATACATAAGGGGAATAAAGAGGGGAATCTAAATGATGACACATTGTAATAAAATATACATATTATAAAAGAATACTTTTTTTTATTATTTATTATTTTATTTCTGAAACATATCTAACATATACATGTATAACGATATATAACTGTCTTAACATAGCTATTCAACACAAATATATGCTGTCTATGTACTGGTACTTTACAATTGTATCTTCTACACAATATGTTCGGAAATAATTTTGAATAAACAAAAAAGGGGAAATTTTGCTTTAACCAAAGAAAAAGTAAAAGAATTACAAAAAAAACAAAAAGGAAAAAAAATGTGCAGGAAGCACACTGGAAATTTTCAAACATCTGTTTCTTCCTTATAAAAATAATATGGTATAAGAGAGAGAGAGAGAGAGAGAGAGAGAGCTGTCGCCTTTTTATGTTTTAGAGTGTTTGGGTGCATTGATTTTTCATTACTCTATCAAAGATCTGAGATTACCCCATTTCTTGTTGAATTGGGCAAGTCTGTCCTTCATGAAATAAATTTGTTTTTCTATATTGATTCTTTGGCATAAATATGATTTAAAGCGTAGTAAATTTGGTTGTTGCTTCTGATATTTACTTTTGAAAATGAAATATTTCCCAAGCAAAATTATGTAGTTTTTTAATTGAATTTCTGTTAGATTTTTTCCCGTTATCCCCAACAATATATATCTTAAGTTCAATTTAATGTGTACATTATATTCTTGCAAGAGTATGGATAAATTTGTCCAAAAATGTTGTACCTGAATGCATTCCCAAAATAGATGATTTAGTGTTTCAATATCCATTGAGCAAAAATCACATAATGCTGTATGCCCAATATTACATTTTAATAGATATCTGTTTGTTGGAATAATGCGCATTAAGAATTTATAATTAAAATTTTGAAGTTTAATGTCCTTCGTTGCTTGTAAGGAGGTCGTGTATATCAATTTCCAATCAAGATTTTCTTCGTTAAATTGTTCCGTCCATTTTACTTCTGATTTCTTTTCTGGGCGTATTTTGTTCTTCTGTAATAAGTTATATACATATTTATTAGTGTGTTCGGTTTTCATTAATTGATTAAGTATTGTTGTTGGCTTTGGCGTGTTTTCATTTTCATTTTTAATGTTGGTTTTCCAAGAGTATGGTATATTGTGTATCAAAGTGTAATAGTTTAAAAAATCGCCTTCAGGTAGATTTTTTATTTCCCGTAATCTATTGTATGAATATACCTTTTTTGTTACGTCATCATATATGTCCTTAAAAAACTTAATTCCATTGTGGTACCAATTTGCAAACATTATTGTATTTGCACCTGCCTTTATATGACTATTGTTCCACAAAATTTCATGTCTGTAACTTGATATTACTGCATTTGCTGTGCATTTGCACCACGCAGATAAAACGTCTTTTAGAAATATATTTTGCGTAAATTTACAAATGTCGTTTTCAGAGATATTACATTCAAACAAAAGATTACCGCCATATGCTCGAAGATTGTAGATATATATTCTATTTAATATTGAATCATTATCAGCCTTTATCATCCGTTTTATCCAACATACTTTTAACGCTTTTATAAAATTGTCTATATCTATCATTTTCAAACCCCCGTTTTCATATCCCATCGTGAGTATATCTCTCTTAATTTTTTCAGGTTTGCCATCCCATATAAATTCGTACATACGTTTTTCAATTCTTTTTACAGTTTCAATGGGTGGGTTAGGTAGAGACGAAAGGGCATATATCAATTTTGGAAGAGCATATTTTTTTACAACTGTGATTTTACCCATAAGCGTTAGTTTTCTATGTTGCCATTGTTTTAAACATTTTTCAAAGAGTACGATTTTGGGTTCTAAGTTTGCTTGGAATATATGAGATTTGTCCGTGCAAAATGTAAATCCAAGTGCGCTAGCTTCTTTTGAACTCCATCTAAATTTTCTTTTATTTAAGTATACAACTTCATTTTGGATCATGCTGCCTATTCGCAAGACTTGGCATTTATTTGAATTTAACTTGAGTCCAGAAATGTAGCTAAAATTATCCAATATATCAACAAGTGTTTCGAAAGATTTTAGTGAACCATCTAGAATAAAAGATGCGTCATCGGCGAAAAGAGACTTTTTAAATTCGTAATTCGCATAAGTAATGCCTTTTATGTCTTCTGTAGTTGTTATCTTATTTGAAAGTAATTCAATACATATGATGAAGAGATAAGTGGAAAGGGGACATCCCTGACGAACGCCTCGCAGAACAGGGAAAAAGTCTGATAAGTAACCATTGTTAGTGACACAGCTTTTAGCATCATTGTAAAATAACTTTACCCACTTTATGAAATCTTCACCGAAATTAAAATGTTTTAAACAGTTAATTATATATGTATGGTCAATACTATCAAACGCCTTTTCGAAATCGGAGAAAAAAATTAAGCCTGGTTTATTTTCTTCTTCAGCGTTATCGATAATTTCGAAAAGCAATCTAATATTCTCCCCTATGTATGTCCCCTTTATGAATCCTGTCTGTGAGTTGTGAATTATTTTTGTTATTACATGTTTAACGCGATTTGCAATAACTTTAGTTGCAATTTTGTAATCTACATTTAACAAGCTAATTGGTCGCCAGTTATCTAGTATTGTCAGATCTTTGTTTTGTTTTGGGATAATTGTGATTATGCTTTGCTTTTGTAATTCTGTAAGCGATCCAGTCTCGAATGAGTAGTTTATAGAGTTAACATAAAATTCTTTAATATTGTTCCAAAAGATTTTATAAAACTCTACTGTAATGCCGTCTGAGCCAGGGCTCTTTTGATTTTTCATACATTTTAGGGCATTTAAACATTCTGATTCTGTAATTAGTCCTTCACATTTAGTTCGGTCGATATTACTTAATTTATTTATTGACTCATCAAAAAAGTTAAATTTTGAGTTATTCTGTTGTCTTTTGTTATAGAGTTTTTTATAAAAAGATTGAATTTCTGTAATTATTTCCCTTTGATTTGTGCTTATTGAGTTGTTAATGGATAATCTTGAAATCAATTTCGTTTCAGATCGTTTTTTTTCTAGACTAGCGAAATATTTGCTGTTTTTTTCGTCATATTCGACTATGTTTGCTTTTGATCGCATGATTAACCCATTTAACTTCGTTTCAGTTAAGTTTTCAAGTATGTTGCTTTTTTCATCTAGCTTATCTTTCAATATATTAATTCTGTTAGCATCAGATGAATCAACCAGCTCTTTTTGCAATTGTGTAATTTCATTTGTCAAGGTTTTTTCATATTTAATTGTCTCTTTCTTCTTGTATGTTGCGTATTTTATTGTTTCGTTTCTAACAGTGCCTTTTATAAGTTCCCATTTTGTGTTTGGATTTGCTTCTTTATTTATTTCAGCTATTTCTGAGATGCTATTTTTAATTATTTCCTGGTAATCTTCATTTAATAAAAGACTATTGTTAAGTTTAAAATAACCAGGTCCTCGGGTAAGGTTTATTAGATCAATATTTAAGGAGACTATACTGTGGTCTGACTTATATCAAATGTTATGTCTGCTGGAAACAATAGAATTTCTCAAATTTTCTGAAATTAAAAAGTAGTCTAGCCTACAAAATATAGGTGGTTTGTGGTGAGAATGCCATGTATATTGCATTAAGTCTGGGTGCATGTCTCGCCAGATATCAGTGAGACTATACGCGTCTATAATGTTATTGATCACCGTTCTACAGCGTTTGTGTGTGTCAATCCTGCCATTTCTTTTATCAATTTTTTCATTCAGTACCGTGTTAAAATCACCACCTATTATAAACGTTTTTTCGTCATTTTCTTTTAAATATTTTTCTAAATGTTCAAAGAAATTTACATAATCATTATTTGGACCATAGATATTTATTAAGCTGATTTCTTTGTCATTTATAATTATTTCAAGAATTTGCATTCTACCAGGAATTAATTCAGAATATTTTTGAATAGTATATGAAACTGTCGGATTTATCAAGATCCCAATACCTTCACTGCTATTGCTAGTGCCACTCCAAAAAGCGTCATTACCCCATTCATGTTTCCATGAGTCATGAGTGTTATTTCCCGAGTGGGTTTCTTGCAGCATGCAGAACGCGTGGTTACTTGATTTTAGCCATGCGAATATTTGCTCTCGCTTTGTTTTATTGCCCAAACCCCTAACATTGTAAGAGCAGAGAGAGAGATTCATTTAATGTCTTGGTGGTAAGCATTTGTGTATCGAATACCAAAAGGCGACAGTGAGGAGAGAAAAAATAGAAGCACATAGATCCTAGATAACATCTAGGTGCATGAAAGAGGTGAACAGGGCTGTCGTGTATAATGAGGTGCATATACCAACGTCATATCCATCAAATATATAATATATACATAATATGTGGGCACTAATATGCCGTTGAATCTCACTAACTCGAGCTCCTTCAGGCTCACAAGATCTAACTCCTTATTACCAAGCCCTCGGGTCACTGTAAAGGTGCCATATCATGAATGAGTAACTGTCTGCTCGGATCAAACAATTTATGAGCCATGTTAAATCTAAACCAAGTCATAACAATATATCCTAAACTTCTCTCTTGAAATAGATACATGTGCGAGTCTTAAAGTTCCCACCCGTACAGTGGCCCGATAGCTTGATACTACAAGAGTACTTCAAAAATACGGTCCGATGCATACCAACTTTTTTGCCGATTGATATCAAGTTAATGAGTTTCCACCATAAATGCCCATGCTTGAAAATAAAATCTACTCTCGTGACACACACACACACACACACACACACACACACACACACACACACACACACACACACACACACACACACGGTATTAATAGATTTTCGAGATTGCTTTACCCTTCTTCCGGCCCTTTTCGAAACGAAACAAAATGGTATGGGGTACGGGAAACAACTCGTACTGTATCGGTTTTCCTACCAGCACACACGGTTCCGCAAAATCAAAATTTCTAACTAAATATTTATACCAAGCCGAAATGCGGTGCCTGTTAAAAAAAACTGCCGGATATGTTGATTTTAGCAAGGCAATCAGTCAGGGGCATAACCTGTAAAAGTTACAATCTACATCACCTGAAGAAGTTAAAATTGTGTCTTTTGAACAATGAGTTCAAAGTGAGGCTATCGAAAGTAACTTATTTAGGTTACATCTGAAATTATCTACACCAAGGTCAAATTTTAGGACGTCAAAAATATAACTTATTCAAGTTAAAAAGTAGTTTATTTTTCTTATCTTCAATGACCTCGCGTACAAATTTCTAGACGATGCGTACACAATTTTATTGCATAATCGTAAAGCTATTACCCACATGGCCGTGAAAATTGCGGTAACTCCGGAATATGCAGATGAAAAAAGACAGTTTCACTCAAACAGGTTACTTTTGTTTTTGTTGCTAAAAAAAGATAACTGCTTTAAGTGACATATTTATCGACTTTTGGAAGTTATGCACCTGACTGACAATTATTCAGTGTAGAACTGGTAGCAAATTTATTTAACATAAATAGTTTATAATACCTATGAGTTATCATTTTGTGGCACCACCTTTTAGTATATCAAAGGAGATGACGCAAACGCACGCACGCACACACGCGGCTTATCATCAACTGAGCACAAATGATTTTTTTCCAGGTTACCGACCGAGCGTAAAAACCCTTTCACCGACCGAGCGAAGATTCTATATGACTTTTTTTTTATGGGACCTACCCGTAGTAAACGGGCAACATAAGCTTGTGTGCACAATGAAATACCGGGCCTAACAAGTTCTTACTTAGTCTGCAGAGGCATTTCATAGCCAACCAATCAATGTACTTTTAATGAAACTTTGAACGGTACCTCAGTGTAACCTCCAAATGTAACTGCCCAAAATTTTTGCGCTCAATCGACGAGCAAGGTCTCCGATCTCTATAGAAATCCTGCGCCCAATTGATGGCATCCTCCGCACCGAATTGATGAGCATTTGCGCTTAATTGATGAATCACCACATACGCACACACAACCACACACGACCGCGCTCTTTTTGTTTGATTGCACAGAAAAAGTTTTTCATAATCAAAAAGCTCCATCCAATATGAATAATTTTATACATGTATATTGACCTATATGTTCGTATATCGATTAAGAAATTACTTTATAAGGTTCACTTGTATATGATCAGGCATTTCAAGTCTCCGTAAACATAACAGAGCAGATCCTGATCAGGCATCTCACAGAACTGCCTGATCTGGATCTGCACTGTTTACAAAACCGTTTAAATGTGTCTTTATGAGGTAGAAGGTTTACTCCATGTCGGCTTTTGTCGTCTCAAAATAGTTTCAACCTTATAAATGGTTTCTTTTTTTTTATTTGTTTGCACAGGAAAACTTTTCATAAATAGCATTTCCTTCAAAACTCCATTAACATTTTGATCAAACCTTCAATTTCAAGATCCATATGCCCTTGTTAACGAAAACGTTTAAAGCCGCCCTACGAGCATATAACACAGAAGTCCACTTGTGGTATGATCAGATATTTCATATCTCCATTAACGAAAAACAGAGCAGACCCCTATCAGACAGCTCTCACGAGAGCCGCCTGATCTGGATCCGCTTTGTTTACAAAGATCAAAAACATTTTTTGAAGCCGCAGCACGAGCGTATTGCACAAGTTCCACTTGTGTATGATCAGATATTTCATCTCTTCATACGCAAAGACAGGAGAGACCCTGATCAGGCAGCTTTCACGAGAGCCACCTGATCTTGATCCGCCTTGTTTACATAAGGACTCCTAAGGCGCCCAAGGACATATAGCACCTATGCCAAAATATTTCCCATGTCCCTAGGCAAACAGAGCAGAGCATGACCAGGCAGCTCTCACGTGAGCTGCCTGATCTGGATCCGCCCTGTTTACAAAAACACTTGAAAGGCCCCCCACGAGCATAAGCACAAGTTCCAGTTTAAGCAAACAGAGCAGACCGTGACGAGCCATCTATCACGAGAGCCGTCCGATCTGGATCCATCTTGTTTACAGAACGATTCAAAGGCACCAATGAGCATATAGCACAAGTTCCACTTGTACTTGTGTATGATCAGATATTTCAAATCTCCATAAGCAAACAGAGCAGACCCTGATCAGGCAGCTCTCACGAGAGCTGCCTTATCCCGATCTGCGCTGTTTACAAAAACGTTTTAAAGTTGCAGCGCGAGTTTATAGCACACGTTCCACTTGTGTATGATCAGATATTTCATATCTCCATAAGCAAACAAAGGAGGCCGTGATCAGACAGTTCTCACGGGAGCCGCCTGATCTAGATCCACCTTGTTAACAAAAGAGTTTAAAGCTGCCACACGAGCATATAAGTTCCACTTGACTATGATCAGACATTTCATATTCCCATAAGCAAACATAGTGGACCATGACCAGGCAGCTCTAACGAGAGCCGCCTGATCTGGATCCACTTTGTTTACAAAAAAAAGTTTTTAAAGCCGCCGCACGAGCGTATAGCGCAAATTCCACTTGTTTCATATCCACTTGTATATGATCTTATTTCATATCTCCTTGAGCAAACAGAGTGGACCATGACCAGGCAGCTTTCGCGAGCCGCTTGATCTGGATCGACTTTGTTTACAAAACATTTTAAAGCCGCCGAACGCGCATATTGCACAAGTTGAACTTGTGTATGATCAGATATTTCATATCCCTATAAGCAAACAGAGTGGGCCATGACCAGGCAGCTCTCACGAGAGCCGGCCGATACGGATCCACCTTGTTTACAGAAACGTCTTAAAGCCGCCGCACGAGCATATAGCACAAGTTCCACTTGCTTCATATCCACGTATGTATGATCAGATATTTCATATCCCCATAAGCAAACGGAGTAGACCCTGATCAGGCAGCTCTGAAGAGAGCTGGCTGATCTGGATCTACTTTGTTTACAAAACTTTTAAAAGCCGCCGTACGAGCATATTACACAAGTTCCACTTGTGTATGATCAGATACTTCATATCTCCGTAAGCAAACAGAGTAGACCCTGATCAGGCAGCTCTCACGAGAGCCGCTTGATCTGGGTCCACTTTGTTTACAAAAACGTTTCAAAGCCGCCGCAAGAGCATATATGATCAGATATTTCATATCCCTATAAGCAAGACAGAGAAGACCCTGATCAGGCCGCTCTCACGAGCGCCGCCTGATCCGGATCTACTTAAAGCCGCCGCACGAGCATATAACACAAGCTCCACTTGTGTATGATCAGATATCTCATACCCCCATAAGCAAGACAGAGTAGACCCTGACCAGGCAGCTTTCACGAAGGCCGTCTGATCCGGATCTATTTTGTTTACAACAACGTTTTAAAGCCGCCACACGAGCATATAACACAAGTTCCGCTTGTGTATGATCAGATATTTCATGTCCGAGTAGACCCCGATCAGGCAGCTCTCACGAGAGCCGCCCGATCTGGACCCTTCTTGTTTACAAAAACGTTTTAAAACCGCTCCCCGGCCTGTTTTAGTGTATTTGAACCCTTTTTACGCGTAACAAATCACTTGCACAAGAATCTCATGCCAAGCGAGAGTTTTTGTATACTCTACAGTTGTCTATAGTGTTCAAAAAAGTTCTTCAACCACAGCACATCGAAAACAGCTTCTAGTATACAAAAAATAAAATAATAAAGATGAAGATCAGCCTGCGCATCTACGAAGCCTGATCCGCGCCTTTTTATTTGAAATCCATCTATAATAGTGGTAAAAGTGATCAAATGGATAAAATAGTTTCCCCTTCTACTCGAGAAAACAAGTCAACTGGTTTGTTTTTAAAGCAATAAATGGGAAGATCAGTCTGCACGCCTGTGCAGTCAGGCCAGCACATTATTTACCGTGTAGCGCAGTGAGATTGATGTACTTCTCGGATTGAAAAGGTAGTTTGATTATCCGATTTTGGTGTAATTGAATATAAGTCGTTTCTGTCTTGCAAAGCTTTTTGCATGCAAAACAATAAAGATTCGGATTGGTCTGCACAGCAGCGCAGTCTGATCAGTTTCTTTATTATGTTCTGCATATCAATGTGAAAACGGTACACATCTCAGATTGCGCTCCTGGTAAACAATACAATGCAAGACAATAAAGGTTCAGATCAGTCTGCACAGCAGTGCATCATGTTGGATGTAGTTCAAAAGGACTTAAAAGGTGTAAATGATGAACAAGCTGCTTTTTTGGTTGCGGCTGCTCATGATCTACATCTTTTATCATTTGAAAGTTGGTGATTTTAGGCGCGTACTGATTAATATTAGCTACACACTGACAGCTATTGTTTTTTGTTTAATTGATGTTACTATCAAGCTCATCAGAGCTAATTTGTTGGCCATGGCAAGTCAATCCACATCTGGAAGTCTTTGTACTGAACTTCTTTTATTTTGTCCTTGTTACTCTTGGATTTGTAGTATAAGCGTCCACGTTTAGACCAAGATTGTTCAATCTCGTCCGGCATCTTCTTCCTTAAACAGGCTAATACATGTTGATTTATCAGTGTCAATTCTTCACTGATATAAATGTTTGTGCCCTTTAGTTCTCTTCGCCTCTTCAAAAGCTCATCCCTTTTCATTCTTGAATGAAATTTCACAATGATCTGTCTAGGGGATTTAGTGTGATGTGCATTTGCCTTTTTCATGCCTAATCTATGGGCTATATTAACATGCTCGCTTCGCAGATTTATGCCTTTAAATGTATTGTTTATAGTCTCAATAACCTTCAGCGTTGTATCTTCTGCAGTCTCTATTCCTACCTCTGGTATACCGTTTATTCTTATGTTGGTTTTTCTGTTGTATTGTTCCATTTCGTTTAGTTTTGCTGACATATTAAGATTGACTGTTTCTATCTGATCACTAAGCTTTTTGTTTTCTGTTTTCTGCTCTTCTATCTTTAAGTCTTTCTCTTCTATTTGTGTATTGAGTTTCTCAATATCTTTCAGAAGTCTGTCATTGTCCTGATCCTTTTCAAACAATCTTCCTTCTAGTATTTCTATCCGCTTATTGACAGAACCTAAAAACTCTTCTTTCATCTGTTGAAACATCTCTTTTATCAATTCTCGCAGAAAACCATCATCCTTTCTAAGTACATTTGACAATTTTCTATTTATTTCTTCTAGCTGTTTTACCAGATTTGGGTAAGACGGTGCCCCTTTTGACTGCGACTCTTCTTGGTTTGTTGACTCACTCACTACAGCGTCAGTTTTGGGTTTCTTCTTTTTCTTCTGTTTCCGACTCTGTTCTTCCTGCGGATTATTAGTAGCTCCACTCGTATCAAGTTCACTTACACTACTAATTTCCTTTCTCTTACGATTATTTTCAGCGTCTGTTTCCATATTGTATGGTGGTTTCTGATAGTTTCAGTTTAGTCCTTTCTTTCTTTGAGCAGTATACTTTTCAAATTGTTTAGCGTGACCCGTATTTAAGACATTGGTTTGCGCAGGGAACCATAAAGTGTTTATAATCCTTATGTAATATACATGGCGGCGCCCATTCACCTCTCTTGAAAAATGCACATACTCATAGCTTTCAAAGTTAGAGCTTTACTCTGCTGTTTTTATAAGAAAAGTAATTGAAAAGAGTTACCATACAAATTTATCCCATTAATTCCAAAAAATCCTGTTGAATAATTCCAATTTTCACATAATTTTAGATATTTTAGACAGAAAAACAAAAAACACGTCCGGCGAGTGCTGGTACCCGCTTTTTCTCCCAAAAAGAAAACTTATAGATTCAGGTAAATATATACAAATAAAGAGAATAATCCATCAATTAAATTCCAACCATGACAATTCCAACCTCTTTTTCACATGCCCATTGTATGCAGAAAGTAGAAGAAACCTGTCAATACGACTGGAAAACTACTCAATTAATCAACTCCTATATGGAATAGAAGACTAAACTCTTCAGGAGAATGCAACCTTATTCATAGACTTACAGCCATTTTAACCAGCTGTGACAGGTTTAATCAACGTAGGGAGCCCACTCAAGCCAGAGCTCATTAACTCAAGGGTTACTGGCCTGAAACAGGATGTCAGTCAAACATTCCCCTCCTCTCTCTCTCTCTGTTATATTGTTGGTGCTTTGCTTACTGTATAAAAGAGAATGAATAAAATATGTTTAAACCAACCCAGTCAATAATACTTCCAGTCTCGACTGGCTCAAGTTGCCATAAGCCTTGGTGACTCACTGGCACATAGTCAGCATGGATCTATTGCTGACACAAAGAATCGCATATACAGTTTGTAGAGCACTCAACAGGGATAACAAACGTTGTTGTCTAATGCCGCATGTTTTCAGTTAATGAACAAAGTAGGAAATAACTCGAAGTATATTCTACAAACCTTGCGGTACCAAAATAAACAACATTGTTGAATTATTATCTACCTTGCGGTACCAAAGTAAATAACCTTGTGGTATAATTATTACCTTGCGGTAACTTGTGCCACCTTGCGGTACCATGTGCACCTTGTCGTGTTTAATACGACCGATATTGTGCCATTTGGTAAAAATTACAGCTAAAATTAGGCATATGATTTTGCTCCGTACATGTTATTAGACATTCTTTACAATGTAGAACTGGCCTGAGATTGAATGGTTCCCATGCCCAACTAAACATAGCATGAAATTTAACCTGCTCATAAATGTTGCAATGGTATTTTAACATTAGTGAATAGTTTAAATGCTTAAATTCATCTCAGAGTTTTAAAGCAAAGAAAAACTGTATTTTTCAGCATTTTAGTTTATTTTATTTTCTCTTAGCTGCGTTAACAATCGAAATCTTTTTTTATAACTTTGGGGCCTTGTTACTTGATCCCAAAACAACTGTGAGGCAATATGATTGAACGAACCTTGGGTCTGCACTACAACCACTATGTTTGTCCTTCCCTCTGTCCGTCTGTCCTTCCGTTTATTCGTCCGTCCTCCGTTGGTAAACATGCTCAGAATTCTCGAACCACACTCTCTAATTTGATCACATTTCGCATAGAAATGCATGTCAACATTTTCTAACCACTGGCATGTTAAACAGCCTTTATGGATGAACGAGGGTTTGTCGAGCATCATTTCAGCCGGTTGTGGTCAGTTAGTGAAAATGCTCATAACTCTTGAACCACATTGTATATTTGGATCAAATTTTGCAAAATTATTTATTTTAACATTTTTTCAGACACTGGAATGCAATGGCCATGAGAGCATCATTTGGCCAACCAAGGTATTTTAATGAAAATGCTCATACCTCTTGAACAGCACCATATATTTTTTTATCAAATTTTGTATACTTATACATATTTTGAAATTGGCTGGGAAAATGATAAAGAAAACAAAACAAAAATAAGATATTAGTCACGCCTGGATTCCACCCACTGTGCATCAGGCTGCTGGATTGCAAGAAAGTGTCCTAGACCACTCGGCCACCATGTATTGTATATATATACTAGAGCAATTTACCTCTATCTTCTTTGATTACAATTGCACAACCCTTGGATCTGCACTATAATCTTGCACGACCCATGGACCTGCAATATACTCACTATTTGAATCTGTTCGTCCGTCCGTGGTCAGTTAGTGAAATGATTATCAGGGTTCTTGCACATCACAGTCACTTAGTTGATTGTACGATATATTTACTATTTGTCTTTAAAATATTACAACAGCTCGCGCGACGGCTACATCTAATCCCACGGCTGTCATTTGCTGCACCATGGCTCATCAAACATAGTTTTAATTTATTCTCTCCCAACAATTAAGACACGTGGTCGGATCTTCAAGTTGTTGGAAGACATATGAGCCGATACAGAGAAAACCAACAATTGGCTGTGCGTCACGAGGACACTCAGGTCAGCATAGCATCGGCTCGGTCTAATCAGAGTACTAGGAACGCCTTGATCCATAATAACATGTACCCACTTAGCGCACAGCAATTGTTATGGGATGTCCAGTCTGATATGAGTCTTCGCTCGGCAAAAAAGCATTTTTTCTATGACAAAGCTCATGTCATGCGCGGATCCAGGAACAATTGCCAGGGGACCCAGGCCCGACTGCCAGAAATAGCTCTGACAAGGTTCTTTTTTAGCCCAACTTATATTACAGTTTTACAGTTGTTTATCAATGGTTTATTTAAAAGAAAAAAAGAAAAAAATTCCAAGGTTTCAGAGGGGGTCCAACATGTTCCAGGGGCGGGGGATCAACTTTGTTTCCAGAATGGGGTAAAACTTTTTCCAGGGTGGGGGGGGGGTCAAATGCTTATTTCTATAGCAACCCATGGAAATTGTTATTTTACAGGGGGTCCGGAACCACTATCCTCCCTCTGGATCTGCATACATTTGATTCTACGATATATTTTAACTTACGTGATTAAGAATGTGATAGGTAGAAGTATTGCCAACATAACAGGTAACCATTGGTGGAAGGTACCAAACATTCTGATACAACGGTCGGCAGCTGAAAATAAATTTGTTCAAATATGAATTGTATTACATGTATGGGATAACATGCGTTAAAACTTGTACAGCAGTAAACCTCATCTGAAGATAAAAAAAAAATCATTCCGCGCTCAAAATCGAAAGATATTCCATCAAGCATCTTAGGCTTGCACATGATGTTGAGACTTATTAACTCTTTGAGGGCTGGAAACCCCTCAATGGGTACTATGATAAACAGTTAAGAACCAGATGAAATGAAGCACAAGGTGGCATTTTATCAGGGTCTGCGCTCTTTGCTAAGACAAAATCGATCTTCAAAAAAAAAGTAACAATGTTTATTTGGAAATCATAAACTGTGACCCTCTGACGGGCTTTAAAAACGCAACACTAACTTCCTGTTATATCTTTAAAAAGACAGTTGAATGCTCCAGATATTGCTCTAATTTTGATAGAAGTATTTAATAGCATCATTGATCCTGGTGTCTGTCCAAAGTCATCTGGTGAAAATCTTCTATGTCTAATCATAAAAGAGGACCAACTAGTGATCCCAACAATTTTCGAGGTATACCATTAGTAAATACAACATACAAAATATTTTCCAGTATTTTAAACAAACACCTCTATGCCTGGGTTGAAGACAATGAGAAATTTGACGAGTCACTAGCCGGGTTCAGAGCAGGGTACTTTGCTATTGAGAACATATTCTCTTTAAGTTTTGTTATCAAAAAATGCTTATCAAGATGCGGTGGGTGGTTTTACTGCTTATGTGTTTACTTTCAGAAAACATTCCATAAGGTGGAACAAGAACAACTCCTTAAAACCTAATGAAAAAAGGAGTACATGAATAAAAAGACAGTTAAGTTTTTAATATTCTAACTTATACGCATCGATGCGTACAGCTAATGGTCTACTTTGTAATATTGGTACCAGACAAGAGGGATGTAAGCAGCCCGTTACTATTCACATTGCTGATTAATGATCTTTAATATATATGTACCTTACTCAGAGAACAGTGCACTGGTGGAATCTTCATTACCAAGGAGGTTTAAGACCTACTTTGACGATATCGCAAATTGTGCCAAAACACCAATAAGACTGCAAAGACAATTAGACACTATCTCTGAATTTTGTCGATTAACAAAAAAACGGTAATTTTTTTAATAAAACTGATATTATTGTATTTCGCAATGGTGGTCCTTTACGCAATTATGAGTCATGGTCCTTCAATGGTTTACCAGTTAAAACTTCTTCTGAGTACACATATCTAGGCCTTGTATTTATACTTAAACTTTCGTGGTCTAAAGCTAAATGGAAACTCTGCGTCCCTAGCTAGAAAAATATTTTGCATAAAAACTCATCAACGAAAGTTAGGTCATTTTGAACACGATGAAATATTCTGTCTTTTTGATTCTATGGTTAAATAAACCCTCTGCTATGGGTCTGAGGCTTGGGGCACTGAATAGTCAGACGTTATAGAATCTGTTCATTTCAATTTTGTAAAATATTTTCTAGGAGTCAACAGCTCAGTAAACAATGCAGTTGCTATTGGTGGCCGTCTTCCTTTTTGTGTATCTTATTTCACTTTTTGCATAAAATATTGGTGAAAACTTTAACACATGCAAAATAATAGATGTCCAAAGAGTTGTTCTAAAATGTTGAAAGCATTAGACGAAGCAGGCAGACAAAATTGGGTTTGCAAAGTACGTAGCAAAATATTCATTTATGGGTGTGGGTATGTCTGGATTGCTCAAGATATGGGAGATATTGGTATGTAAACAATGATTAACATATTGCATGATAAAAAGGTCGTACACATGTATAACTGAGTCTTCTCAGTGTGATACAATTCTCAATTCAAGTCATTGTTAAATGGTGAAAAGTATTTATGCATAGACATACCCTTTTCCTAAGAAAAGCAGTTGGTAGATCAGGCCTTTAGTTAAGAGTGCGTAACGAAAAGTTAGTTTTCTTATTTCTCAACCAAAACATATGTTGTGGGTACTCACATGAACCGCCTCAATGAGCCGATTCTTTTGAGCACCCAAAACATACGTTAAATTGACGGGTAAGTAAATTTAACGCTGAAAACTTTTGTTTGTCTAAACCTGTGTAGATTTCGTTGCTCTTGCCACAAAGTTAACATTGAACTTGTCGCCATAGGGGAATAACCAGAGTAGACAGATTTTGTTTATATTGTTTAAACAACATAATTTACTTGTTGTTGTCGTTGAGGATGAGTACCATGTATTTTAAATGTGATAAATTTGATGCCTTAAGAAACGAATATTTGAACACGTGGTATCATTCTGGTGATAGTTTGCAGAATGTTTGTGACATTATTAGTACAAATAATCCTGTACTGATAACGAAAATGTCCATATATATTAAAAAATTGTTGAAGACAACGAAAACTGATTATTACTCTAAATCTCAACATATACTGTCTCCAAGTATTAAGAGAAATTTGAACATAACAATAGTTATGTTAGAGGCGATCTGGATAACCTAGAGAACATTAATTTTAGGATATAGATGTGTTGTTTGGTTTCTCTAGATGACTTATAACATAGGGTATGATAACAGGGTATGATAGCAATGCATGATAACAAGGAACTCACTACTACTTGTATTTTGCGGAAATACTATGTGATTTTTTTGGGCCAGTGGCCTTTGTTTACCAAATAAATACATTTTGAATCTTGAAACGAGTTGTCTAATGACTTCTTGGGAACACAAGCATAAAGACAGAAGTACATTTGTGTGAATTGGTTGTTTTTTGTGACAACATGCTCTAAGCAAGTTTATACAATGATATATACATGCTATGTACGAAGCTGTCATTCACCATATATTTTGGTACAGCTGATGAATATAATTGTATACCTAGTCTGCCATCAGTTTGTGGTAGTTTCTTAGCTTCTAGAGTAAATGCATCACCGAACGTTATCTAATATGTATATTTACAAGCATATTTTGTTTAAACATCTCTGATTTGCTTGATGTTTAAAAATCCCTAAGCCCCCTGTTCCACTGGACGGCGATTCCGCTACACTCATGGCGATCACAGCTTTTCTCTAAAATCATTCCAAATCCCGCGGAAGCGTAGACAACCACACGATTTGAGGGACTTGACGCTTCCAGTACGCTTCTACTACGTTTCTACTGCGCTTCCGTTACGTTTCTGCTACGACCCCACTACGACAATGAAAATCCGGCTATGTTAAGTCTACACCAATGGCGATGCAGCTGCGAATTTGCTGCGACCTGGGCGATGGAGCTACGCTTTCGTTGCGCTTTTGTATCCTTTCTATATTAGATCTGAAGTTCAACTGATTTATTTTAGTTGAATGACAATGATAGATGCACTCAAGTCGCTACGCTTCAGCTGGCCATTACGAACCTCAAGACTTACTATGTTGGATGATTGGAGGTCCAGGCAAGACGGAGTCGGAGGGCAAAAAGGTTCTGGGTCCGTCCATGATCATCTGCAGACGAACAGTTACAATGTGGGCACTAAGACCAACTACGGTGAAGGCCCCTAACATTGCGCACTTAAGCCTTTTAGCCTCCGTTCGATATAATAAGAAAGAAACAAATTTGAAATATTTGGCACATTCAAATAAAGTAATTAATGTGCTTTATTTACACAGTGTTTGGAATGAAAAATGTTTTCCCGATCTCGAGCAATTTTGATTTGAAGAGCACAACCCCCCTGTTTCAGAATAACAAAAATAGTCTCCTAACATTGCGCACTTTCTGCAAAATTTTCAATAACTTCTAATTAATGAACTGCTTTTACAAAATATACCAGGGAAAGTAATATCAGATTGTTCTCAACAATTTACTTCAGCAAAAACTTGTTTCAAAATAAATAATTTGAAGACTGTGTCATTTGAAATTTATAGGTCTGAAAGTTTTAATAATATTTACTAATTATTGCCGAAATCCACCCCTGCTCAGCCGTGAAAGCATAAAGTGAAAATTTTCTGCTGTTTTTCTCTTTCCAAAAGCAACCTGATATTAAATATCAAAAAAAGATTTTATCTGATTAAATATGGCATAGTCACTTGTGCTAGTGCGTTATGTTAGGGGCCGTGCAATGTTAGGGGCCGCGACTGTAATAAGAGCGATGAGCATGGAAGATAACCCTTCATTCTTCAATTACATGAGAATGGAACTGCTCAGAATTAGTGCTAGAATCCAAAAAAAGCGACACTAACTTTAGAAAAACCATAAGAACCAGGCCTGGAGTCTGCCAGAACGCCAAGAGCGTAGCGGAAGCGTGGCAGAAGCGCCAAGGTTGACTATGCCTAAATAGCAGTCGCCGTGGAAGTGCATTGGTCGTAGTGAAGTCGTAGCGAGAGGGTACAGAGCGTAATCAGATCACACAGAGCGTAGCTGCATCACGGATGAATAACTCGGCGATTTTGCCACGATGTGACGGCGATTGTGCTACAATGCTCATGATGCCGCCTCTACACGGCTACGCTCATGAAGATCTTACTGCGATGTGACTACGTTTTCATTGCGCTTTGAGTCCATGGGGATGTCGCTACGTATATTTCAAGCAAGCCAAACAATTGCTGTGAGGTATAGTTCATGAAGGTTTGGATACGCTTCTACTACGACCAAGGCGCTTCTAATGCGCTTTTACTGAGTTATTGCCGTTTCTTCTATGTTTTGTGTCGTTTTGACTAAAATTTCGAATCGTAGCGGAATCGCCGTCCTGTGGAATGGGGGTTTAAGGTGGTAATTTCGCCTGTTCTAACGTAGCATTAATTTGTTAGCCCCCCCCCCCCCCCCATTCCACATGACAGCGATTCCTCTACGCTCATGGCGATCAAATATTTTCTCTAAAACTATCCAAATCGCCGCGGAAGCATAGACAGCCACACTATTTGGGAACTTGATACTTCCAGTACGCTTCCACTACGCTTCTACTACGCTTCCGTTACGCTTTCGATCCTACAACGACAATGAAGATCCGGCTACGCTTAGTCTACGCTGATGGCGATGCAATTGTGACCATGCTACGACCTAGGCGATGGAGCTACGCTTTTGTTGCGCTTTTGTATCCTTTCTTTATAAATGATTTATGCTCAGTTGAATGTCAACCATAGACGCGCTTAAGTAGCAATGCTTCTGATGGCCATTATGAACCACAGCCATATTATGCTGGGTGATCGGAGGTCCAAGAAAAAACAGAGGCAGATGACCAAACGGTCCTGGGTCCGTCTTTGATTATCCGCAGACAGACGGTTACAATGTGGGCACTATGATCAACTAATAAAAGCAATGAGCATGGAAGAGTGATCTTCATTCTTCAATTACTTGAGAAAGGAAACACTCATAATTGGTCTTAGAATCCAAAAGAGCGACACCAACTTTAGGAGAGCACTTGCACAAGGCCTAGAGTTGGCCAGAACGCCAAGGGCGTACTGGAAGCGTAGCTGAAGCGCCAAGGTTGGCTGTGCCTAAAAAGCACAGTCGCCGCGGAAGCGCGTTGGTCGTAGCAAGGTCGTAGTGGGAGCATACAGAACGTAACAAGTTCGCGCAGAGCATAGCAGAAGCGTAGCTGCATCACGGATGAATTATTCGGCAATTTCGCCGTGATGTGACTGCGAATGTGCTACGATGCTCACGATGCCGCCATGATAGGGCAACGCTCATGAAGATCTTACTGCGATGTGACTACGCTTCCGTTGCGCTTCGAGTCCACGGCGATGTCGCTACGTAGATTTCGAGCAGGTCAAAACAAACCGCTGTAAGGTGGAGATTATGAAGATTCGGATACGCTTCTACTACGACCTAGGCGCGTCTACTGCGCTTCCACTGCACTCTTGTTGTTTCTGCTACAACTCGTGTCGTTTTGACCAAAATTTCGAATCGTAGCGGAATCAACCTCCAGTGGAATGGGGGTTTTAACTATGCTGATTTGCTACAACGGGAGTTGCTTGCATATAGGGCTGATTTTTACATTTAGTGCTATCTACTGATCTTAGCTACAATTGCAATGTACCAAATTAGTAGTAGGTAGGACTGGTAACATACTCAAAATTTATATTCAAATATGACATTACACTTGAAATAAAATCGAACTATTTTTTTTCACTAGACGAAATAGACAAACACTGTTTACAAACTGTCTACAAGAATATGAGTACAGCAATGAGCCAGTTTATGACTCAAATGCTGTTTACAAGCTGTTGTCAGCAGTATTTGTCATATTTTTCGAACAATTTGCTTATAAAGTCAAGGCTTTCTCAAAACAGTAAAGACGAAGGCAACGATCGGGAATCGGTTCAATCAAATACTATACCTGATCCAGGAAACCATATGGGAAAGTGAATAAAACATAAGAAAACGCCACACATAAAAGAGCCAAAAGGTCAGGTTTTCCCAGCATGTGACCACAAGGCTGCAGGGAAAAGACACGACAGCAAGACAGACAAGAAACACACATAACAAAAATGATCCACAAAAGAAGTGGAGGAGTCAGTAAAATTATTTAGTGGAAGGCTTTAAACATGTTTGACGGCGCCAACCTTACCCTTCTTTCTGATGTGGATCAAGACAAATAAATGTTTCGTTCGCATGAAAGATCCCTACCTTATTGATGTACCATCTATTAGTAAATACAAATAGAGATATAAAACGGAGATGAAACAAAAATAAGGACTCAACAGTATATACAACTGAATGCTGGAGTTACATAAATCCAACAGTTAAACCCCAGTGGGCCCAACCACTGACATAACATAAGGCCCTAACCCTCTCATCTATAGATAATTCCTTAAGTCTGAGCCATCATAGAATATGAGGTCGGATCCACCGGCGTGCAATTAAAGAGGAAACCAATGTTGCCAATTGTGATTTGATTGATCACCAAGCATGCAGTCTGGTGCAATCCATTAATGTTATAACCAATCTTCTTATAATGAGAAATGATTTAATATAAGGTTGAGGCCAACACACAGACTTTTCACATGACATATCTAAGCATGTATTAGTGTTACGAATAGCTCAACACAATATTACAGTGCATAAACTTAACATAAAAACATCCTTGTGAATAATGTTAACAAAGACAGTCAGGTGTGACACTACTGTAGACAAATCCACACTTTTAAATAAGTGTTACAACTATGCATAACTCAATACTATTACTTACCTCGACTCGACGGCACAGTCCCGGTATTTTCCCCATTTCACTACGTTTATCTCGACAACTGCTAAGTCAATAAAACTAATAACTAACACAACCCGTCGTACGAAGAACAATTTTAGTGTATTTTTAAACGCCTAACTCGATTCCATTTCATAAGAAAAACAACAGGCATGGTTGTCTTTTTTTAGCTTACCCTTTTTAATATGAATGTGCCTCCATTTAATCCACCATTTTCAACGTTAATTCTCGGGCCCGCACTTCCGTTTAGCAACAGTCGTCAAGGGCCGCCAAATATGAAAGACTCATTTTATCGATATGTTGAATTTTTGCGTTTTCCCTCCAGACAACCTTCAATAATGTCAAAATCGTACTTTACAATTATAAAACGATGAAAGACAAGAAAATACAGGTTTGATAATGACAAACACGTAGAAATGTCGATCTTCGCTGTCACGGTATAGGCACTAAATGTCAACAGTTATAGAAAATAAAGCATGCACGATTTATCTGAATAATAATAATAATAATAATGATAATGATAATGATGATAATAATAATAACTCAAAACATTCCGTCATATGAGTGTAGACAGACAGACAGCACGATAGATAGATAGATAGATAGATAGATAGATAGATAGATAGATAGATAGATATCATGTCCCATCTCAGCCTACTGCCCTCTTTAGTTAGTCACAATCCAGTGTAACATGTTTCATCTCACCAGACTGCCCTCTGTAGATACAACTGTTGCAAACTTGTGTATAAGGTTTCATATCGGAATACTGCCCTCTGTTGACAGAGTTGGAAACCCCTCTGTAATGTTACATCCGGGGTTACATCTCAGCAGCCAGATCCAAAACCGGTCTATCACTGTACATCTTAGCAGAAGTCTGCCCTCTGTAAATAATCTCAAACCGGTGTATCATGTTTCAACTTATCTAGTAGAATCTCAAATTAGTGTATCATGTTTCATCTCAGCAGATTGCTCTCTGTTAAAGGTGTATCATGTTTCAGCTCAGTAGACTGCATTCTGTAGATAGTCACAAACTTTTATATCATGTTAAATCTCTACAGACTGCCCTCTGTAGATAGAGTTGTGAACCGGTTGATCATGTTAATTCTCAGCAGACTGTCCTCTGTAGATATGGCTGGAAACCAATGTATCATATTACACTCAACAGATTGCCCTCTGTAGATAGACTCGCAAACCTGTTTATCATGTTTCATCTCAGCAGACTGCTCTCTGTAGATGCAGTCTCAAACCTGTGTATCATGTTTCTTCTCTGCAGGATGTCCTCTGAAGATAGAGATGTGAGCTGGTCTATCATGTTACATCTAAACAGACTGTCCTATGTAGATATGACTGTAAACCAATGTATCATGTTACATCTCAGCAGACTACCCTTCGTAGATATGCTCCCAAACTGACGTATCATGCTTGCTAAGTTTAAAAGCAGGTGACACTTTCAGGTAAAGATTCAATGCAGGGGAGAAATACATGGGTTCAGCTTAAGCTCGTCATAACCACAAAAGTGTAAAACAGGTCAAACAGTATGATCAGACCCAACATTGATCAGACCCAACATTCTCCGGCCAGACAAAATGTCAGGCCAAATCTAGGTCCATACTGTTTGCAAAGATTGTAAGCAAATGACACTTTCACGTTCAATGCAAAGTTAAAATAAATCGGTTCAACTTCAACTTTTTATATCCCTAAAGTGTCAAACATTTTGGACCCAGATCAGGACAGACATTCTCAGACCGGACAGAATGTCAGGCTTGGTCTGGTTCCAACTTGTTTGAAAAGCTTATCGGCAGATGACAATGCCATGTAAAGGCTTAAGGCAAAGTTGAAATACATCTGTGCAACTTGTCATAACCTCTAAAGTGCCAAACATTTTGGAGCCCTATCAGGTCCGGACAGAATGTCGGACCTGATCTCTGTTCAAATTGTTTGAAAGGGCTATCAGCAGATGACAATGTCATGTAAAGGTTTAGCGCAAAAAAAATCGGTTCAACTTCAACTTGTCATAGCCTCTAAAGTGTCAAACAGTTTGGACCCTGATCAGACCTGGACAGAATGTCGGGCCTGATCTGGGTCCAAATTGTTTGCAATCTCCCCAGCAGCAATTGTTTATTTATGTCATTTCTCTTCAAAATTACAAGATGAATTGGCCTCTAGAAATGCCCCATGTGAAACTGGAGACTATAGTACTTATCAAAAATGGTAACAAAGGCTCTGAATGGCCTGCACAGCAAAGCATTTTGACTTGAGCCTATTTCATTTATCAGATTGTCTTACAGCTTGATAGTTGAATAACCCTATGCAATCTGATCTTGATTTGTTGACAAACCATAATTGTGTCGTTTTGGGGTTAATAGCATAAATTTCACAAAATTAGTGACATCAGACTGATTGCAACTGGTCCTTGTGTAACATTACAAGTGCTTTAAAAGCTATTCGATTTTCACGATCCAGAATACAGCAACAACAATAACAGGTAGTAATGTTAAGCGTTTATCACTGGAAAATATTCACCTCATAATTTTTGTACGAAAATTTATAAGTTTATACCAAAAAGGGTGGCAGTTCAGGTGCCATCTAATAACAGGTAGAAATGTTACGGATTTACCTAGGGAAAATGTTTACCTCATATTGTTTTAGAACGACAGTTTATACCAAATGGATTGCAGTTCAGCTGTCATCTAATAACAGGTAGAAATATAACAGATTTACCATTGGAAAATGTTTACCTCATATTGTTTTAGAACGACAGTTTATACCAAAAGGGATGACAGTTTAGCTGCAACCTTATAACAGGTAGAAATGTATAGAAATTATTATCACTGGAAAATGTTTCACCTCAAATTCCCATGTACAAAATCGAATTATTCACCTACTAAGGCGATGTTCACATATGCACACATGTATGTCTTTTCACATGTAAATATACATATACTCAACTACAAAAGAAACCCATCAGTCACTTTTCAAGGCAATTAGGGTCAACTAATTAAGAAATCAAAATACATTTTATACCATATTCTTTAACATTCAATTATGTTTCAAATCATTGAATAATGTAACAGTTTTACTTAAACTCGTTCATGCTGTACACCAGTGTATAGACAGGGGGTCATTTCTAAAAATGACAAGTTTCAGACAATTGGTTTTCACTCAAGTTCTAGTCTTAATCAGTTCACTTCGTCCCCAATAACCGATATGTCCCTCTCTGGCGAAGCTATCGAGTGTGTGCAGAAGCCAAATCAAACCGCGTTAGTTTAGTAAGCTCGGATCTCAATCCGATAGAGCAGCTATGGGATGAGCTCTGGCGACGCATCCTGGATCATTCAGTGCAACCTCGGAATCTTCGACAGCTCCAGGTTGCTCTCCATTAAGAATGGGCACAGATTCCAAAGAATGTGATGCGGCGTTACGTGCTTTTGATTCGACCTCGTTCTGAGACAGTTATTGCTGAAGGAGAGGGTCATGTCTGTTTTTGGACGAAATTAACTCAAGTGAACTGATTTAGACGAGAACGAGATATTCATTGTCAAGTGAAAAACTTGTCATTTTTGAAAATGACCCCTTGTCTAAACACTGGCGAAAAGCATGAACAGATTTAAGTAAAACTGTTACATTATTCAATGAAATGATGAAGAACTGATTGCTACGGAATATGGTATAAATATACGAAGTGGCTATTTACAGCAACTGTAAATAGCCAAAAAACGTTAAAATGGCTATTTACAGTCAACTGTCAATAGCCAAAAAACGTTAAAATGGCTATTCACAGTTGACTGTCAATAGCCATTTTAACGTTTTTTGGCTAATGACAGTCAACTGTAAATAGCCATTTAAACGTTTTTTGGCTAATGACAGTCAGTGTCGTTATTTATTTGGGATACAGGGAGAAAGTATTGGTTATATCCCTTTATTTAGCTGAAATCCTTGTTTGGCTTTTGTTGAAGCATTTTTTTCTCATAATGGTGCGGCTTCGAATCAACGACTTCCCGCTCCGAAAGTGGAAAAAGAACGTAACGATCGCAAAGTCAAGAAATTTAACAGACTAATTGCAAAGATTTGGTAAGCACTTAATCTATAGCTTCCTAACATTATTTTGATATGACTTTAAGTGCAGAGTAAGAAGAATTTCTGAGTGACACTAGCAGCCTTGTCTTTGTTGGTGATTTTAAGACTTTGAAACATCTCTCACAAAGTTTTTTGTTTAAAAAATGTCGGTCCAGATCTGGATTGAAACTCTTCGGTATCATGGATCCAAAATAGGCTCCGTGTTGGCATTTATCTTGGTCTACCGTGTACTCAATTAGTCGTCAAACTCATGATGGCAGATCGTAACCGTTCTTTTGACTAATTATATACTAGTTTGCTATGCAGACAACTGCTAAAATATCAAACTAGAGTGATTCATGATCTGATTATAACAGATAATTCCTTTGGGAGCTTTCTGATTCTGATCTATACTGCTTGTGGATGTTGTGTACATGCAAGTTGTCATGTTTGGCAATCATTTCCAGTCTTCAAAATTATGCGTATGTTAACGAGGGCCACTACAGGGATTTCGGTACTTATACTTAACGCATTTTCGAGCATGGAAAGTGAAGGCGTGTCGGCATATGCGAAGACTCGTCAGAACCTTATCTACTCCCTTCTACAAACGGACGTCTCGAAGAGAGGAGGATCCAAGTGGCATATTCAACATGCTCTTCTTTGAGACAGCCATCGATTTTTTTCTTTTCCTCTTTTCGGCCTGTTGAAATTTATTTATATTTTGTAAAGTTTACACCCGCGAATTCGGGAAAAGGCCCTTGCTAAAAATATTTAGTCTCGTAAAACGTGCAAAATATGAAACCCTTGCAAAAATGTGCAAAATATGAAACCTGTGCAATATGCTCAGGTTTCATATTTTGCACATTTTTCCAGACTACACTATCTTTTTTAATTCCGAGATAAACGAATATTTTCTCTTTTTTTTATTTTATTTTTTGGGGTGGGGGTGGGGTGTTGCGGTGGAGGTAATATTAGAAGATTTTATCAGTGAAATACGAGGGTTAGTCAAAAATAACTGAGCCCTACCTTATAACATTTAATTCAAGTAAAATGGACACATATTTAAATGATATTTCATCGCAGTTATATGTCATCTAATTAATAACCTAAATTATATCTGTTGGTAGACTTTATATACTGGTTGCTAGGCAACCGAGCATGACCTGTCGAACGGGTGCGTTCATGCTGTAATGCATCAATATCTAAGCGTTGCCATGGAAATGATAATGCCAATGTAATGCTGCATTCACTGTTGTTTGATATCTTTTACATGTACCTACTCAGTGCCACAGAAAAGAAAACAACTGATCCCAAATTATAGATGCTGCTGTAGTTTGATTTCAGAATTTAGCAATTTTTTACGTTTCTCAAGTTCTATAATTTACCCCAACCACATTCATATTAACACAATTTTAGTAGAAAACATAAAATAATGGCCTAATAATGCTTTTGCAATACTGCAAACACAAACAAACCCTCAGAAATATTAAATTCATTGTTTGGAATAAATTATTCTGTTTCCATGGCAACACAATCCTCATGTATTTGAAAATAAGTGAAATTTTGACTTATTTTGTTGCTAGGCAACGCATGCAATCAGTGTTCACCTAAACATTTACGAACCAAGTATGATGAAAAGACAATATGGCATATGTTATTCAAATAAATGTCAAATATGTCCTTCTCAAAAACTATCAAGCCAACAAGCTTTTTTAAGACATACTGTATATTCCTGATGGCGGAGATCATGAACGCATCGCTCTGACTGACGATCTTTAGTTGCCTAGCAACCACAACAGAAGCTTCACCAGGGTAATTATTTGGGGTCAAAACATCTATGACATATCATACTTATAAAAGATAAACACATTTCTTGTCTACAATGTGAGGCTAAGAAATAATGAGGTAGGGCTCAGTTATTTTTGACTAACCCTCGTAGAATCTTTTCATATATTTTATTTTTATTTTCACAGAAGCATCACCCAAAAGCTTAATATCTCCCAATAATATACAATTATTGACTTCAATGAGGTAGACATAAGGATTTATCTACCCGAAAAAGTGATAATTCACTGAGGCCGCTAGGCCGAGGTGAATATCACTTTTAAGGGTAGATAAATCCTTATGTCTACCGAGATTGAAGTCAATAACTGTTTTGTTATATGACTTTTCAACTTAGAATGAAAATTTTCTATTTTAACTTAACTTTTGTTGTTGCAGTCAACCTTCAACCTAAGGACTTTCTAAAAAGTTTTATCAACTGTATTAGAATATTTTAATGTAGTATTTTGCAATTTGAAATGAAGATTAATTCTCTGAATATGGAATGTAAAATTTAAACAAAAAACTTTTTTTACATTTTGTTTATTCAAACAAAGATAAATGAACAAACAAAACATAACAAAACAGTTGTTAAAATTCATGAAAGTCTTTAGTTTACCTGTTGGGATGTGAAACAGCAAATCATGTCAATTTCATGCAGCACATGCTAGTTTTATACTCATCATGCTATTTTTAGCTCTCTAGAGGGTGATATTGCAGAAGTATCAAAAATATTAACTTCTGGAAACCAGTTTGAGCTGGATTTCATCCTATATCACCTTCTGAGCCAGTTCAGACCAGTTTTCAGGTAGACATAGAGATTTATGAAAATAAATTGGGCCAATCAGGAGACAGGATTCTCTCCAGTCATATAACAAACAGGATTAGTGTACTTCACCGGGAGGCAATAAAACTCCCATGGCGATTGACGCGTACCGGATTAAGAGGTGTGACAACCTTTATTCAAGAGACGAGACTTTAATTAGGTTTATAAATTACCTTCGGCGGCATTGGCTCGAGCAGAAAGTGCACTTGCGCGGTCTGTCCGGAAACTCATTGTTTTGTATTTTTATGATTTTCGACGACGTATTGTTGATGCCATAAACAATTGCTATAGAATATTGTTTCCCTATGCCATCAGAAGATCGCAATGACCATGACCAGATTGAGCAAATGCTCACACCGATCCTGGCCATCGATGTCTGATGATCCTGGCCATTGATTTCTCTCAATATCTCGCCCCCGACCCCCAAAAAAGTCCGTAGGAACATGATGGTATTGCATGTTACATATATGTACTACACTATCTTCTGTCATAAAAATATATTATGTCGTATCCTCATTGGCTTTTATTGCCTATTGCAATTTCTGATTAAAAGTACTTTCGGGATGAATTCAACATGTTGTGGCAAACAGTTTGATTCAGAGGCACAAACTGTTTGCATAGGTTGTCAAAGATGACACAAGCAGGTATTCTAGATGCTGACATGCGCACTGCCTGGTATTAAATTTGAAAACCCTTGTTTATACAACGTACATGGGTGTTTCTCATGCTTTACAATTATATCTGAATGAGCTACAAGTTTTAAAGGTGGAAGATGGAAAATAATCTTGAAAGATGGAAAATGCGGACCGAGTTTCCAGCCATAGTTTCGCCATGTCCAACACTGAAATTTTCTTACTGGTAGAATATTCGTACACTTCACCCGTCTTAAGCTGGTGAATTTCCGAAGACTTCGAGACCGGTGATATGGATGGTTAGGTGTGAAAATAAACCCTGGGGCTTGTTGTCTTATCTTAATCCTCATAAAATTCTGGTCTTTATGGTTAATTGTAAAACAACTTATTATAAAGAGAGTAGAGTTTTAAAATAAGATTTTATGCAAAACACACCGGGTAGGCGGCTAACGAAAACGCTCTTAACAATCGAAGAGCGAGGATCAAAACTCGATAGAAACAATGTTTTCAATTGCCATTTGTCACCAGTCAGGCGATAAATGGCAATCGAAAGCTGTTTCTGACTAATTTTATTTACGTTCCTCGACAATATTAGAGTTTTTGATTGCCGCCTATCCAGTGTGTAATTGTGCGGAAAAAAAGAATCAGCATGCAAAAAGTTAATAGAGTGTTTCTGGAAGCATTTTAAAATGAAAATGTCTGAGATTGATCATACAAACAGTTTAGACCCAGATCAGGCTCAGCAAAACGTCTGACAGGACCCAAAGGAGAAAGGTCTCCGCTGAAACATTTGGAACACGTTGACACGTGTTGGGTGTATGACGTAACTTACGGCCACTTTTGCAGTCTACAGCAAGCTACTAAGCCCTTTGTTCTTTCTCCTAAAAGAGGCACTTTGGCAAACAGTGAAGGCCGCGATGAATTGTCGCAAGTATGATACGACTTTTATCAGGGTCTGCGCACTTTTCAGAGAAAAGCATTACATTTTGGAAATAAACAAAATCTCTAAGGCCGAAAACACGCTAATCACAATTTTGTCTTCTAGAAATATTTTTTGCAAACATTGTATGCTCAGTATGATCTGGGTCAATACTGTTTGCCGCTCTACTGGCCATGGGTTTGGTTGGAAGATTGAACACGCTGAGCATAAAACAGTTTCATAACCTCGGTGAAATGAATACCACCCAATAACCAGTTAATTATCGCCAATTAAATGTTTTAAATGCTGCGAGACATGATATGATGATATGCTGTAGTTACTCAAAGGAACCGTCTCATCGAGACGTTCCTTTATCAGCCACAGCATAGTTTTTTTAGTACAGTTGGTCATTCTATCACTTTTGCTTACCGAAACGTGCCTCTCACTAAAGCTTAATGGTTTCGGCGAGATGACGACAGCAAAAAGCATATGCTGTGGTTACTTATATGAATCGTATCACTGAGATGTTTCTCTTAAGTAACCACGGCTTATGACTAGAAACTGATTAGAGAAACTCTGAGGGCTGTTTCGTACATGTACTGTTAGTTGATATACATGAATCGCTTTTTTTTTTTTTAGAAAATATGAATTGGATTTCATTAATAAAATAATAAAATGTTCAAATGCGTTCAGACATAATCAGACCTCGTACATGTACGTGTAACTCCGAGGAACAAAAACAACTCGTGCTATAAACAAGTCAAAGTAGCTATATATACATCCATGGGATATAGACAAACAGTCGAGATCCAGATCAGATTCGCAGAATGTGGTGTCTGATCAGGAAAACCTTGGAATATATGTTACACGGAAGAAGTCTGAGCTCTATAATCTTGATCAGGAAATGTCACAATCACAGAATAATTGCCTTTCACCTGACTGCCAATCCATACTTGTACATTTTTTTCAGATGTTTGGCTCTTATATGAATCATTTTCTACTTATGCGTACGAACAGCGATGACAATGGAGCGTCTGTGTAGATGCACAAGCTTGCGTGTTTCTTAACTTTTTGCATGCGTCAAATACCCAAAACTCACATGCCAGGCTCAAATACGATCTACAGCATGCACTAATTATGGAAGAAACACATTTATTTGACTTTAATATACATCTGTACTTGAAATTGTCCACCAAAAGTTCGAATATAAAGTCAACATCAATGAAAATATCTGATTTATCTGTAAATAGCCAAAAAACGTTAAAATGGCTATTTACAGTTGACTGTCAACTGCCATTTCAACGTTTTTTGGCTATTGACAGTCAACTGTAAATAGCCATTTTAACGGTTTGGCTATTGACAGTAAACTGTAAATAGCCTCTTCCATAAATATATTTTCATTTCTTAATTCTGATATCCATAGTTGCCCTGAGAAGTGACTGATGGGTTTCTTTTGTAGTTGAGTATATATGTGTAAAGGTGTGTATATGTACTATAATGCAAATGTCTTTTCAGCCAAATGGTTTATATCTAACCAACTTCAAGCCCTGTATGTCTATGCTCGTTGAACAGTGGGTGCCATGATGAGTCGACACACAATGTGCCATCTATTCTATTCTATTCTTCTTAGAGTTCCCCCGTTGGCTTATCGAGGCACCACCATAAGGTGTAAAGGTTCAGTGAGCTCGTATTAGTTTTAAACTGGTGAGGTGAAATGTATATACAGTCTGTGTATTTACAGGTTTAACACATTATTCCACAGGCACAAAAGCTGGTAATTATTAGCACTCTGAAATTTGACGATTAAGGCTTGCTATTCTTTTCCTGTGTATCTGTAATATATATTCTCTGGAATGCAATTCTAGGGCTTCTAAATTTTTACACCCATTAATGTAGAATGAAGCATCCAGGGTGAGCTGGGTAAACAGTTCTGGGTTCAACAAGTCACTTTTGAGTTCATCAGGGAGAACTGGGTTATTTCGCAACTTCTCGGCATAGACGCCTCTCTCTGGTTCATATGCTGAGCATTCTGCTTTAAAGTGCTGTCTTGTTTCGGGTGCAGCTAAACACAGTTTACAGGTAGGGTCCACTGTGTATTGATTAAAAGCAGCCCTATTACCCTGCAAGATGTAGGTGCCCGTAAGCAATTTACAGTTAAGCTGAGCTCTTTTACTATCTGTTAAACAATTACTAACAGTGGACCATACATGATGGGTTTGCCCTACTTGTGAAGATTTCTCAGCCATGTCAGCCCGCCACATGGCTTCAATATGGCTATGCACGGTCTCATTAAGAATTCTCTTCCATTCTGATTTTGACATTTGTTTCTCAAATAGGAAAAAAATTGAAGGCAGGTTATATGTTCCTAGAATAGTCCTGACCATATTAAACCAGCTTTTCTCATCGGGAGTTTTCCCAGCAAGCTGCCTCATTGCTATATCATACTCAATGAATTTACTGTTACGTGCAATACCCATGAACAGGTTTAAGGTGTTTTTATGTATAACCGTCTAAAGGGGTAACACGCCCAGCAATGCCAGAGTAATGCAATTTGGGGTTTTATCAGGGAGACCTTGTATTTGTCTAAGAGATTTCCTTTGGAACTTTTCAAGGTTTTCAATGTCCTTTTTCATGAGGGATAAGGTTTCAAGTCCGTATATGACCCTTGGGACCACAAAGGTAGACCACAAATGACCATTATGGGATGTCTTCAGTCCATTCACACTATGAAACCCCGCCCCCATTAGTGAGTATGCTGTTTTACGACCTAGACTTAATTGTTCCTCTATGTGGACCTTATTCTTTATGTCCCTAGTGATTCCAAGGTGAACAGTGCACTCCTCGCAGGGGATTTTTTCACCTGACATGACCAATTCAATGCCCTGGGTCTCATAATTTGGGATATTAAAACATAGGTAGCTACTCTTATTGGGGTTCACACAGTATCTCTCTCTTTCGGTGTTGTTCTCAATATCCCACACCATCACTTGCATGTCACGGTGCCTTCTAGTCAATCCGGCTAGATCATCCGCCACAGTCACATGAGGTATGTTAATTGAGCCAATTCGTACTTCAGTATATTGGTCTCAAGATGGAGTAACAAGGGATTATTATATATTTTGTAGTGTGACGTTGAGAGCACACCACCTTGTCTAACTCCCTGTTGGATGTCAATGGTGTCAGACAATAGTCCGGCCCATTTTACTCTGAAGGTACAGTCAGTATACATATCTCGAACTAGTAACCAGTCGTCTCCGTGGATCCCATCAAGGTACAATCTACGCAATAGAGAGTTGTGATTAACCACGTCAAAGGCTTTTTGTGTATCCAGCGTTGTCAATAGAAGATCTTGCTTGTTATTTTTTGACTCTAGAATACATTCGGTTAGGATAACCGCGGCACTCAGGGAAGAGCAACGCTCCGTGAAGCCTTTCTGTAGTTTGGACTGTGTTTCTTCTAGTATTTTGTTGTGTCTTCTGTTTAGGACATGCTCCAAGACTTTTAGAAGGACAGGGGTCACGTTAATTCCCCTATAATTACCTGGATTGGTAGGGTCACCCTTCTTGTATATAGGAGTAAGTATCCCCTCCTTAAGCACAGCAGTCACAGCCCTTGCCCTGATCAAACAGTTCAGAGATGATGTAATGAACCCCACAACAGGGGTACCCCCCAGCTTGAGATGTTCACTACATAAGCCCATAGAATCAGCGGCCTTATTGTTCTTTAGCTTCCTAAGGGCCTTAGTAACCTCCTGTTCTGTAACTGGGTCAATACTTTTACTCTCAGCCTCACAGATTGCTGTGATACTTTCAATGTCCATGTCAACGAGTAGTTTGTATTCATTATCAAAGTTCTCATTCTCCAAGGGGAGGGCAAGTTTCTGGAAATGTGAGGCCCAGGCTTTACATATCTCTTCGCCGGTTTCGCAGGTATTTCCTTCGACGATGAGTTTATCAGTCTGTTTGCGGGTGGTTTTCCGTTGATTTCTCACTAGCCTAAAGAAGGTCTTTGGATCATTTTCCGCGGCCATAATTGACTCAATTTGTAAGTCTCTCCTCCTTGCTGCCTATCTCCTTTGCTCTTTTCTTATGTTCTTGTTTGCTTTCCTCATTTTGATGAAATCTGGATCTGTGGGGTTCCGTGAAGCACCTGCTTTTTTCCATTCCCACCATGTTAGGCGACAATATTTTACAGCCTCATGGATTTTTTCCGACCATGGTCGGTAACGCTGAAGTTTAAGGCGCACCTCAGGTTTAAAATTTGGGATGCTATCTTCCGTAGCCAATTTCAACACTGCATTCAAGTGTCCTATTGGATAAAGTATATCCAGGTCTGAAGAATTTCCAAGATAAAAGGAATCAAAAGATTTCAAGTTTTTTTTGATAAATAACTGATAATTCTGCTTATCACACTTGTCCCAGTTAGGTTTGCATTTTATGATAACATTTTCATTTTTTTCCGTACCTACTGGTAGCTCCATTTGCATTACCACCGGAACATTGTCAGATGTATTTAGGGCTACACTTTTCTCCACATACACAGACTTCACAAATCTCTGCCCGATCTTATTGAAAAGAATATAATCTATCTCAGCATTGTCAGTTTTGTTTGGATGAAAGAAAGTGGACACGCCCTTTTGTTGATGCTCTAGGGAATTTGAGGCCACTGCTGCCTGGAGCAGCACATCCTGTGCATTTCCTCTTTGTCTATTCAAAGAGGCATTGAAATCCCCCACCAGCAGGACAATATGGGTCTTTTGGTATATACTCAAAACTTCCTCAATTTGTTCGAGACAGCTTTGAAAATTGTCGTCATTTTTTGCATTTCCCTTTGAGTTTCTACATGGCATATACACATTGCATATGCAGATGAGAGGTGATGACTGCACCTCAATGACAACCATTCTGTTTTCGCCGTGTATAAGCTTTTTAACTTTAAGGTCCATATTCTTACGGAACAACAAAGAGACTCCGCCATATCCTCTGGGTTTTTGGTTAGGGGGTAGGGGGTCATTGTCATCAACAGCCTTGCTATAGGCATAATGAGACACAAAGCTCGTTTCAATATTGCTTAACTGGAACGAGAATAACCAATGCTCCTGGATTGCAAGAATATCACATGTTTTTAACAACTCCCTAAGGTATACTTCATTAGTCTCAATATTCTTCACATTAAATGTGCCTATTGTTAACAGCTTTTTCTCTTCCATGTTGATTCCGAGGCCCTGCCACTCCACAAAAAAGACTTTGCTTTCCTCTTTAATTGCACGCCGGTGGGTCGGACTTCAGACTCTATGATAGTTCCGACTTAAAGACTTATCTATTGATGAGATGGTAGGGGCCTGATGCTTTGGCTGTTTGTCGGGCCCACCGGGGTTTACCTGTTGGATTTCTTTTGCTCCGGTATTCAGTTTAATTTACCGTTGAGTCCTTATCCTTGCTTTATCTCCTTGTTATATCTTGATTTATATGTTTTAGGAGATGATGCATTGATAAGTTAGGGGTCTTTCATGCAAACCAAATATCTATGTGTCTTGATCCACATCTGAATTAAGGGTGAGGTTGGCGCCGTTAAACCGGTTTAAGCCCTCCAGTAGAATGTTTTACTGACCGTTCCAAGGCGGTACTTCTTTTGTGGATCTTTTATGTTTTTGTTCTGTCTTGTGTTTGCTATGTTTTGTGCGCGTCTGTTTATATGTGCTTCGTGGTCACCTGCTGGGAAAGGGCTGACCTCTTGGCTCTCGTTTGTGGTGTCTTTTGTGAGTTTGTCACTTTCCCATTGGTATCCTGGGTCAGGTGTGGTACTTGATTGTATCGATTCCTGATCTTTGCAACCTTACTTACTTTTCTTGATGTCTGCCCTATTATGGGATGATATATCAGCATTGCTGCCTGTGGCCACTGGGCAGGGTAACCTTTCAGTATCTGTCCCTCTCACACACACAGTACTAGCCACTAGGTGTGCACCGACCTCCTGGGGCAAGACAGTACTGTCTTCTACATCAGAGACAGCATCAGTTCTCAAATCAATCGTGTTTGAATCCAGTGTGAGGACAGGGGGATAGGAATCACCTATTGCATCTGCAGGATCTGTGCAGAGATTAGTCCCCCGCTCATGTGGTTCAGTCTTCCTGGTAGAATTAACAACATTGTTATTTTCAGTATGGGGAGCCACAGGGCCTACGGCACTAGTTACATGACGCTCACTTGGCTTTGAGATGGCACTGCCACTTTCCACAGTTGGATTATAGGCAGGGCCTGTAGCCCTATTTACAGAGCCCCCGTTGGGCCTCCTTGTGGCACTACTATCGTCCCCACTGGGGTTATATGCATAATTCTCCGTACAAAACTCAAGGTCAGCCCTTTTTAGATTTTTCTGCACTTGTGTTTGTCTATTAGGCATCTGCACTTGAGGAACAAATCCCACTGGGTTTCCTTGCACAGGATTTTGAGCCATTTGCTCACTTCGAAACGGAAGGTTCCCCCTCGATGGGTTAGGATACTGACGCACCTGTGCTTGTTCTAATGAAATAATTGGGTAACCTTGATAATTCATTGGATTTAAATGGGTACCATATTGCATTGTAGGGTACGTTTGCGGGTGCATATAACTAACAGGGAACTGTGCCCATGGGTGTTGCTGGAATGGGTTTAGACCAAACCCATGCATAGCAGTGCCAAAACAATTGACAGCAGGATGTATACTATGGTGTGGCATTGACAAGAGCCGCTGCTGCTGGAGCAGGGAGGCCTCAATATTGCTAATCCGGTGTTTCATAAGTTCATAATACATATTTCTTATTTGTTCTTTCATTTGTGTTATACTATTGAAAAAATTTACACAGTCATTTGGCTCCTGAGAGTTATAATGTCTGGGGTTTGAACCATTATTATGATGCTGGTAGGTTTGATTAGTGTCTGCTCTACTCGGTCCGTGGCTCATTTGATATGTTCCATCATTGGATGTTTTTTCATTATTTGACCTAAATAAATGCACCTCCTGTCTGAGGATCTTATTTGAATTCTCAATTTCCCTAAATTTACGTTCCAGGTTCATAATCACAGATCTCTGAAGTTTAAGTTGCTCCTCTTGTTCCGTTTCTTTAATTTTGTTCCTCCCCCCTTTTCTATTGGGTTTGCTACATGCAGACTTGTTTTCACTGTTTGCATCATTGTTGCTACTACTCGCACAGTCAGTTATATTTGGTCCCTTTTTCTTTTCTTTATGCACATTACTTAGAGTAGCGGTCACTTCAGCTGCCATGCTGTTGCTATGGTCTCTCATACCCGGCAAAAGGATATCAGCCTTACTAGAGTTAGTTGGACTGGGGGCCTCTATGGGTGTGCCCAAGGACAGACCCCTGCCACATTCGGCAGGAGGGACGGCTTCAGGTTCATAACCCTCTTTCTTATGTGTCTCCTCATCATCTATAAGCGGACAGGCCTCCAGCACATCCCTATGATCGGTGCAGAGGCTCTCAGTCAGATCCTCACATTGTACTTCGTGTGTGCAGGCCAGACATGTATACCCCAATTCACTACTGTCAAAAAGGGCATACATCTCTAGATTAATTTGTGCACACTTCATGTGATACCATATGTGACACCGATCACAGCATATGCTGGAATCCGTCTCGATTGGCAACCCACATGTTGGACAGAGAAGCTCCCCCCCCCTCGCCTCCCCCTCCAGAATGCTGCAAAGGCATATTACCATCCTGAGCACAAAGCCCCTTTGTGTTTTTACCCGACCGCAAGGTATCTGCACTGCTCACCCTGTATGATGAATCGTTCGAACTGGCAGGGACACTCATAGAAGTGTCCACACCAGTAGGAACAGCAGGACGTGTTATTTTTTGAGGTTTGCACACTGAAATTTCCCCAAGGCCCTCAACTATCCTAGCGCATATATCCTGATCTAGCTGGGAGACCTGATCACTTGCCATAATGGACTCTGTGATCTTTGCATGTTCATCATTGAATTGCACCGCCATTCTACCATTAACCATCATACTGTTATTTGTATGGTATAAATTTATTGTGTATTTTGACCTCCCTCCCTGGGTCCCCGGGAATATCTTAATGATTGATTCGACTAACAAGCCTGACTTTTCTGCGGTATCCTTAAAGGTGACCCTAGTTTCGATATCAGGGTCGTTGTTCAAATTTTGAAAGTGTTCAGCAAGTTTTGCCCTATATAGTTCATACATTGCAGTAGAGAAGTTAAAAACCAGATTTTCCCCCTTCTCATCTTGGTTCACATTGTTTTGCCATATGCAACAATTTCTAGACGTACTGAACTGGCCCTACTTAGTTGTTCAGCATAAAGAATATGTCTGTTAGCACCCGTGTGTGGATGCACCAATCGCTCATTGTGTAAATCTACAAAATTTATCACATCGACTAATCATCATTTATACAATTTTGTACATTAAAATACAATGTATGCTTTATAAAGGGAAACTATATATGCACTTACATATGTATTATTGTTGATGTTCCAGTCAGAATATATATGAGCCGCGACATGTGATTTCCAACAATGTGACATTTTGACAAGTGTAGACTCAGATGGGCCTGTGCAGCCTCCTTTTAAGCGTAGAAACTCCAACTGTTGTTCAGTCAGTAGCTTAGCACTCATAGACTATTCAATCGACTAGCAAAGGCTCTGATCAGACAGCGCAGGGTCAAAACATAAATATGAGCCAGTGTTAAACATATGCGTCAATATAACTCAAATGATTGTAAACATATATGCACTTTTTAACAGTTATTTTTTTATTGCCTTAAATCGGAAAAGACTGATCATTCATGGAAATAAAACATGTTCGCAATTTCATGTTAAAGTCACATTAAATTTATTGTTAAAGGGTTGACATATTTGAAAGGTCGACAAAGTTGACAGGGTGACAGGGTTGACAGCTAGACGTAGTTGACGAGTTTGACAGGTCGAGAAAGTCGACGGGATCGACGAGATTGACAGGGACCGACATGAATCATTGCAATAGTTAGGAAAACTCCATGCGAGCTACACATTTTTGTGGTTTGACAACAACAGAACCTAGGGCGAAGATTTGGGACCAGTAAAACGCATTTAGGCTACCCATGTGGCTTAGTCTTAGGCGGTAGTTTTGTTGTTTGTTGTTTGTTTGTTTTATTTTTATCGTTGCTCCTATTTGTTTGTGGGGGCTCTGTGTTTGGTCCTTGTTTTGTCATTCAGTACTTTGTATCTGTCTAATTTTGAAATCATCTTGATGGGGAAGAAATAGTTGTGTACTTTAACTGTCTTCCTGTTGTCGTGTGACAGTCATTGTTCTGTGGCTCTTCCTAGCGGTGTCGTGGGTTGGTCTGCGGTGTGGGAGTATGGTATTTCCTGATCATACTCACTTGCTTTTTTAAATAAGACAGTTAATAACGTGTCGACCTTGTCGATCAGACAACCGTATCGGTTATGTTTAAAAATAAAAAATATGTTCACTAATGCCTCGGTTACATTTGCTACGGTCGTCGTACGATTTAGTTGTCTACGATTTTCCTTACGATTTTTTCGACATCGTAGGCAGCAATATGCTACGACGTTTGCGTTTACATTGCTTACGATCACCTTACGATTTTTTTAGGCGCAACAAGGACAAAACCTAACATAGACCTTGGGGATATCGTACGACAACCGCAGGGTCATCGTACAGTCATCGTGTTATCTTCACGACAACCTCATATAAATCGTACGATGCCCGCACGATGACCTTGCGGAAGTCGCAAGGTGTCCGTACGCTGGCAAACCAGCTGGCAAGCCAGGCCGACAGTCTTGGTGCTGTGATATTCTTTGGGTCAGCCTATCTACCATCTCACGGAACATGGGTGGCTCGATTCTGAGGAAGGCCTTGAAGTCTCCCCGCGACTCTCGCATTAGCTCCTGCATTAGAGTGTCATAGTACCCTAGGGTGACACGTCTAAGTAGCCACGGCTTCACCCAAACTGTCCGCTCCTTGCGTCTATGTCTGGCCAGTTGCTGTTCAAAAACAGCCAGCGCTACTATGAGCGCCTGCTCCCTCCTCCGGTTCCGTCTTAACTCCATTTGCAATTGAGTCACTCTGAGTGGTGGTATTATAGACATCGTCTGAAGACAAATATTGAAATGAAACGAAGGGCAGATGAAAACCAACAAGTGCGGATCCAGAGGGGGACAGGGGGTCCGGACCCCCCCCCCCTGGAAAATCACAAGTTATATGGGTTTCTATAGGGAATAAGCAATTGGACCCCCCCCCCCCTGGAAAAAGATTGACCCCCCCCCCCCTGGAAAATGTTGGACCCCCTCTGGAACCTTGAAAAATGATAGTTTTCTTCGAAATAAACCATTTGACTTCAGTAAAATAAGCTGAGGACTAAAAAAACGGTTGTCAGAGCTTTTTTTGTCAGATTGACCTGGACCCCCCACCCCTGACGAAAATTCCTGGATCCGCGCATGATCAATATACACTGAACCGAAGTTATAAGTAGCCACCATAAAATTTTTGCTCCCGTTCAGAAATTAAAAATCGCTCTCACAAAATTTGAATTCTATAAAAAGGTACAAGGCTTTGTCGACATTCTGCAAATTATGTCAATTCAAAATGACTGGTAGACCTCGCACAGACGAGGTCCGAGTAAAAGTACCATCATTTCAAAAAGTCACACTTTTTAGTGTGATATAAACTATTCATCCGATACGTTATTCATTTATATTTTGATTAGTTTGAAGATGTTTATAACAGATGTGATATAAAATGAAAAGAATCAAAAGTTTTTATGACAATTGATCACTCCATTTCTATTCTACGTTAACAGGAAGACAGCCATGGTCAACAAGTTTATCAAAGGATTTTAGCTTAACCATGCAGTTTGCATACACATTTTGCATTGCTCTGTACACTTTATTATTTGCGGCACAGCAGTGCAATTTTCAGGGGTTCTTCATTATTAATTGGCATCACTGTTCTGCTTGAAAATTAAAATAAATCTTTAACAAATGCCATTTAAATGGCCTTTAAAGTTTCACAATAAAATCAGAAGCGGATACAAAATTATTAAAAATATCGTTAGAAAATGGGCTCATCAGGTCGCATGGTGTTTTGTCAAACATATTAACATGAAATAAAACACATGCAAAGATTTTTGTATGTGCAGCTGATGATTTCCGAAAATTTCGGAAAATTCGGAAAATTATCAATTTTTAAAAATTCATAAAAAATCTGTCATAAGCAAAATGTCAAGTGTTCAGTGTTTTTTCAAGTCGACTAGGCAGGTTTGCAATCAGCTGTACTTGAATTCGATAAAAACTGCACTCAAAACGCTTATTTCTTCAAAAAGTTGATTTTTGCATTTTTGAACCCAAAAATCGTAAAGTGATAGAATACTCTTCCAAAACACTGCTTAGTTTTAGTCCATTACAATGCACATACTTGGGCAAAAATTCATTTCAATATCACTAGGGCTAAGTCAGAAAAAACGAAATTGAAAAGTGGCTACTTAGAACTTCGGTTCAGTGTATACCGGTCTGAACATTGTTGACACGTCGCAAGGCGACCGCACGATCATTGTGCCATCGCCTTGGGGTTACCGCACGATGACCGCCCGATGTCCGTACGATTTTATTAGCCCTGCATGGGCATCGTGCGGCGACCTTGCGGGTACCCTACGACGAGCGCAAGAGTCTACGATCATTTTTTGGCAAAAATGACAATCTAAAATCGCGCGTCGTCCTCACGACCACCGTACGATGCTCGTACGGGGATCGTACGATGTTTCTGCGATGTGTCTACGGGCTACGGGCTTACGATTTTTTCAAATTTGTCATTGTGCGGAGTTAAAGTAAGTAAGGTTGCAAAGATCAGGAATCGATACAATCAAGTACCTCACCTGACCCAGGATACCAAGAGGTCAGCCCTTTCCATAGAGGATATCCAGGGACAGGAATAATGGAAGGAGATTGTACACACAATCCTGAGGATTGGAAAAATAAGAGCATTAAATGAAAGTGCGGGGAGACTTTTTAGGGCCGCCACGCAGCACAGACAAAACAACTCTGATAATCAAAGTAAGTAAGGTTGCAAAGATCAGGAATCGATACAATCAAGTACCACACCTGACCCAGGATACCAAGAGGTCAGCCCTTTCCATAGAGGATATCCAGGGACAGGAATAATGGAAGGAGATTGTACACACAATCCTGAGGATTGGAAAAATAAGAGCATTAAATGAAAGTGCGGGGAGACTTTTTAGGGCCGCCAAGCAGCACAGACAAAACAACTCTGATAATCAAAGTAAGTAAGGTTGCAAAGATCAGGAATCGATACAATCAAGTACCACACCTGACCCAGGATACCAAGAGGTCAGCCCTTTCCATAGAGGATATCCAGGGACAGGAATAAAATCGTAGAGGCCACGATGCCCGTAAATCCCTACGATGATCGCAAGGTCACCCTGCGGAGGCCGCACGGAAACGGTGATTTGGACATCGTACGGACATCGTATACTCGTCGTAAGGCAAATGTAACCGAGGCATAAGTAACTGTTTATCTTGTAACAACGTGAACTTTATTTTAATGTTATGCTTTATTTATTTTACAAGGACTCCAAACAGCACAGGGGCTAAAATTTGGTCTCCTAAGACAATAAATTGTTTAGAAGCATTAGGGCGTGATTGCCATTGAGATATAGAAGATTTTTGTATAACAGGTAAATACCGAGAGATTCGAAATCATCTATACTTTGTTTTTTTTTTTGTTTTTGTTTTGATAAAAATCGAATTCCCTATAATTGAATAAACATCCTCAAGGGATTATTTAGGTCTTTTAATGGACTTGACCCAACTTAAAAAATGGAAATAGTCCAACAGAATATAGATCTACATTCTATTTTTATGGTACGGGAACATGTTTTAATATGTAATTTGTAAAGTCATTATCTACAATTTAGTATAAAATGTAACATAAGCATCGCTGACGAGCGGAAATGCATATCACAGATGTCTGCTATTGATGTAAGAAACGGATCGTTGAACGATCACAGAATGCGCATGCGGTACTCGTCCAGGAAACTCTCTTACCTGTCCTGTAGTTGACTTTTCACAACTCAGGTCGAACGGACATCAACGGATACACACAGGATACCTACAGGATGCCGTAACAATGAGAATCGGACAAACTGCACGAGAACCGGACAAACCGCATCCCAACGCATGAGTAACGTTCATCCACCGTACATATTTATCCAGTGGCGTCCGTTCGAAGTTTTGAATATGTCCAACACTTGCCAACGGATAGGACCGGGCAAAACTGATATCTCCTGACACGGAACGCAATCACCGCATGGGGGACGGACATGAAACGCAGGCAAACGGACACGAACGGACAGAGAATTTTACTGTCCGTTACGCGTCCGTTAGTGCTATCCGGTAAGGTGTGACAGTCACTTTATGAATGACAGTTACCCTTTCTAGAGTGTAAAAATCATCTCATTGTTGGACCATATATATAAAAATGCGCCGATTGTTGCACATGATGACCTTTGACCCCATTTTAGAGTCAACATATGACCAGTTAGTTGTTAATGAACTACATGTACATGTATTCTAAATATTTTACCGAATTATAACCATAATCATACACAATCCGGCCTAAAATGATGTATGTTTACATATCTAAAGATTTGGGGAGCGCAGTGGCTCAGTGGTAGAGTGCTAAACTTGAGACCGAGGCGAGGGGCCGTGGGTTCGGACCTCACCGGCGTCACTGCGTTGTGGTCCTTGAGCAAGACACATTTAGCCTAGCTTAGTACTGGTTCAACCCAGGAAGACCCGTCCATGTTTAACTGAAAGATTATTGATGGGACGTAAAGAATCAAATAAAAAAAATATTTAAAGATTCAGTTGTTGTTTCACTTTTTTGCCCTTAATGACCTTTGATCTAATTTCAGGCCTTCACATGCAAAAGACGTGTAACGGTTTGGCCGTTTTTTGGCCCACGATGAATTTGTCTGAATTTTAAATATAAGGTAGTTTAATCTTTGCCCTTTTACATGAGTATATTTTTAATTTAACGACTGCATGTACAGCCACGTGAATTAAAGTTTCTCACTAGTGTGTATAAACAAAGGTTTGTTCATGAATGTGATTACTGCAAAGATGCAAAAAGCAAACTAACCTCATAATCGTCATGTCTACATGTATGTTGTGATTTGAGCGAACACCACCATAATTAATTAAAACTATACTAAAACTTGGCTAAAATGGGGGTTTTCAGGTTTAATATTTATTAAACATTTAAGGCTATTAGTGTTTTATCGCTTTTTCCAATTAATCTTCAGCACAAACAAACAAATAATTATTCAGGTATATTCATATAGTCACTAGGACATGCACACAAGCGTCCATATGTTAAACGCATTACATGCGCGACCTTATTTGCTGGATTTATATTAAATTCACATAAATATGAACCTATGTTGGTGAACATGCATAATATATGTTTCAGTTGCCACGGTCATAGCAGGCGATTAGAGGTTACATGTACAGATTCCCTATCTGCTCCATATTTTACGTATGTTCCTGCTCAGATATCCAACAGTCATTGTAGCTCTGTGGTTATATCACTTGCCTATTATGAGGCAACTGTAGTGTCTTACGTGTGACTATGCGATCGCAGTTTACAACCCCGAAAAAACATATGGGCCAGGATATGACAAAAGGTACTTTATGGTTATGTCAATCAAAATCTAGCTCATATTGCCTCCGCAAAGTACTATCTCTTAAGAGCATTCCCTGAACATTTGAAGAAGTTATCTTTAATATTGACAATTTCATGGCGGTTTGAAGCAACATATGTACATGTAACCCGGTTTGGAAAGTGACGCCAAGAAGAACGTCAAACCTAATATGACGTCAGAGGGCTGGTCTCTAGTTGCCTGTTGGTTATTATTGACTCGGTATAAACATCTAACAAATATAATGTATTCACATTCGTTATCTATCTTGAATTTAAATGCAAATGAAAGTGTACGACTTTATACTTTCTAAGACGGATTATAGGCATTTTTAAAGTGACCCATCCTTCATTATGAAACCTTGTTATTTTGTCATTATAGGCGTTTTTCAAATGTCAATTATGCAATAATTGCTGAAATGCCTTAAGGACCCTTTTCTCAGATCTGCGCTTATATGTTTTGTGTCATTGTGCAAGACCTTCATCTTTATTGCTTAGTACATGTTCAACCGAGGAATACGTTATGACTGAAATATTGTTGACTGTGACGTATGGCAATGACGTAGGACATTAAAACACTTGGCAATGTTTCAAGCAATCTGTTTCAAGGGTGACAATTTTCGTCATAGCTGGGATTTCAGAACCGATTGAACAGCCTACATTTTGTTTAATAAAGGTGAATGAACATATAAAATAGAGTATTTTGATCATTTAACATTTAACGTATTTGTGTTTGCTGGTGTTAGTGACTATTTACCATCTGCAGATAAGTGGTAGCTGCATATATACTGTATTTTGTTTGCAAACACTTCACAAGAGCGATATGTATTGACGAAACAAACTGTTTAGCACATATATTATGCTCAAAAATATTAAGTTTGCAGTCAAAGTACATAACACTCTAATTATGAATAGAATGATTGTGGCATTCGCAGATAGGCCATTCACTATTGTGTTGTGCACGCTTTCTTGAATAAATAACATTGAGTTGAAGCGAACAAAGAGAAATACATTGAATTACTTAACGACGATATCTGTGCCACCTATATATAGTATGTATGTATATGAGAAGTTAATAGCTTCAAAACTATAGCTAGGTGTTAACTTTGACATTCCGTTACAATATAAGATGATCGTTTGCATTTGTAGACCCCGTTGTAGACATCACATCAGCTACATTGTGTTAAAATAACGATCACTTTAATAATATTACCAGACAACTGACACAGTTCTTTTGAAATTGGGGAATATTAAATGATTCAGATATCTGTGATGTGATGCAGCTTTTTGTCTGTGCTCTAACTTATGAACCGTTAGATGGTTATTATCTGAACTTGCACAGATATTTATCTGGGAAAGCCAAAGTAAATTGTTAGATTTTGGTGGCATTGACCTAATTTTCAAGGTCACCAGGGTTATATATGACTATGCGAAAAAAGGTTTGTCTGTATTTTATCATCTTGACCAATGGCCAGAGTTTGACCAAACTGACACAGATACAGCATTGGAAAGACCTTAGTGAATGACTAGATTTCTGTAGCATTTTCTTAAGTTCCAAGATCATCAGGGCCACATAACTTTATTAAATGGGTGGAGTACAACTCCATCTATTGTTATATACTTTCCTTTCCTAACTCCCCATGTATGTCAATTTTAAACAATGTTTACCCCGTAATGTGAGAATACCAATAATTTATTTAAGTATCCCTCATGTTCCAAAATGATCACATAATTTTCAATTTTGACAATGTTTTGACAGTGAGCCATGCCCAAACAAACGTAGTGATGAACTGTTTTCATAAAAAACAGTTTATATCAAAGCGTTGTCTCCAGAAATATGTGTATCAGTTAAAGAAGTGGGGAGGCATATTCAACTATCACCTTGCACCCCCTCTCTCCTCCAGTATTTGTTTTTCTCTCTCTCTCTCTCTCTCTCTCTCTCTCTCTCTCTCTCTCTCTCTCTTATGATTCATATTTACTGAAACATTTTTGTATTTGCCTTCCAAACTCAACATATCCAAATATTGTTTGTAAAAAATGGTATTGATACGAGCTTGATGATATGAATATTATATTCAATTTTCGGACTGGAATGTAAAGTCTTTCAAGTGAGTTTCAATACTCTCGGTGCTTTGATAAGCATGAACTGAATGGTACATTTCAGGATAAAGTTTGCAGAAAAAAAGTATTTTTAAGGTATTTGCTGCATGCGGAACCGACTGGCAATTATATGCGCAATAATAATGAGAAATAGTTTTATCCGATTCCGCATGCAGACATCTATGTACTTGAGGCACGAAGTACACGAGGGTATTTGGATTTACCATAGATGTAGTGTTACGTGTGGTTGATAGGGCATGCATAGATGTAGCGTTAAGTGTGGTTGATAGGGCATGCATTTAACCCCAACATTTATCATATAAATACATCTTAATGAAGAAAATAAGTTGTGGACATTAAACTAGAGACTCCATGGTATTATTTGGTATTTTTTTTTTTGGGGGGGGGGGGGGGGGGGGCGTGGGGATGGTCCTTTACGATCGATGTTACAGTAAAAGTGGGCACTTTGTAATACAAAACCGTTATTACACGTCCATAGTTTAGATTTGGTATCCACCCCATGGTGACACATGTTAAATATTATGTTAAAAGTGGTTTGACAAATGTACTCAATAATGACAACAAAACCAAAAACATGCATTTTAAAAAAAAATCTGAATAGCCTACTGTTGAAGGCATACAACTCGTCCTAAAGCAACAACAAATTGAGCCAGTTCATGCCCTGTAAACCTTAAAAGTAAGTTGAAGGCTAAAGGGGTGGCAGCTGTGCTTGAAACATACATTTCTCCAGAAATAAATGTTCAACAACATATCGAAACTATTCTCGGGAGCAAAATTAATACAATCGAACATAAAACATGATAATAACATGTTTTAAAGCTGTGGAAAGGCTGCATAAAGAGCAATTGCAGTTCAGTACAGTTTCGCCAAATTTGGTCTAAATTTACACTTAATTTTAACATTGTGATACTTAGGTACTTGACGCATATACGTAAAGGTAAAGGTATTTCTTAAACATATACGCAGTGCTATATAGGGGGAGGCTAAACGTCTAAAATCTAGTCTGCGCCCTATTTTGTGTATGCGAGCGATGTGGTGAGACCCTGTGTAGGAACGCAGGCTCGTCTGAGCTTCCTCTGCTCGCATATGCCATAACCGAATCTGCAGAAGTTGCTCAAAAACATTATCATCACTTAGATAATTGTTGGTGAAAAGAAATTAACGTCCGTTTAGCACCGAACAGAAAATACAGTTATCCTTGTTAGTGCGTCTAGAAATTATGTATATGTTAGAGATATCTTTGTTGTGATGTAGCATGTAGCATTTTGTCCCTGTACGGCTCAAAATAAGCATAAAAACTTACGTGGAATCGAGTTTTAAAATGTTTCCCGTTGTACTTTTTTTAAAGAAACTGTACATGTGCGAATTATGAAATCCCTTTATTACAAGAATAATCCTAACAGCCGCCGAACCGCCAACACTCCGCTACCATCCTTTTAATCACAATACTTGATCAGTTGTAAAAACCTCTGTGCTTGAGCAATCAAGTGTCCAGACGTCATTTGTTATTGTTTCGGTTTTTTCTCTTGTTTACGGGTCGGTGACCTTTATATCTCGGTGATTGCTTGAAAATAGAAATAATAACAAAAAACCCTCTAGATGTAGTTTTTCTCTCCTTGCACCATTTCCGGGGGCGAAAAACAAAAACTCTGACGAAACTACGCGTATGCGAAGTCTCGTCTGAGCATTCGTTGCTCGTGATAAGTTAAGCAACCTCGTGAACATTTTCCGCCATAACGGTTAAACCAGTACTAAACAGAGGATAAAGTGCCTCTTGATTGAGGACACAAGGCAATACCTCTGATGAGGCTCGAAACAAGGACTGCTTGATCTTAAGTCGCGCACTCAACTACTGAGCCATTGCGCTTCTGGATGTATATTAGGCTTATATGCGCATGTACTTCAGCTATGCCTGTATTTCGTGTATCGGGATGGGTTCTTTTAATACAATATATCGAGATAGCAATGCAGGTAAACGAGTACATGTATATTACGAAAGAGCCGGAGATGTAGAGAAAGCAGCATTACCTTCGAAGGTGGTCGTATCAATCGTTATATACTGAACTACTAAAGAAACCTGACACTTTTTACTTGCTTCAAACTCGTTAATAACAAATTATAGGGCTAAGCCGATATGCTTATTTAAATAACAAGACATTAGAAAATATTCTTCGAAGAAGTATATTTATCAAATGTAGAACATGACGTCACGACGTCAAAAATAAACTTTTTTCATGTATGCAAGGCCAATACCAGTACAGACAAAAGTGCATTTTTAAAAGGGGTACGTGCATTAAGGGGCTATTTTGGCCCCATCTAGAGCCCAAAACTGAAATTTGCTTTTCACCAATTTCAGCTCATTATTTTATTTGGAAGAATAGCCCAAGTGTAAAATTCTGGCATTTATTTTTCTTTTGCCGCTTGCTATGGTAACCAAAATGGCCGACAAAATAGGCTTAAAATAGAGAAATTGCCATTTTAAGCCAAATTTCAGGCTTTTGGGGGCTGTTTTTTTAAGAATTAGATATCAGCACAAGCAAATACCAAAAAAAACCTTTAGTATATTGTGTGCCGTGATAATTCTCAACATCTGTTAAAATATTTTTTGGTATTTGCTTGTGCTCTATATTAATTCCTCTGTTACATGTCTCAGATTTGCTTCAAAATGTTCATTTGCCTATTTTAAGCCCAATTTGGCGGCCATTTTTGTTACCAAAGCAACTGTAAAAGTCGAATCAATACCAGACCTTTTTCTTGCTGTGACGTATGATATGGGGTTTTTAAGTTTAAGCTTTCGACGTTGTCTAACGGCAGTGTTTGTTTCCTTTGTTTAATCAATTTCTAGAAAATGAAATGACTTGGAGTCAACCAAACATTGTAAGAGAATGCATTTTACAGAATCAGAACTTATGTTTCGCGTCACGTTAAAAGATAAAAGCGGAATAAACCAAATTTAACGTCAATTAAGAAACAACGTAAACTATGGATAATAACCGTTTTTTCTTTGTCAACGTATGTCGCCGTTTAGTTTGTACTCTCTACTTTATTATAGTGCCAATTGGCCACACTTTACTTTAATTGTGTATGAATTTCAAGCTGTGCAGTATATACATATCAGCATGTAATTGTAACGCTTGACGTCGCTAAATGGACGAAGGCGGCAGCTACGGTGTTAAGAAGGACTGAAGTATTGTCAAAATGCATTCCAAACTTCATACAAAAGTGAAAAAGTTGATAAAGTGGCAGTGCCTTTTTAAAGCTCATAAAACGCTGATATCGTAAAGTTAACGCTTAGCAAATGAAAATAGGCTTTGGGGTTAAACAATGCATGCATGCTTTATTTGAATGCCCAGAAGATGTCAATGAAATAACAAAGAATCACACTAAAGCGGTTTCTGGTAAATTTTGCGTGATTTCTTTGTTCTTGCAAAAATTGATTTTAGGGGTTACGTGACGTTTGATAGCTGACGTCTGAAATTAGTTAATCTTTTCTAAAATCTCAGTGCATCTTAGTCTACCTTTGTTCAACTTAACGCAATGGAAAGACAAGTGTGCATTGTATTCATTTACTATCAAAAAATTGATTCACAGTATGTGTCAGGTTTCTTTAGTAGTTAAGTATATGACAATAGTGCCTGAATGAACATTGATTTTCGTATTTCTCAACCACAACATATGATGTGGGTGCTCAAAAGAACCGGCTTAATGAGACGGATGCTTTTATCATTCACAACACATGCCAAAATTGATTCTTGATTAAATGTTCAAAATTTTGCGATCGTGGTATTTCAATTTAACTTAGTCGATTGCTCTTTGGTGGTATGTTCTTAAAGAATGTTGGTGGTACAATATTATTATTTGCCTAAACTTGTTTGATGTGTAGTGTCATATGAGGTGCCGTTTTACTATAAAATCAGTGTTTTTGTATCATAATGTATATTTTTTGTTATTATACCTCGCGTGAATTCCCCATACAAAACTTCCATAGACGAACAACTGATATTTTATAATATCACCCGCTGCTATAGCGACGCCGAATACTGTCACTCGTTTGCCATAGCAGCGGGTGATATTGTAAAATATCAGTCGTTCGTCTGATGCGCAACGCCGATGCGCGTACGGTTCGTTCACGTCAGGCTACGTTCAACAGCAATGGCGGACATGAGGCATGATTTTGTCCACAACTTCGTTGTTCATGGTCAGAAACATAAAGTGTGGGTACTCGTTTTCTTAGTTAGGACGAACGGAATATGTTGAGACCAAATTTGAGCGGATTAGGCGAAATTTTCTAGTTTGCATCAAAATCGCAAACTGTAATGAATCTCCATTTAAATGACGCTGCTTGGTATGAAGTCTGACGTCATCAGTTTTTATGACGTAATTTATTTAACCGAACGTCAGTGATCAATTCGAGCATTCGAACTGTTAAAAACAGAACCATTTTTGTTTAAAAACATATCTTCTTTCATTCATGCATTTCCTATGGAACCCCCTCACCATGGTAGGTCTAAGAGAAAACAAACGGTAGAAAATAAAAGGTCTAATGTTCTGTTCGGTATAATAAAATAAATATTACATTCCCTGAGAGGGTGATAGTCGATAATATCATCCCTCGAAATATGATTATCAACCTCGGCTGCGCCTCGATTGATAATCACATTCCTCGGGATGATATTTTCGACTATCACCCTCTCAGGGAATGTAATATTTATATAATATTACAAAATCGATCTTTTAATATCGCAAAATATGCTTGATTTTCTATATCAGAAAATCGATTTTGTGATATCAAAAATTCGATTTTGTGATATGATTTTGTAATATCACAAAATATAATTTGTGATATCAAAAAATAGAATTTGTGATATCAAAAAAATAATCCGTATAAAAATAGAATTTGTGATATCACAAAATAATGATTTTATAGTAAAACGGCACCCCATAGTGTCAAGCTGCAGTATTGACTCAGGCAACCTCGCAGAAAGGACTAGCTTTTATCCTAGTGATAATCGTTTACAATTAAAGCTTAGTATACCTGGTTTCCACTATTGCAAAGTCCGATCAAATTAACCAGTTTGAGACTAAAAATGCGCATTGCACCAAGATTCCTTATTTGCTTTCCCAAAAGGACAAAAAGTTATAATGAGTGCGGCTTTTAGCCAATATTTGGCAGACATTATATTTCTTTGTATTTTTGTGCATGAGCTATTTGCTCCTATTAATATCAGATGATGTGCAACCCGACCCTGGACCTAATGCATCCCAACCCTGGACCTAATGTAAGTCTAGAAACTTCTACAAGCTCATCAGGAAGCGATATCCATGGCATGTTTGCCTTAACGGACCACTTAAATAATGTGCACCTTAATCATGTTAATATACAAAGCATGTACTCCAAACGTGATATACTCGAGGTGGAAATGCAATACTATAATATAGCTGTATTAACTAGAATTCCAGAATCAGTGACAGATATTCAAGCAGGTGCAACCGTATATTTTGGCTACAAAAGGTTTTTCAGTAGCCACTTAGTTACTAAAGTAAACTTAAACGATTAGTCACATGTAAATTGCACGTCAAGTGGGGTTTTGAACCGACTGTGGGATCTAGAGATGACCAGTTTTTCTTTCTTTTTTTTTTACATATTATTATTTTGGACCAAAAACAAACATCAATACTTCCCTTTTATATGTTGATATTCAATTATATCATTTAGACATTATATGCAAACGTGTAACAGAGTAAACAAATAAGCCATGTTATATCACCATATATGGTATTGTAACAAGTATTCGTTGAGGAAGTGAACCCTTTAAGCCATATGCTTTCGTTCAGATCCTCTCACAATGTTGGTATGCTTGTGTGTGTGTAATTTGATCGTTTTTTTCTGGTCATTCGTTGTTGCAATTTCTGCAACGAAAGCGGCTTGTTCAATTTTGTTTTTTCCGTTTGCTGGATGTTGTTGATTAGTGAGTAGAATATGATTGGGTATCATTGTTTCTTGCACTACTAATAAGAATATCTGAAGTTTTAACCTGGGATAGAAATTCACATCTTGCATATATCCATATAAATTTACCCAAGATGCCACATACGTTGTATTGGAACTCCCTGAAATGTTTTTTGTGTCGAGGCTATGGCACTGGGATGCAACAAACTATGGTGCTGGGGAACAACGGACCAGGTGAAAAACTAACAATATCCAGAACTGACCTCTAGAGACGCTGAGAAAGTGATCCCATACTTGCGCTAAATCCATAGATTCCTGTCAACTGGCTGGGCTTCCCAGGATAGTGTTTAAGGTAATTTAGCTGGCGTGTCGCTTTAATGCTCGTCAAGTACTGTCGTTGGAACACGACTGTGGACATACCGATTCACGAGCGCGATCACAACGATTGTCAGCAGCTCATCACAAAGTCACATAGTCGATCCTGATTGGAATCAAATATTAAGGAAAGCAACGCCTACCTGTATGTAAAGAGAAGGTCACCGTATACATAACGTGTCAGTGCTCCGAAAATAGCTACTTTTGGCGTGTCATGGGCTCCGTGTTGTGTAGCTTGTTGCACAGTTTTAACTGCCTCGTATAAAACCTTATTCCGCAGCATATGGACAAGTAATGGGGCTGTGTAGAAAGATTATGCTTGCAGTAATCACACATTTCTTAAGCAATAATAAAGCTGACCATAAAGACAAACAACACTTTGTCTTAGGAATCAAATAAGGAACCACATTTCATGTGAATTGTCTGCTGATAGATGACTCATGAAAAATCAAGGTCTATGTTCTCCCTGAAATCCAAGCAATACATCACAAAAGTGTACAGTGCAATTTGTCATGATCGACATTTTAAGGGTTAAGATCAAAGTAGTATTAAATTTCAAAGCCTTTTTAAGCTCCAGGTAAAAAAGTTTTTGGACACTGACTGACTGACCGACTGTTGCATAATTACTTATTCGAAACTAGTAACTCTTTGCATGTTAGATAAGTTTGCATAGTTTTGTCAATATAAAGACTATTTTAGGAACATCACCAGACAGCTACAGACGTTTGGTTGGGTCTGATCTGGGTTCAAACTGTTTGCAAGGTGTAAATCTTTTTGTTTCACTATCGGGACGAACTGATCTGTTAAAATTGTATGCAAGAGTAAAAGCGCCAGCAGGCAAAGTTAAAACGACAAATCTATTTGCGGACAATTAAGAGATTATGTCACCTAGACAGTTCAAAATGTCTGTCTGAATAAGAAATGATGAATGCTTTGTATATGTGATATTTGACACCACAAATCCCCAAAATAGAGCACTGCATGACATGTTACATATATTACACACAGGTAGGCTTTGCTTTCCTGCCTTGTCACCCAGACAGTTGGAAGTGTTGCGGTTAATACTTTACACAGTAGGCGGGGAGAGGACAAACCAATCTACAGCTAGCACGTGACTGAATCATTTTTATTGACATATCACTTGACATCGTCGCTCAGACTCAATGTCCACGCTCGAATTCCATCTGCAGCAACGTCGTTGTTTCTTCAAAGTAATACCATCATGCAAATATCAAGCTTAGCATATTCATGAAATTCTAGGAGTTATTTTGAAATAACAACGCGGAATTCAATGGTAGCAAGAAATTGATCAAACATGAAAAGTAGAAGTTAAAAGTAATAAATTAATAAAAAGCAGAAAAAACGGAAATCTCATATACATACTGTCAGTCGCTGAAAATATTCATTTAACTTGTTCACCTGAGCTAGACACAAGTTCTCAGCTGTGTGTATGTCGCTGACAGTTGAACCAAGACCTGCAGTGCAAGAATGCATTCATGATTGGGAGTTGGAATTTGCAAATGGCCAGTCAGTGCCATTTATAGTTGGTGGATGCACCGCAGACTATCTAGATGGACAGAGAAATTTGAACCTATGGATAGGGTTTGTATGAGATACTGAGGTTAGAGTGCTGCGTGATACAGTCTGTGAGTTGGCTGCAGTTCGAAAAGAGTTGGTGTTTGAAGAACAGATGCTTGACAAAAGGTTTCATGATAACTATTGATGGCCAAGCAAGGATAGTTCCAGCAGCACTGTTAGAGATAGATACACCCTATTATAGAGGTTCGTTAGACGCCTTGGTGTTAAGCTCATTGATACGTGACTTAGTACTGAGAAAAAAATTGATGGAGTTTCTGATACTCCAGATCAGCAATGGTTGAGGTATGTTGAGTCGGAACCATTTCCTGCTAGTGTTGCTGCAGCAGTAGTAACACAAGCTCAAGCTGAAATGGCGAAAAAAAACTTGACGGTTTTGAGCGTGGCTAGCTCCCGGTTTGAGACTCTAGACATTGACAGTCTACAGAGGGAGGACCCATCATTGAAAAAAGTTGTGGTCATATGCCAAAGAAGAGAGTGAGATGAAGACAAAGGGTGGTAGAAAATACAGATTTGCAATACAGAAAAGGTGTTATTAAAGAGAATTTGAGCAAGTCAGAGGACATACCTCAAACACCATGAAACAAGTTGTTGTGCCATCAGGGCACAGGAAACGTGTTATGAGCCTTGCTCATACGTCCATAGGGGTGGACATTAAGCAGCCAAGACGACAATAGATCTGATCATAACTAGCTTTCACTGGCCAGGCATCACCAGTAATGTAACTAGGTTTTGATGATCTGTCAGCAGACTGTACCTAAAGGAAAGGTAACAAAAGTTCTCCCTGGGTGAGATGCCAATAATGTATGTACCATTTCACCATTTTGCAGTTGATCTGATAGGCCCCATCACACCAGTATCAGACAATGGTAACAGATATATTTTGACGATAGAAGACTTTGCTACATAGTGCCCTGAGGCAGTTGCGTTGCCCAGGATTGAAACAAAGAGGGCTGCTGAAGCTTTGCTTGATGTATTTTCTAGGGGTGGTTTTCCAACCGAAATCTTGAGTGACAAGGGTAGCCAATTTACTTCAGAACCTTCAATAGAGAAGGCTCTCCTTATCTTGCATGTAACGACAGAAACGCATTTTTTACTTCAGAAAAGCCTAAAAAAATGTCATGTATGGCCTTGTCAAAATGTATGTGATGCGCTGTCCTTTTTGTTTGACAATATTTTATTCGATTTGGCACCAAGTTGTATAGATAAGAAGTTGGGATTCCTATGGGCAATAATTTTGCTCCCCTGGTTGCCGATTTATTCCAGTTTTGTTATGAGAGAGACTCTATGATGTCTCTTTCTGGTGATAGGCAGGCTGGTATTATTGATGTTTTTAATAATACATCCAGATATTTAGATGATATTTTAAAATAACGTTTATTTTGACAATATGGTAAGTCAAATATACCATTCAGAACCTCCAACTTAATTAAGCTAATACCTCTGATACCACGGCGGCGTTTTTAACTTGCATTTGTCCATTTCTAATGATATTGTTTCTACCAAAATTTTATGATAAACGTGAAGATTTTGATTTTGAAATTGTTGGTTTCCCATTTTTATATGGTGATGGTCCTCGCTCTACATCCTATGTAGTCTATATTGTTCAATTCATTCGTTTTGCTAAAGCATCTAGCAATGCTGCTGAATTCAACACTCACAATAAATTTTTAACGCAGAAACTTCTTAAACAAAACTATCGGTATCATAAACTTCGCAAAACATTTTCTAAATTTTATAGACAGTACCATGATTTTATATCTAAATTCCAAGTTGGACTTAAACCTCTTTTGTGCCAAGGACTTTTGGAACCTGAATTCTATTGTGACTTGGTGAATAAACTGAAGAAGATTGTTGCTTCTCAAAAAAATGTCAGCGCAGTTTATCAAAATAATTTCCCATAATAAAAAGATTGGCTACAACATTAATGTATTGCAACAGTCTGCATGCTTGGTGGTCATCCCAATCACAGTTGGAAACTTTGTTTTATTCTTTGATTGCGCGCCGGTGGGTTGGACTTCAGACTCTATGATGGTTCAAACTTAAAGACTTATCAATTGATGAGATGGTAGGGGCCTGATGCTTTGGCTGTTGTCAGGCTCACCAGTGTTAACTTGTTGGATTTATTTTGTCTGGTATTCAGTTTTATGTACTGTAGAGTCCTTGTCTTTGCTTTATCTCCTTTCTATATCTTGATTTATACGTTCTAGGAGATGATGCATGGATAAGTTAGGGATATTTCATGCAAACCAAACATCTATGTTTTGATCCTCATCTGAACTAAGGGTGAGGTTGGCACTCCGTGAAATGGGTTTAAGCCCTCCAATAAAATATTTTTCTGACCGTTCCAAGGCGGTGCATCTTTTGTGGATCATTTGTGTTATTTAGGTATTGTGTTTTGTCATGCTTTCGCGTCTGTTCATTGCTGCCTTGTGGTCACCTGAAGGGAAAGGGCTGACCTTTTGGCTCTTGTTTGTGATGTTTTTTTGTGGTTTTGTTACTTTCCCATTTGGAATCTTTGGACAGGTGTGGTACTTGATTGTTTCGATTACTGATCCTTGCTGTCTTTCTTACTGTTATATCACTCAAACAATTGTTCACAACCCCATTAAACCCAAAGTGTAAGAGACTGTGTGGAAGAATGAATGGAGTTGAAGAAAACGTGCCAGAAGAAACCCAAAGACTGAGACAGATATTTATCTGTAGTTCTGTTTGCATACAGAGAAGTTCCAAAGGCATCAAGAGGGTTCTCACAATTCGAACTACTGTATGGAAGAATCGTCCACGGACCTATGCAGATTCTGAAAAAGCTCTGAACTGAAAAAGAGACTCCAGGGGTTTCAACACCAACCAGTATTAGTTAGAACTTCGTAACAGGCTTGAAGAAACTTGCAAGATTGCCAGAGACAGTTTGTATGATGCCCAGAAGTGTCGCGGTTTGTTCTGTGATTGTGGCATTCCCCAGTAATATTTACGTGTTTGCTTCAGCAGCTATGCTGTGAATTGCTACCTGGACACACACGGACGCGCACACACTCACGCACGCACATCAGTGGCGGATCCAGAGGGGATTCGCTAAAAAACCCTCCCTGTCCCCCGTTTTTAAATACCCTATGAAAATCGAGTACTAATTTGGTCCAACTTATTTTATTTCCATGAGATATTTAAGACAAAACGTGATAAAATCAGCAAAGCGACACCTACACACATGCACACACACAGTTATACATATTAACCCGCTTTCCAGATATGATCCTGGATCCGCTCCTGCACATACAGCCTATAGAGAAGTCAAGTCAGGCAGTACTTGAATACACACGTATATAACCTTAACAGGTCAAAAAGTGGGCAGAATACAAGTAGCCTGAAATATTCTGTATAATAATATTCAGTATACTGAAAGCGGGATGACCCGGAATACAATTCCCACCATGCACAAATGGTTAAATGTAAATTCAGCAGAAAACAACCAGTCACTGAAGAGGCAAGTCAAGAGACTTAAGCATCTCAAACAGAATGCACACATACTCCAGATCAATTGAGCCAATCAGTAGAATTCACTTATAGCAACTTTACACCCTCCTCCGAGGTGTAGTTTGGTCAAGTCAGTGCCCGGAAGAATTGGGTAACAGTTTAAAGTCAAGTCATCACATTACACATAGCCAGTTGCAAAAGATAAACAAACAATTCCTCCTGAGAATATTTCATTTATAGCTTTAGTAAATAGCAGATGTCTGCGATCGTGGCCAGTTTGAAGTACCGACCTTTTAGCATCCGTTCAATATGCTTATCAGTTTGTCTCCTCACACAGTTATAGCCTTGCAACTATCAGGAAGTATTGGATTGAATTTTCAAATGAACAGAGGAATAAATGTGCTTCGCAAGCAAGGAAAGCATAGGAGCTTATTATAAGTAGTGAGTGATGATTATTTGGGCAGTTCACCAGATAATGCAGTACTTATCGCATATGCGTAATTGTCTCTAAATAAACGTCTATACTGATCTGAGATGCTGGCGTATCAGCTACATCCGTGCTTCGTGCATTTGAGCAGCGAATGCTCTGGTGAGTTTGGCATATGCGTCGTCTCTGTCTGACTGTATGTATGTCTGTATGTATGTCTGTCTCTATCTCTGTGCACGCGCGCGTGCGTGTGTGTGTCTATTTATGGAGAGGACCCTTTTTACATTAGTCAAACCACCACGACATTTTATCAGCAAGCAAGGGGGCATAATCTGTAAAGCAGGAACATAACTATGATAACACAGGTTCGTGTTTGAACAGTGAAAATCGCTGATAAACTGTTGAACAACGAGGCTAGAACAAACTATTTCATGGATAGATTAAATTCCTGGTGACACAGCTTTTAATTATATAGGATATTATTCCATTAATTTCGGGTATATTTATGTAGAATATTTCTTAGTCTTAATATGTCTTAGTATTAGTCCCACCGTGGTCGTCTATAGTATTAAGAACGACAACTATTTCGCCCGGGCCTTTAACAACATTCATACTTTGTGAGAGCAATGAAGGCGAAGACTTCGCTGTTCGCCGATGAGATAAGTAACGAAATCGCAATATTTTTTGGGTGCTCATTTGAAAAATAGCATAGGAAGCTTCTTAAAGTTGTAAACAACACAAAGTAACTATACATGTATATATATTATAAACAATCGTATTCCTAGTAACACTTACCGCTCCTGTCTGAATATTAATTTTCAATTAATTTAAAATATTTAAATAGCACACAACATACAGCTGTTCATCGATATAAGAAAAACTAAACCTTGATCAATATTTTTTTGTAAGCTAATCCTTGTGAGCCTGCACAATTAAACGGTCCCATTCAACTCCATGTAAAAAGGGCAGTTTTCAAGCCTTTGCATATTTTTTTGAGGACATTGGTTGGATTTTTTTCTGCCTGTGAGTAACAAGATGTGTCATCCACCTTTCAAAAAGTAAAAAGACAACATAATTTTTTTCAGCAGTCTCCGCTCTTTGAGGGACAGTAAAATCAAGCTAGAATCCGACCGGTGTCGTAGAAATGTACGTCACCTGGATAGTTGGCTAGGCAGTATGTGACAAAATAGTCCGCACGAAGATGCATTTTTCCGTATCAGCATGACAAACATACACCAATATTTATTCATAGGCACATTGAAAGTCGAATGGAGCAACCGTTTACCATATAAACGCCACAGAAACAGCAAGTGCTAAATGTCAAAATGTACTATTTTCGTGGTAAGCTGGAAGACTGTTCTTGTGTACTAACACCTTCCAAACTGTTTGCTCAGATAAAACATTCTTCAAAGACATGAAGTACATCTAAATTTGGGAATTCTCTTGATAATGTAAAATGAACTGCGTGACGCTCATTGTATCGAACCAGATGGAACAAATCATTAGTAAACAAAGGATTAAACAGATATCTTGAGCATAAGAACCACTGTGTCACGACGCGATTCAGTTTCAAAAATGAGAAACGATATGTAAAGTATAGGCCGCATCAATAAAGCTAATCCGAGCCTCTGAATAATGCATAGTTTTGTCATTCTCAAAGACATATGCCATTTTGCTGTGGCCGTTTAATCGCTAAGACCCAAATTAGACGATTTAGAAGCATACCCTACCGGAAAAAGCAGCTATATTCAGAGCGGCCGTGACCAAAGACCAAGGTATTCACTCTTCGCATGGTAAGCAATTAACATATGACACAATGCATCCGATTTTTCCATTCCACTTTCAAAAAATATGCACTCATATTAATATGTATTGTACCAATACTCTTTCGTTTCCACTAATTGATCCCCTGCATGAGATACGTATAGCATTTGAGAACAGAGGAAGCCCAGACCAACCTGTGCAAATGCGCAGTCCCGTCAGAGTCTTATCTGCTCGCACTGATATGTAAAGTATTGGAGGATCAACATTTTATTTTAGTCCAAAGATGGTGTTACAAAATGCACTGTAAAATACGTGTAAATTCACACCAAACGATATAGCAGCTGAGCATTCAAGACATTCTTCAGTGATACGCGTTAAACATTTTTACCTGCTATTGTTGTAGTTATGGCCTTTTCAACCGCTTAAAAATATGTTCAGTTTGATTGAAGTGAGCCAGAAAATATTTGCAACAATAATAGGTAGAAATGTTAATGTTTATCACTGAAGAAATGTTGTTCTGGAGTTGGTTTTGTAAGATTTACACCATAAGAGGTGGCAGCTCAGTTCATCTGCCAGCAAATGTGCTGTAAAGTATTTTTACTGTATACGACATGTAACAGAATGTTACCCTACCATAGGATTAGCGACTACATTAGAGAGGTCGTGCGTTTGTACCCTGATCCGGCCACACATTAAGGGTCTTATCTCAATACCACTGATAAGTAGAGCAGCTATCAGCTGCATGTACAAGTACAAGTTGAAAGCCTACCCGTAATCCACCCAACATTGTGAATTTATTGATACCACGACCCTGTGGTGATCCATTGTACATATCAAGGGCATGCGCGGATTCAGAAAGTTTTGTCAGAGGGGGTCCAAATTTGCGAATTTGACGTGTTTTTTTTCGTATTTTTTTTTCTTTTTTAGTTAATGAGAGGATATAGGACCCAAATACCGCTATAAATGGGCCATCATCCGCGCGCCAGCGAAACGCAATTTTAATAGTGTTTAACTGGCGGGTCGATGATGTCACAACATTAAATGCTGGGTGGTAGCGTAATTTAGTCCCTGAGGATTATTCATAATTTAATTTACAAAGAAGACCCTGACGAATCGCCGCTCTGTGACATTGCATCTGAGCCACGTTTTGTCGAAGTACACGCTAAGGTGTTCCAGATCATGAACGGCTAAGATCAGCATGGCTTAGACCCTTGTTATGATAAATAACCGTTATGAGCATGACTGAAATAATATTGAAAGCGACGTAACGCCCCAAAACACTAATAACAGTGGTATGGAGACATGACAAAGCATAACATTTTCCCAACCACACCATGATAAACCCTAGACTTGTGAAGTCCTTTCATTTTTCCCATTTATGCCGAACATATTTTCCCATACATATCAATTGGACAAGTCCATTTCCAATTTCAGGGTTGGTGAGAGGTTGTTTTTGTCAAAATTTCAAAGAAGCTTTTGTACGCAAACAGTGGAGAACTGTTTTGCACTGTTTGACGATGTCCAACTAAAAGGATGTAGGCTTATATGAGTTAAGTTTAATCATGACCACAATACTATTATATCGATTTGACTTTCTCACTTCTCAAAGCTAGAACTGAAACAAACAGTATAAAAGTATAAAGTGTTTCTGTTATATGAGAGGATAATTTTTTCTTAGCTATGAGGTATTGATTTAGCCTTATTTATACTCTAGATAAACCCTTAAACCCAAAACAATTTGGCAACGGATGACATATATAAACTTTGTCACTTTTTAAAGATATGTACCTCCGGTACATGTAAAACAAACAGCCAATTTAATGGGAATGAGATCATTCTCTACATTGTTTATATGGAACTTCTCGCAGAAAAGCAACTAAATGTATTAGTAAGAAGGGGGTAAACGAGTTCTCGTTGAAGTTGCCAAACAAATGTCGAAAAGCACCGCGCTGAGTAAGGTTGCCGCCAAAATTGCAATTTTTCTGCAGTAAAAACTCAGTGTTCAAAATTACCCTACCGCTTGGAAATCCAGATGCACTTTCCAATAACATGACGACATAAGTAATGATGTCACTGTGGGTGGCATCCATAATTACTACTGACGACATGTCTAAAACCAGAATTCCGCGGAAGGCGGTGTCACACTCATGCTTTTTAGACAAGGCTACTTTAATTTTCGAAGCAAACAATTACACAGATTTATCGCGCTCTGACAACGTTTGATATAACCAAAATGAGCTATTATTGGCCCTCCGGCGAAAAGCCATTTTAACGCTTGGCTGGCCGATGATGGCCCAACATTGAATGCTAGCTTGTTAGCCCGGGCCCGGAGCAGTAGTCTAAGGAAACCTAAAGCTTTGAGATTTTCTTGGGTGGGTCCGGACCCCCAGTACCGCGCATGGATTTTATTAAAGAGAAATGCAGTTTAAAGAATTACAGGTATGACTCTCACTTAGGTATGTAATTTGAAAAGAACACTGCTCAAAGTATTTAAAGGAACACCTGGTGATTTAAAGGAACACCTGGTGACAATTCAATGGACATGTCATGCATTTCACTAGACAATAAGTATTTTTAATCTTTGCTAAGATAGTCAAAGTATTGGATATAAAAAAAGGTTCTTGATGGAACAATTGTTGCTCAAGTCCATGGCGCAAATTTTGAAATTTTGAATTTTCTTGCAATGGCTTTTTTCTGGAAATCTGTAGAATCTTATGAATTCCATTTTATTTGTTAATGGTTTAATCTAATGTTTGATGAGTTTGATTAAAATCTTTGTCTTAAGATTTGGTTTTGAAAAAAAGTGTATATTTAACAAAATTACATTTTTACATAGAGAGCTTCACGGAGATTCCTGGGGAGGGACAACTTCATTTTTGATCAACAAGTATCATCCTTGATGGGTCACCAAACTAATCACAGGACAAACATGTTCTGTCTTATAAATAAAAGCAAAACAAAAACACAAGAAAATCCGGAACAGTAAAATATAAAACGAAACGGACAGAACAGTAACGCAAAATAAATCTAAACACAGTTATACAAATAAAACGGAACAGCAATACAAACATGGAACTGTAGAACAAAATCAAACCGGAGCGACCGGACCAGTAAAATAAATGATTTCAGTGAAAGTAAGAAGGCAAAGATCAGGAATCGATACAATCAAGTACCACACCTGACCCAGGACACCACATGGGAAATTGAAAAAAAAAACACAATAACGTTCACAATTCAGGGTTTCTTATTTTCACCTTTCATCAACATATTCCATTATCTAACAATGCACAAGTGCAACTGCATGCCAGTGAAATAAGCAAGTTATTGTAAGTTTTTATTATTATTTTGTTTCTGCACTCGATAAATCCCATGGATTATCTTCCCGTTCAGATGCACAAACTTAACATAGCATACCCAAAATTCATGGGTGAAAGTTCAAAATTTCTAAATTCTGAACTTATGAAAATCAAGTCTTAAAACATGCAGTATGCCTACAAATATCAACAATTTCAAGTTTAAATGGTCAATTGTCTTTAGATAAACTGAAATTAAATCCAAGAAGCCAAATATTCTGCCTAATTCATGCCTGTTTGTAGTATAGTCAAAACTATTACCCCGAGGTGCCGTGGACGACCTGATGCACTATTGCATGAGGCCGAAGGCCGAGTGCAATAGTGCATCAGGTCGTCCACGGTACCGAGGTGTAATAGTTTGTCTATACTACAAACAGGCATGAAATAACTGTTTTATTACCCGACCCATTTGATGAAATACTTAGCAGAGTTCCTTGAATGGAGTTGCTGTAGACGAAGCAATTTTGTTGCAAAACGAAAAATTTCACCAAATCTGCTCAATTTTGGTCTCAAAATGTTCCATTCGTTCTAACTAAGAAAACGAGTACCCACACTTTATGTCTCTGACCATAAACGACGGAGTTATTGGAGTTTAAAGTTGCCAAACCATGCCTCATTTGCACCATTGTTGCATAACGTCTCCTTTCATAAACGAACCGTACGCGCACTGTCGTCGCGTATGATAAGCCGGAAACCAGGCCCGTGGTAAAGTGCCAGTCTATGGTAATATTTATTGACCGGTGGAATAGTTCAGTGACTCATGACATAGCAAAAAATAGACAATTACTCCGTATATAGACGGTTGGGTAATAACAAAAAATAGACAATTACGTACTCCGTATACAGATGGTTGGGTAATAAAAGAGATTATTCAACTAGGTACCAACAGCTTGTGTTTTCTTTGACAAATCGGGATACCAGAACCTAGAAATATTTAGATAAACGAACCAACCAATACAAATTTGTTGTTTAAACATACGAGGGATGTTCAAATATGAAATTAATTCAATGCAAGTATCTTCATAATTTTCTTCAAATATATGCTAAGACAAAATGTCATACCTTTCTAGTCACTCCTGTAAACTGAAGTTTTTCTGAAGCAAATCGCTATACACGTTTTGGTACATGTGCGGATATAGTTCCATATCTTTGTAAGTTTGAGACAAAATTGTAACAAATTTTAGATGCAAGGTTAAGTAGCATTCACAAAGATGCTTGCTGGAAAAAGTTTATATAATCCGGTTTCAGTCTCGAGTAAACAAGCACGCTCGTGCTTCATTTTGAGTTATCTACTGGTGATGTCATAATGAACATCGATGTATCTTTTTCTTTGCGTTTTGCTGAAAATATGCTAAATATGTCATGAGGGAGTTTTCAAAATGCGCGGTCCTCTATTTGCAGAGTTATCACATTTTATATCATTTTTCTTCTTCTTAATGGCGTGTATACATTAACGAAAATATATTCAATCTGTCTAGTCCTGAAGACTAGATGAGTAATTTTTTGTAAATTATGCCTATAGTGGTCAAATTTTGAATAAAGCCGCAATGTTATGGAAAAAAGCATACATTATATTAATTTATTTAAGGCATGTTTGACTGAATTAAAATGCTTTTCAGCGTTTAAAAATCATCCATTATCCATCAATAATTTGTAGCAATAACTCAGTATGAGCGATCAGCATATTTTTTTGAGTGATAACTAGCTTAAATGTGGCTTCATGCACTTTGTTGAAGATAAGTTCAACTGAATACTGAAAGGTGGTGTTTTGTTTTCCATTTGTTTCCAAGCATAAAGAGACTTTGGTGCGAAACGAATCCAGATATAATTTAACAAAAACATGACGGATTTTCGCATTTTTTATAGAATCATTTTATAAGAACAAGGAGATACTTCCTTAAATTCTTCACTTACAGCCATAATCTGCGCTTGCGAGCACCGAATGTTCTGGAGAGTTTGAGCACAGCTCAACAATACGATCAGTACCAAAACTCATTCACTGGCTCTATTGTGATACCATCGTATTCAAAACCTTGCTGTATTTTCATTTCCAGCTGAAGAAACTTAATGAACAAGAATGCTCAGTACCCACCACCATTGGTTACCTGTGATCATTGCAATATTTCTACCGGTGTCATTCATAATCACGTAAGTACCTAAATTCTCTCTCTCTCTCTCTCTCTCTCTCTCTCTCTCTCTCTCTCTCTCTCTCACACACACACACACACACACACACATGGAGACAGCGGTAGTAATGGTGGGCACTCTGGCACAATTTTAAATTGTGCCAGAGTGCCCACCATTACCACAGAGAGCACTACAAAAGCCTACCTTTGTTAATTACAGAATTTCTGCCCCTTTCTCTCTTTTGTATTTGCTTGCTAGTTGCTACACTTATAATTTTACAATTTTAAGGACACATATTTATGTTAATATAATACTTCCTATTTTGAAATATGTTCAATACTTTGCATGGATAAAAATGATATGTCACTGAACTTAACTTTCATAATCTCATATGAATTTTTTCCGCATTAGATCAATTTTCTTAACAGATGAAAGAATAAAACTTGTCCTGAACATCAAGCTAAAATAGTTGTAATCTTCAGCCAGCTTCTTTCTATTGACTTTGATAATTGCCCATGACAACAAACCGCCTAGGACATGTTCAAAATTTATTTGTTATACCAAGCTGTAACACGATACTGCATGATTTATTTTGGTAATCTCTCGAAAATATAAACTTTTTTATTAACCAAATTATATATCAAAAAGTTTGAAGTTGAAAATTTCGAGAATTTATTTTCATTTCATGAACTATCATACTACCTTTTAGAAAAATAATGAAACTCGGGAGTCACCATACTAACTATCTTAAAAAAGGTCCAAATTTAACCCCATTCCAATAGGTTTTATGCGTAACTCTAATGTTAACTGTTACTGTAAATGAGACCACCCTAGTTCTGGTCACTTTCATATTAGTAACCAGGGTAAAATACTTGGCATAGTGTACATCTCTTGATTTCGCCTGATCTATTTATCTGTCTTTGGTACTGAAGCAATCAGTTCTGATTAAAGAGCAATAGCTATTGCGGACACATTTTAATTACTTTATCATAGTTTTGTCAAGAAAACTCCGTGTGGACAATAGAGTATCTGATAACTGTATTGATTCGATATCGTAAATGATCGAAAAACAGGCTTAGAAAACTGTCCATGTTTCCAGAGCATGAAAATTAGCCGCATATGTTTTTTAAGAATGATGTGTATGATCTGTTTTCTCCAGAAGAATGTGTCAGTGTGCCTAGCCTATCCTTTCATAAATAAATATAATTGAGAGTATGTTGAAATGTTCATGACATTACGAGTATATGGTATAGGATGATATTGTTATATCATCCATGTATTGAAGATAAGATAAATATAAGATAATTGTTTATAAATAAGACGCGACATGAGATTTCAAACAATGTGTTATGTGCGACCAGCAAAGCCTTAGATCAGCCTGCACATACGCGCAGTCTGATCAGAGCCTTTGCTAGTAGCTGGAATATTCTATGAATATCAAGCTACTGACAAAACATTATTTGGGGTTTTGAAGCTTAAAAAGAGGCAACACAGGCTCGTCTGAGTCTATTCATGTCCAACTGCCACATTGTTGGAAATCATAATATGTCGCGGCTCACAGTTAATATGATAGACCGAGCTAAGATATCTTAAGTTTTGGTAAAAAACATTGTTATATTAAAGTTCAATAGACAACATGTGGAAACCCTATTTTGGTCAAATTTGACATTTCTCAGTCTGACTTTGAAAATAAGTTTAAGGTCAGCAAAATCTAATCAGCTATTTCCATCTTTCCAATAATTAATCTATGCACTTTTGGTCAAAATCCCGACACCCTCTGGTTCAGAAGATATGTATAGGCGAAACTCTGTGTAGCTGGCCATTCCCGAAAAAATGTGTGAAAAGGTTGGTTTTTACAGTCTTAATAAGATGGTGACCTTGAAAATTAGGTCACGGTTACCAAAATATAAATCAATCCTTAAGCCCTCCTTACGATGGATTTATTCATTTTGTTACAATTCACCCAGTGACACAGAAGACAGTGTGCGGAAAAGGTTGATTTTATAGCCTTTATAGATGATGATTTTGAATATCAGGTCAATGTCAGCCAAATCTAATCAACTCTTAATGATGCCACAATTAAACATTAACAATAAATAAAGTACTGTCAGATTCCAAATCAAGAGATAACGTGCAAAAACCCTATTTTGGTCAAGATTAGAAATGTCTAAGTGCTGATAAAGATAAAACCTTACATATGGCGCGCCATCGCAAATCCCCACGCTCTCGAAGAAATCTAAGGATAATTGACCATCTGAACCCATCCCAAGGTCACCAGTTTAATTGTAGGGTAAAAGTTTTCATTGTATCCTGGTCTACTTTTCATCCCCTTTAGTTTGATATGCCACATGACCTTGGGCATGACCCAGGGGACCTAATGAAAATCCCGTATTATATTTTTGATATCTTATACACAGTTGTTTTAAAAATATTTGAAGTTGACTTAGTAATTGAGATTTAATGATATTTGACCTTTGGCCCCTCCTTAAGGCCCCAGGGGGCGGGGGATTCTAAAATTGTGCTGTTGCATGTGCCATTCATATAAGTAACTCACACACCAACTCTGGTTGAATTTCAGATTTTTTTGACCCTCCCCAACCCCCACAATACGCCCAAGTCCCACCCCTGGGACATGACCTAGGCGGTCGATTGAAGATCCCGTCTGATATGTTTTATATCTTTCATTTGTGAGGAGACACACAAACTTTGGTTTAAAACTCTTTGAAATTGACTTAGTAATTGAGATCTAATGATAGTTGACCCTTTGGCCCCTCCCTAAGGCCCCAGGGGGCGAGGAACCCAACAATTGTGCCGTTGCATGTGCCATTCATGTAAGTAGCTCTCACACCAACTCTGGTTGAATTTGGGAAAAAAACAACAACTTTTTTTGACCCCCAACCCTCACAGTACCACCAAGTACCACCCCTGGGGCATGACCCAGGTGGCCAAATAAAAATCCCGTATGTTATGTTATATATCTTTCATTTGTGAGTAGACGCACACAGTTTGGTTTAAAAATCTTTGAAATTGATTTTGAAATTGAAAGTTAATGATATTTAATAATATTTGACCTTTCGGCCCCTCACAAGGAAGAATGGTATCAGTTTTAAGTATGATCTAAGATGTTCTTTATGTTTCGTTGTCTAATAGTTTTGAGTGGATTGTCTGAAAAATAGCATTTTATGTTTGATCTTTACTTTATTCAGCTCAAAACTGATTAAACGAGGGTTGTCCCAGAAAGTCGTATACATATTTGTTTGCATTCTCTATTGTATTTCGATCCTTTAAGAGATGGGAAGATAAAATTAAATCATTTTAAGTTATGTTGTGATTATCAAATTAAGAAAAATCTGATACGGGAAAAGCGGAGTATCCGTTTGACAATATGATGGGAATTATACTATACTCTTTTTTGCATGAATGTGCTTGCTGTATGGCAATCGAAAATGCCATTAATGGTAATCGATGAAAACATATCTTGTTTGCTTTTTCACCAATTTTACTCTTGCTTACCACCTGGAATAAATGATTCTCTATGACAACTGTAAACAAGAATATTTCGTAAAGATTTTTCTCTATATCTGACCTTTATAAACATGTTTTCTATTAATAAACACACTCTAATTAGGCTTGTACATGCTAGAAGGCTCAGGGTTAAACCTTATGTTACAGGCTTACTTTGTGCCCCACTAGCTCTGTGGCCAGAGTACATGTACTAACGCAGACTGAGAGGGGTCCTTACCTTGAGTATTAGTTGAGCCATTGTCCAATCAAATGTCACACATGAGAATAAAGCACATGATTTGACTGGAACTCTAACAGCAACATTTCAAGGCAAACTTTGCAGAACAGTACGCAGAAGAGAAGGAACAGATATAACAGCAGCCAAAATAGACAGTACAAGATGATGAACAAATGGAAAAGGCAGAATGGTAGGCAAAATGCAAAGACTAAAATGCCGAAAGATGGAACAGACACAATGCGGCAAAACACACATAACACAATACAGAATAAATAGAACATCAGCCAAAATATGCAAAACAAGACGGGGAGTAGACAGAACAGCTATAATGGCAGTCAAAATATGGAGAACAAGAAGGTGAACAGATGGAACTGACTTAATGGCAGCTATAATACACAGCAAAATACGGAACAGGCAAAATATGCAGGACAAGTTCTTGACATATGGAACAGACAGAATGACACCCAAAGCACACACGACAAGATATGGAACAAATAAAATTACAGTCAAAATACGCAAAACAAGATGTAGAACAGATGGAAAAGACAGAACGGCAGCCAAGATGTGAAGGACAAGATGTGGACGAATGGAACAGGCAGAATTGCAGTCAAAATATAAAGAACATGATGATGAATAGACTGAAAGAGACGAGAACAGATATATTGGGCAGAACACAAGCTGAAATACACAAAACAAGGTGCCGAACAGACAGAACGAGATTGAGATCAGATGAAAAAGGCAACTGAAATAAATGACTCACCACTCACATTTTCCTAAGAAATTCCAAGTTGGTTTTGCTGTTATTGACATGTGGCAATATGTTAGTGGTCAATTAACTTAATGTGTCATTCTCCAAAAGTATTTCATGTTCTTACGTAGGCACAAATTCGTTTATGATGTGTATGATGTGGCTAAATGTTTTATTTTTTTCTTGAAGACCGAGCTTGTTGTATGAAGGAGAATTATCATCAATATCAGAATATACACGTAAATACCTCAGCTAGATCTAGTTACCCTTGATAATAACCTCAAGACATACACATTACATAGCATCACAGGTGAACAACCATGCGAGAATAGCTTACAGACTTTAAAGGTTCTTACCTACTAAGCACATTCATTTTATTTAACTTGGCGGAAAGTGACAGAACTCTCGCAAAACCGAAATCTATAGCTGAAGCTGCATTTCGCCATTTAACAATTGCATTCAAATTGAATGTACCCAAACAGATTTTTTTTTCAGTAGCATTTCGCTAATTCTGATAGTTAAGTAAAGCAGCGAGGGTACTGAATTCTTGATTGTCAACAATTTCATTGTTCATTTGTTAAGAAGGAAAGCCTGCACGTAACGGTGACGTTTTCTCAAGGGCAGACAGGTTTGCCACATATACCTCGCCATAACTCATTTCTGCAAGGTAATCTCAGTAAAGGAAATGACCAACCTTTGGTATTTACATGGTACCAGGCTTTACCAATGAGCTAGAGGGAAACGCATTAGACATAGAAAACCAGTTAAAGTGACCCTGCAATTCTTTTGTCAGAATACTGAATACCTCGCGATAGTATAGTACGAACTCGCTACGCTCGTTATTATACCTTTTATTATTAAGCAAGCATTAATTGTGTTTTTATATTAAATTGCTGCAATTTTCATTGAAATTCTAATATGTTACATCAAACAAAATACGCGCAGTATGCTTATTTAAAGCAAGTTCATGATTTGAGCCTTTGCTGGTCGCTAATGCGATACATACCAATATCGCATGTGCTGTAGAAGTTGGGGGCATATATGTAGCTTTATTGTACAATTTTACAAGTGTATATTCAAATGTTCATCTTGTAGGCGGGACGAGTTGAAGACGAGTTTCTCCCAAAAGTTGACCAAACTTTTCATTATTGATTTATTCTGTTTCAGATACAGTATTGCAGTAGCGAACGACCATGTTAAACCAGGATTTCCATACATCAGGTGTGTACATTTTCTCCACCTTATATTTGGGCGCATATCTATACCATAGACACTGCAGCGCGCAACACGTCAATATAGGAATTTATTTTATTTTGTGGATTTTATCGATGTGTAAACTCCAGTGAATCATTCACAGAGTAAAGTCAAAAGGGCTTTATGTAAAATCTGTGAGTGATTCGTGGGAGTTTACACATCAATTAAATCCACAAAAATAACAATTCATTCCTTATTATTCCAAGTTTGGAACAAAACAGCACATTTGTAAAGGGTTGTTGACAATATTTTAAGTTTTATAGCCCGCCTAAGGAAAATAGTTCAATACTGCTGTCTGTGAAAGATGGGGCAGCCTTGTTGAAAATTATGTCAGTTCAAAACTTTGTTTTGCTAGATAATAAAGAAAATGATATTCTGTAGGGGTGAATATTTGAGTATGAACTAAAACATCTCCATTTATTTTGAATTGTTTGCTTTTGTCAAATCCATCTTGCATGGCTCATTTAAACACATTTAGGTTTAGGCCCTACCACTCATTGGCAGGTCTTAAAAAGCTCTTACCTTCACAAGTCCTGCCTAAAATATCCACTACGTATATTGTAAGTTTAAAATGAACTGCGTTGAAACATTTCGTTGTTGCTGTAGCCTAGACATTGTTTTGATGACGTTATTTTCCAATGGCGTGGCTGTTTGTTAAGCGATTTCACACCTTTCGTCATTCAATTCGTTCATTTCTAAAAGCCCCCCCCCCCCCCGTTGCTTCGAGGCACCACCATAGGGTGTAAGGGGTTTCAAATGAGCTCTCAACATGCTTTTAAGCTATAATTAAACTGGTGCATTTTATCTCGGACACAACAATATCTGGGTTTGAGGTTTAATGTACAATTCATGATTATTTTACACTTTCTTACTGACAAAGTGAAATCAAGGCAGATATCAAATATTTTAAAGCCTGGGTTTTTATCAAATTGTAAAAACGGATTCAATTTTGCCCTGAACCAATCTAAATCGCATTAAAACGATAAGAAATATTGATTTGGAATTATTATGAAATATGCTTCTTGATACCGCAATTAAACCTAATCCGTGTATCTGGAAACAAGAAACGCAACAGTATTTTCAATTTGGATTTTTTTTAATAGAAAATGTATCGTTTTCTTTGGGTCGTATTAAATATTTTCAAAATTTACAATTCAACCTTCAATTAGACAAAGCTCGAGGACAAGGGTACCTTAAACGTACCGTTGATGGCATAGAAAGCAGCAGTAAAATATGCATACCAAACCTTAAAACTTACTGATGTATATCCAAAATCCATCTACTAGATTTAGAATACATTGTCCTGGGTCAGATGTGGAATTTAATTGTATCGATCTCTGATATTTGCCTAGATTAGTTCCCCGCGTTCATAAAGCTCTACTCCTTACGCATACATGTATAACGATAGGTAACATGTATTTAATTTCAAGTAGAGAATCCTACACTCATGCGACTGCGCATGCAGACTTTTCAACACAAACAGCAGTATTTTATCAGTTGCCATATTTTGATAATATAGTAATAGAAAAACCACAACATTTTAACACCCACAACAAAATAAACTTAGACGGCTTGTTTAAAAAATGCACTGCATGTCACGAGTGTTTTCTAATACCACGACACTCATGGCGTCTGTGTGTATGCTATAGATGGACACAATGGCTACTACTCTATACATGTCTTAATATACTGACAAGCTCTCTAAAGGAGACCAGTCTATATATTGGCCTTCTGTCTAATTGATAAGCAGTCAAAGTACCACTAAATGTTTTGCTACGTTTGGCGTCATTTACGCCGCTGTGAACAAAGACCCTTAACTGAGACAAAATTCACTATTTAGCTAACGTGTGGGATATACATGTCAAACAACATTTCACAATAACGTCAAAATTTGATTGCATACGCATGATTTGATTGCATTGACAACTTTCTATTTGTCACTTTATTTGCGACTCAATAATATACAACATGCAAACTTCTGATAAAGTCAGAGTGGCAAGCGTCTTCATTATGCAAATATGTAATTCTTAACTCATACGGTACACATAGTGCGACAATTGGAGGCTTTGCGAAAACGTGTGAACTCGTGAGCATGCTGTAGCATTTGTTGGTGAAACCACAATATCGTGCATTTATTCATATGAAGAGATCCAAAAGAGTGCGTGCTATCATGGGCTGTTTAATGCATTGTAGCCTGTCAATAAATTGAGAGAAATACTGTGTCAACAACAGGGAACATTCCTTTAACATGTTCGATGCTTTTAGCATTTGCCTGTACCGAGCATGAATATAAAGATTAAATGGTCATGCAATTTAATATCCATACCCATAACATTAAAATTGCTATTTTTACTTTTTAAAACAATCTGTGGTACATACATATACATAGAAGAGTGTTTATCCCAAAATACCATAAAATGTGTTATAAAAGTAAGTAAGGGTGCAAAGATCAGGAATCGATACAATCAGGTACCACACCTGACCCAGGATACCAATGGGAAAGTGAAAGCTTACAGTTGGACACCACAAAGGAGAGCCAAGAGGTCAGCCCTTTCCCAGCAGACGCTCACAAAGGCATAGCAAACATAAGACAGAAAAAACATAAAATATCCACAACAGAAGTACCGCCTTGGAACGGTCAGTAAAATATTTTACTGGAGGGCTTAAACCTTTTTAACGGCGCCAACCTCACCCTTAATTCAGATGTGGATCAAGACACATAGATATTTGATTTGCATGAAAGACCCCTAGTCGTATGAAAAGAAAGCTTTAAAAACAGTGTTTCGTTTAAAATCAGATTCTTTAATCCAATATCAAATTAAGGCCTTTTTAAATTAAATGTGATTTTAAACGATCTTTTAACAACACACTGTTGAACACCCTCTCACATTCAAAATTCACTCCAAAAGGGTAGTGTCATTTTGTGTAAAACGTGTTCCAAATGTTGAACCAAAAGTATGATTTTATTTAAAATGTTCAAATTTATTGCCAGTATAATCAATTCAACTACCAAAATCAAAAACATAATTTTAGGATGAAAACACGTTTGTACACATTTTAAATTGACAGTTAAAAATATATGTATCATTACATCTCATTCAATCTAGCATGTCTCCAAACCAGCTTTCGAAAATCTTTTTTTTTTTTATTTCTTTATGCAGCGAGTTTGACATATAGTTCAGTAGAAATCATAAAATACCTGGTTCTTCATATTTGTTGGGTATGTAGACCGCAACATGGCTGCTTTATCTTTTAAATTACCTCCTTTAAAAAGACTAAAATGCCAAACTTTCTTGGCAATCAGGGTTTGCACTAGTGGTACTGGAATATTTATATACTGCAAGATGTTTTAAATCCATATTTGAGTTTGACCTTTTAGAAAATGCAAGAAATGAAATACTATTCCAGATTTTTACTTTTTGGCGGTAGGACTATAGAAAGAAAGTGAATATGATCAGAAAATACCTCAATAACACACTGCAGACCAACCAACCCAAGGCGACATAAGGAAGAGCTACAGGACGCTAACAATCACAAAAAAGTAGTGACTATGATTAGGAAATAATACAATCACACACTGCATACAAACCTATGGCACAGTTGTTAAGAAGATACATGGAACGCTAACAGTCACAAGACTCCAGGTAGACAACCAAGTAAAGCTCTCTTTCCCCAATCAAGAATATTGCAAAACTAGCAAGGATACTAATTATTGCATAATAAAACATGGACCAAACAAAGAACCCCCACAGACAATGCGAGCAACAACAAAAAAAAACAATGAATCAACAACATCAGAACCACCGCCTTAGACCTAACACAAGCCTAAGCCACATGAGTGGGATATGGGATAATGCATTTTGCTGGTACCAAAGTTTCGCCCCAGATTCACGTAATGTTTTAACACAAAACATGTTGGCTTCCTAACTTATGCATTGCTTCATCACATCATACTAACGCACTATGATGGAACAAAGAAAAGGAGCCAAGGCTCACAGATAGTCAAAGCTAAATTGACACACAAGTTGAGCCACAGTGGGGATCCCAGCCCTAAAAAAGCATCTGGCACTAACCAACAGATGACAGCCTTATGCATGTACCATCAGTGAGTCTGAGGCCTGGACAACGGTCGTGCAATTAAAGAGGAAACCATAGCTATAAACCGTGATCGCGGTTTGCACCCAGACATGCAGACTGTAGCATGATATAACCAGTAAGACAATTAAAGTACAAGATGAATACAAACCTAGAAAGTCCACTTAGTAATGCATGACAAATCAAGGACCAAATACAGAACCTCCAGAAACAATGCGAGCCTTTAACTGGTACCAAACTTTCGCCCTAGCTTATATGGTGGCTTCCTAACTTATGCAATGTATCATCACAGAGAATCAATCTAATCTAATTAACATAAAAGTAATGTAAGAGTAGAATAAAACAGTGTTTACCCAGAACAGACTGCTCCTGTCTGATCTTGGTCCACCCTGTTTGTCAAAGAGGCTTCTAACAAATTTCAGCGGAGGGCAAAAGTAGACAAATGTGTTGTGATTGATGCTTTTAGGGCTAATGTCTCCTAAAATATTTACAATTTCAGTGATACGGGGACATTTCCTCCAGAGAGTTGTGTCTTTGGACAACTTCTGAACATTGGTGCTGTTCTTTGTGAGTATAACCTTGTAAAATGTATATGTTTTATATTTCATTATAGTTGTAAAGGTGGAGTTATAAGAATCTATCATGAGTGGGACAGAAAATATGTCCCGAGGATCACCAATTGACATAACAAGGCTTGCAGATAGATAGCAAACTTTGATAGCGAGGGACCGATTTTTTTACCTCTAATGCGGTAAAAATATCAGCAATGCTACATAAAAAATAAATATCCTATATTTTTATGCCTTCTGTTCTGTCACCACTGCTTAGCAAGCCAACCAGTGAAAATAGATCCAAAGACCGCTTTTTGATAGGTTTTACCGTCATAGTTATGTCTGCTACTCATCGTGTAGCCCAAGTGACTATTGCATGTATCTTAGGTAGTCTATGCAAAACGCCCTTTACTCTAAAATATTCATGTCATTTTTTCCATCAACAGGTGGCATTATAATCTATATTCGCTACAGACATGTAGAGACGTTGTTTCGAAGTTCACAGAGAATGAGGAATTTACTAAGACTAAATACAGCTGCCTTTATTACTGGCCTTCTCACCGTTCTTGGTGTTAGTATGGTTGGTAACTTCCAGGTATGCACTATTGGGCTTTCCATGCCTGTACTACTTGCATCACCTCACTGAAACGCAAGTCTAATAGTGGGTCCACTCCGTTCTTCTGTCCATAACAGCTTTTGGTGCCTAGTTTGTGTAATCTGTGACTCCAAAAGTTTTCATTCCATTATGTTCAAACTTTATATATTGATTACAGATGTGCACCTTCTATTTTGAGCATTTTTCAGGAAAATGTTTTCTCATTTTCGGGGTGTTCAACCTAGACTTTTGTTATTGCATATCATAGTCTGACCAGCTTTTAGTGTGGCCTTGTAAATTCATGGCTGCAGATTTACTTTAGGGTATTGAAAAGGTATCCATTTTAAAAAATGGATGGTCGATTTTGAAGGACACCAATTCAGCTGCAAGTTAGCAGGTGTTAGTTTTGATTCATGACTCAACATATTTGCATCCTTGGCTTCTTTCACGATTATACGTTCATCATTGAACGATTCGAAATAAGTTGACGGTTCGGTATGCTCAAATTTACACCCCTTTAAAGGTACTGACATACCCCACCCACCCTGATTACTATAATCTAGTAATATAATAAAACATCTTGTTTCGATTTTTTACTTCCGGTTTTGTTGGAAGAGGCTAAGGGCATACACAAATGACAGATTGCGCATAGATTATGCTTGTATCACGTGTCTTTTGTATTGTGCAAGTGACGTTAACGTAAACTTTTAAGACGTTTTCGATCACATGATAGCAGATCTCCTGCAATGATTTACATCAAAACGTCTTTCCCACATGATTGTCAGTGTTTGTAGACAATATCAGTAATGAAAGCGTGCATAAAGGTTACTTATTGAGATGTTTCTTAAAAGCAGCTGTACAATGATGGCGTTTATTTTCGAAATATTGAAGTTATCAATTACTTTTAATAGAAAAAAGTCTATAAACTCTGTTGTTGATATGGTATCATACACGCCACAGTTTAAGCACAAAAATAATCAAAATAGCTTCAACTGACTGTGCAGAAAAGTGCTGAATACTGTATGTACCCATGTGACGTCATCAGCAGCGTCGCGTGATAGTGTAGTCAAAATAACGACTGATTCATACCAATGATAGGTGGCACATCAAAACCTGCGACTTAATTTTCAATCGCATATGTGGCTTGCAAGAAAAGTGCAAAAATAAGGTGATGCGTTTTCAAAGTCCTCTAGTATATATTTTGAAAATATTGCTTATTAACTCCAGGACCTTAGGGTTTAGTGGGTGAGATATTTTTGTGACCAAATAATTTTCGCAGAAAGTTAAACTTTCATTAAGTATTCATCTAATTACATGAAAATACAATGTTTGCAGCAGAAAAACTTGATAGGAAGGTGATGCGTTTGCATAGAATTTCGGTCTAGAGGAGTTGATTGTGTTTTGTAAATACCTATGCTGTCCATCACTATTGGCAATTTTCTGTAAATGATTTACATACATAGTTTCCTGTTCTGTTTTCAAATTCAACCAGTCTGACCAGTTCACTGAGGTGTATCATAATTACATACGGTATACTTGCCACGTTTTATTGATATAAGAGTACCAGTTTGTACAAACTTAACGACTATTGAGCTTCTAAAATGAATTGTTTTTTTGAGCATTCTGACAGCCTTCCCCCTGTGTCCAAGCAAGCCATTTTTGTATGATGTGTGTCATAAAAAACTAAAACTTTTGCAAACGGAATAGCTTGGTCTATATGTTGAATAGCAAAATCAGAGATTTTCAACCCAGGTTTTTAATCGATACTTGTCCAATGAGACAAAAAACATTTTGCCGTTAATCCGAGGGTTGAACATACTATCTTTTCCATTGAAAAATATCACATTCTTTGACACTTTTATCTGGCCATTTTTATGGGAAATCGTTCACTAAGACTGTCTGATGTCTTTTGGGGAACATGTTTTTATACTTTATTATATCTTCTGTCGAACATCTAATTAGAAAATAATAAATAAGAACAAAATTCCAAATTTGAAATATAATATAACATTTTCTTACTGGCTTCACCATTATATCATCAGAGTTTTGAAAAGTTATTAAAACAAGATATATTAATCGATATCATAAAATCATTTTTCTAAATTTTAACACAGACACACAGAGTTGATTGTTTAATACAATATTGTTTTAAAGCCTCTTCTGCAGCAGCGCATATAGGAGCCAGTATTTTATGGTGATTTAGTTCATAAATTTAAAACAATTTTTTCGTACCTGATTTAAGTGATCAATTCAATAAGATAACCAAGCGTTGTTAAAAGGTTGGATATAACATAGATATCATTCGACAGTCAGCATGTCTTGTTGTAAACCCAATCATGTTTTTGTCTTTGACTGTACGTCGTTTGGTCAGACCTCAAACTCAATGATGGACCTGATGTAAAACTTAAATCAGCTGGTTGGTGCCTGATTCTTGTCTTTGGCTAGGCCAATCGTTGCTCATCTTGAGGTTTTCTTTAGCTCTGACTATCTGTGAGCCATGAGTTCTGTAAATTATTTCTTCACAGTGTGTTATTTTTATTAGTTTGCCTGTCTGTGATGATATAGTGCTATAGCTAGGAAGCCTCCATGCGTGTTAAATATTTTGTGTGCTTTAACAACAACAGAATCTAGGGTGGAGGTTTGGTACCAGTAAAATACATTTAAGCCACCAGTGGCTCATGCTGCTGTCCATTCTAAGGCGGTGATTCTATTGTTGTTACTCCATTGTTTATTGTTGCACAAGTTAGTGTTACTTTTGTTGGACACACGTTTATTATTCTTTCTTAAAGATCATGTTGCGGTCAGCTCTAAGGCGGTGTTTCTGTTGTTGTTGATTCATTGTCTTATTTACCTTCGATTATTTGTGTGGGTTCTGTGATTGGTCTTTGTTTTGTTATGCATTACGTAGTGTTCTTTCTAGTTTTGCAATCATCATGACGAGAAATAGAGAGCTACTTGCTTTACTTTAATTGTCTTCTGGCTCTTAAAGTTATGTGGCTTTTCTACTATACTGTTAAATGATCGGTATACGCACTTGCTCTTTTTACCATAAGATAACATGTCAGAAGCTGACCACAGCGCCGTCTTAGGACATTATCACAAACCAGTCATATTTAAAGTTATCAGTAAAAAAAACCCCTACATATGGAAGCTTCCATTGATATCAATCAATAGGAAGATACAAAAGTGACTCATAGTCCTACGAATTGCGCTATTCCCCAAACGTCATATGTTTGGATGTATTGCAAAACACTGCCGATCAATGGCAAACTTGACATGAACTATGTATATGGTTAATGCAATAGTACTTAACAAAGTAATAATTATTAACGCGATCTTTCAAAGTTGTTAAACATCTTATCAGATTTGACAAGTTTATCAACATAAAAAAGTAAGCGAGTATGGTCAGGAAATACCTCAATCACATACTGCATACCAACCTACGACACCAGCAGGAAGAGCCAGAGAACTCAAACAATTACAATACACCAGGACAACAATTAAAGCAAAACATTCAGTTCTCTTTTCCTCATCAAGATGATTGCAAACCTAGAAAGGACACTACGTAATGCATACCATTGGCAAGTGTTAGCATCACATCTACGATAAACACCTATCTAAACTAAATCAAGCATTAACGGCTTTGTTGGAGTGAACAGCTGAACAGCCAACGTGAACACGAACAAGCAATATAGCAAACATGATGCTTGTTGTGCACGTGCTAACCAGGCTTGGGTTCGCCATCAATCACACTTCTGATTACTATTTAACATGTGCAAGTGAGCTGAATATTTAACTGCCAATTACATACTTGTATTTTATTAGGTTTTGAACGGGTGAAAACTAATATCTAAATATTCATTTAAATATTGCTTTGAAAGTGTAAATATATTGTTTTGCAGGAAACCAGTGTGATTGTTGTACATCTCCTTGGTGCGTTTATGGCCTTTGCAGTGGGATTTGTATACTGTGTTCTTCAGACAGTAATGTCGTACAAAATGAATGATGAAATGCCTGGGAACAGCATACTTATACGAAGGTTTAGGATAGCCTTGTGTCTTATAGATGTTATTTTATTAATTGTTCGTATCCTTTGACAAAATGTGCACACAATTGTGAAGCATCATGCTTTAAATGTTTTGATAGATACATGTACTCGTAGCATAAGTTTTGTGTTTGCTGAAAGTATATATGTTCTGTACGTATAACATATTCAAGAAGCGAAGGCTCAGACACAGCAGAAGCTTTACTGCTGACAGACACATTGTTGGGATATGTGTAAAAGCTGAGGCTGAAGTTTGACCTTAAGTCCGACTGATTAACCGCGTATACACTTTTAAAAATATCTGATGCGTATCTCCGTTTGGGAAATAAACGGCGATATTCACCATTCAACTTGAAATAATAATAATAATAATAATAATAATAATAATTGAAAAAGACACACTCTGGTCTGTGATTTATATCCGCGTCCGTTTTATACTGATACTAAGACGCTTACCACTGTGCAGGACAGTGTATTGTGATGCCGCAATAAGAAGGTGACATGCATCTGTTTCACTAGACTAGTAGTGATCTAGACGTTGTCTTTTGGGAAAGTCCAGTCCAGTTTGAGAATCAAATCAAGCCTCGGGTGTATATAAGGCGCATTATGCGTAGTACTATGTATAGAAAAGCTCGATTTTGTTAGCTGGAAAAGGCATAAGGAAAATTAGTCTTTTAGCTTGTGAGTTCAGCCCTAGTAAAATCAATTTGTCTAATTAGAGTAAGTAAGGATGCAAAGATCAGGAATCGATGCAATCCAGTATCACACCTGACACAGGATACCAATGGGAAAGTGACAAACTCACAGTTAAACACCACAAACGAGAGCCAAAAGGTCAGCTCTTTCCCAGCAGGTGACCACAAGGCACATATAACCCAAGTTTAATCAGCAAAATAAATGCAGTCTATGTATTTTTCAATAAAATATCGCTGAAGCGATATTTTATTGAAAAAGCATAAACTTAATTCATAACCGTTTGTGTTGCTGCAAATAAACTTGTCATTGTGTTTAAATGATTTCTGTGACGTCAGCGTCACATAATATAACGTCAGCGTCACGTTATCACCCGCGTTATCAAAGTAGATCCTTCATGTACATCCGGGGTCTGATTCCACGGAATTTCACAGAATTGGCCGAGACAGCTCCGATTGAGACATTGTATGAGCTGCTGCTGCTGTCCGCTACAATTTTGAGCTAGCTCAGTCATTTTGCTGACTTTGTAATTAATCGCACAGTAATTATGTGTGACTCTGATAACACTGTCATGGATGCCACAATCATAGAGCACATCCAAAACCTTGTCATAAGTAAGAAAAGTAAGTAAGGGTGCACAGATCAGGAATCGACACAGTATACCAATTGGAAAGTGACAAACTCACAACTAGACATCACAAACGAGAGCCAAGAGGTTAGCCCTTGCCCAACAGTTGACCACAAGGCACAAATAAATAGACGCACACATAGGCATAACAAACACAAGACAGAAAAAAAAACACATAAAATATCCACAAATAAAGTACCGCCTTAGAACGGTCAGTAGATTATTTTATTGACATAGTGCAAAATGTTTTACTGACAAGAAGTAACATAGTGCACATGTATAGTATAAAATTAGGTGGACATACGTATCTATCCGAAAAAGTGATATTCATCAAGGCCGCAAGTCCGAGATGAATACTACTTTTGAGGGCAGATGAATCCTTATGTCTACCGAAATTGAAGTCAATAACTGTTTTATTGCATGCCTTTTTCAATTGTAAAAGTAGGATCTTTACTTTCACTTTTGAGACCTGAATGTATTTTTGAGGTCCTCTTATACCAAAGGCCTTTGCTACACGTTTAACAACTGTTTTCATAATACTGTAATGTAGTACTTTGCAGATTGAAATAAATATATATACAATCTACAAATGCAGAAAGGCAATAATTAAACCAATTTTTCATTTGGCCATTCAAAAAAAGAAAAAAAGAGAAAAATGCACACAAATACCAACGCAAACACAACAGTTGTTTACATTATTTTTAAAAAGTGTTTTGTATTCGTGTTAAGGGTTGTAACAGCAAACCATGTCAATTTATGCAGCTTATAATATGTTCATGCTCATGCTGTTTTAACTCTCTAGAGGGTGATATAAGAATTGTGTCAAATTATCAACCTCTAGACACTGGTCAGAGCTGGTTCTCACATTGAATTAACCTGTAGTCCAGTATAAATCAGTTTTCAGGTAGACATACAGATTTATCGAGGCAAATTGAACGATTCTGTCAAGTCCGTATTACAATATTTGAAATTGCATGATGTTGTACTTGTACTTATTAAAGTGTCAAGCAACGAGGGTTCCAGCAAGTCTGCTCATTTACGCAACACTATTATGTATGTAGACGAATACTCAGACCAACTTTTAGGTCATTCTTCCCTCTGGAAACTTCAGCCTGTACATTTAAAGGAGGTGATTGTGTAATTTATGCGATAAACCCAAATTAAAATGTTTCTCCTAAACGTTATTCCTTAACTGAATCGTTTAAGTTGGGGTTGTTGCTCGAATCGCAAGTGATGAAGGCCCCGATGATCGTGATGGAAGAATGCAGTGGACTTCAGATGATCCGGTAAGACATGGATTATAAGAAAAGTTAACACTTATCCATATCAATAGTAGCTTAGGTTATTAATGCAACCAGTCGAATCGTGTTTCTTTGTAACATTTTCGTAATCGTATAATTGAAATTCTATGTGCGTGATAATAGTAGAGTGGAATACATTAATGTAACATACTGGATAGAAATAAAGAATAGTTTCGACACTTTATGCTCTTGATGCGCGTGAACTATATATATGTGTCATTCATGACAATTGAGCTTGAGTTTTAAGTTGTCGCTAAGTAACACGACTTTGCAATGCATTGGATATCAAATACGATGGTGTCCTTGAATATAATAACTTTAGGCATTTCTCACCGATTTCAATGCAATAAATCGTGTTTATATAGTAAACATTAACCAACTGTAGTGTCCCTGTGGTAGAGTGCGAGATTTAAGACTTGGAACCCTGGTGTGGGCCTCACAGGGGGCACTGCATTATGTTCGTTAGTAAGACACTTTAGTTTCTGCCATGTACTGACTCAACTAAGGAAACGTCCTGGCGTCCCGTCATGACTGCGACGTAAAGTATCAAATCAAATATATCGACGAATGTTTGGCTAAACCATAGAGCCAGCAAGTGAGATTTGGATACGTAACACATTGCCAAGCATATTCAAAGTATAGAAGTCAATGAAGACTGTGGCCAACTTTTCGACATAAATCCCTTGCTGGAAACGTAGACATGTAAGGTTTAAGGTGGTTTTTGTGATAAGTACCAAAATATGAAAGATATATTTTCCAATCATCATCGATTTACACGTTCATAAATTAGACAAACCGTCTATGAATACAAGTAAATAAGACAAGGAAAAGTCTAAGTAACAGTTCAAACCATCATAAATACTCAAAAAAAATTACATTTATATGCATACATAAAACAGTATATGCCTGACCATTAGTTAATTTACTGGTTGCTAGAACAGACTCAAATCATGGCGTATGTAATCAGTAACCACGGATCGACCATAAACATGTAAGAATGGATAGCAGCCTTTGCCAAAGATAGGCAAAACTATTTCATTTGCGAAATATTCGCATTGAATCTGGTTGTTAAAGCACACAAAAGAACAGTGCTTGTTTCCTTAACAACTAATAAGTTACCGTAGCAACAATAACAGCAGGAAGCAAAGGCCCAGGAGATGGAATTGAGCATTATAATTGGACAGCAGACGATCCGGTAAGATTATGAAAATAAATTAATGGTAAAATTGTTCTATTTCAACATCGAGGTATATGATGGCGTCAAATCAATATTGATGACTTTGCATCACATAGATAAATGTCATATTGTTTCAACAGGTATGTACATCTGTATGACCAGGTAATGCCACACCTATAGATCATAGACTACAGTAAAACCTTTGTAAAACGGCCACTCTAAAAAAACAAACATTGGTTTTCAAGACCAATCATCGCTTAATGTAGGCCAAAAGTATTGCAGAATGCTCAAATGGGAGCATTCTTCAATACTTTCGACCTTCATGAAGCTACCATTTGCCATTAAGATCTTTGTTTTGCCTATGTTTGAGTGGCCATTTTACTCATGTTTAACTTTATGCTACGGCACCACGATGAAGAGACATTAGTACACAGAAGAATAAAGACACTCACATGAAAGAAAACAAAAACAAATCCGTTTTAGAATGTATCTGAAAGTTTATATCGAATGTGGGGCAAAACGGGTGTTTCATCATGGACAGAAAGAAACACTGTTTAATAATATACGAGTATTTCATAAAAGAGTAATCTGGGACACACTTGGATTGATAAGCCGCGAATAAGTTTGTCGTCCGTTATGCCCTTAATATCAATATATGGAACACATTATTTTAATTCCAAATTGTTTATTATAAGTTATTTACATTTTCAGCAACTCTATGCAATTTAACTTATCATGCGTGCTGTTCCCTATCTTATGTTGTTTTAACAACTCTTCTTCAACCCGGCATATCATAATGGTGATTTGTATATTATATGGTGATTTGCATATTATATGTTGATTTAGTTTGTAAATTTAAAAGAATTGTTGGGAAGCCTAATTTTAGTATTCAGTTCAAAATGATAACCAAACCTTATAAAAATGGGGATATAACACGGATATCATGTGCCATTCTGGATGACTTGTGATAAACCCAATCAAGGTTTATAGTTATGGTTTCCTGTTTAATTGCACGACAGTGGGGGAAGACTCAGACTCAATGGCGGCCCTGACATAAACACTTCAGTAGGCTGTTGCCTGATGCTTGTTTTGGATAGGCCCATCGTGACTCCAATTGAGGTTTTCGTTAGCTCTGACTATCTGTGAGTCATCAGCCCTTTTCTATATACCATCATAGTGTGTTAATTTGTTTTGATTGATTCCCTGTGATAATACATTGTATTAGTTAGGAAGCCTCTATGTGAGCTATATAATTTTGTGTTTTAACATCAACAGAATCTAGAGCGAAGATTTAGCGCTAGTTAAATGCATCAGCACTTTTCTTTGTGTCATCAAAAAGTGTAAATTTGTTTAGATTGTACCTCTGTGATGATGCATTGCATTAGTTAGACAGCTTCGATGTGAGCTAAATAAATTGTATGTTTTAACAACATCAGTATCTAAAGCAAAAGTTTGGTGGCATCTGCTGCTGTCCATTCTAATGAGGTGTTTCTGTTGTTGTTGATTCATTGCTTACTTTTGTTCTCATTGTTTGTGGGGCTTTGTGTTGGGTCGTTAATTTGTTATGCAGTACTTAGTGTTCTTTATAGCTTTGCAAGCATCTTGCTGAGGAAGAGAGGGAGTGTTGCTTTACGTTAATTGCCTTTCTGATCTCTTCTGACTGTTGTATTGTTCAATGGCTCTTCCTCACGGGGCCATGGTTTGGTCTGTAATTTTTGGTTGTGGCATTTCCTGGTCATACTTACTTGCCTGGTCATACTCACTTACATTTTACAGTACAATATTACTACTCGCTCCATCCTGCATTTATTTCATGACATAACATTATTAATACAACATAGCAATTAGGCCATGTAAATGTATATGTGCTAGGTAGTATTTTCTGCCAGCGATAGGTATACTGCACGTCAAAACAAACGCACACAAGTTAATGGTGGGTATACTGTTTTCACGGTCCCTGTTGGTCTGTTCTTTCGTTTGTAACGTTTTGTTTCTTGAAGGGTCATAATGCTAGAATTTCATGAAATCTTGCAAACACAGTCATGTCTACAAAACCAATACTTTTAATAAAACAGTAAGGACTAGGGGACAATTCTATCAGGGTTATTTTCCTTTGCATATCTAAATGTTTTTCTTATTAGGGGTTATGCTTATGTTATTGCAGTGCATTCACAGGCCAATCAACTCCTACCACAGTTTTTGATTGAGCAATTCAATAGGTTGCCTTCACAACGTAGACACTATGAACATATGCATGAAGGAGTTTTGTTAAAAACAACATTCTTTGACAAAAATGACAGCTATAATAACTAAGACATTTCCCCCTAATATGTACTTTGTATATGCGTAGATGGTGCCTTCATGGGCTGATCAACTCCATACACATCTTTTGATGAATTTATAAAATACTTTAGTTACACAATGATTGATTGGATGAGATGAAAATTGAAGATTGCCAACGTGAAAGTTTGACTCAAAGTATGTGAACGATGTCTTTTGCAGATCAAAGGGATACAGTGTATTGTAAGCCTGTTGTAGGGACACGGTGAAAATTTGTAATTAGTCTGGAAAGTCAGTTGGTGGAGGAGTTGCATTGTAAAAGAGAAGTGCAAGTTTAAGCATTGATCTGGCTGCGTAGGTTTCAAAGCCCCTGTTACACTATTGCAGTATTACAAATAGTTCATAACTAAGAATGTTTGGAGTTATGGTATATTTTGTATATTTCATGTTTAATATTAAATATAGGGATTAAAAGTAGAATGTGAAGTGGGAAAAACTTTTAATACAAATGGTAACTGGAAGTCACTAACTATGAAAGCACCTGATATGTTTAACAAATACAACATTACTTGAGATCATCGTCTAAATAAGTAAATTGTAAACACTTGAAAATAATACAGTTTTAGTCTCATTAATAATGATATTAATCTGGCATAGATCGTTGTATTTATCTACATGCGTAGGCTATTTATAGTTACTTCAAATAAACTTGGTGGCAGAACATACTGAAATATACGGGAAAGTCGCCGACGGCGACACGTTTTTTTGAGACAACTCGTCGACAGATTTTGAGACAATTCGGCAACACTTTATGAGACAACGCGACGACACCTTTATTCTTAGTGAGGCACTGGAAGGGTTTTTAAGGATACAGATATATTGGCCAAAGCCTTAAAGGGATATAAAGAAAATCACAAACCTTTAATCAATAGGTTAAAAAAGTGAACATTCGGTAAGTTTGGTAGGTTCGGCCAAGTTCGGTTCGGTTACAGCTTTTAGACACAACCGGGTGAAATGGGCAACCAGGGCTGAGCCAGATACTACAAAACAAATAGCCTCAACATCTTTCAAACAAAAGGTGATTATGTTGAACAGGCAGTTCCAGACAGAACGGAATTCTTTTAAACAGGACCCAAAGAAAACTACTGCGATTTTCTTGAAATGTGACGCCGGTGAGGTTCGAACCCGCGGCCCTTCGGTCTCGAGTCAAGCACTCTACCACTGAGCCACTGCGCTCCCCTTCCTTAATCATTTTCTAGAAAGAAGTTTGTGAACTTCAATAAGGCGACATTACTTTGAGTTACTCAGAATCCTATCAAACCTATATGCACAGTCTCGTCATAGCATCTACTGCTGGTTTATACAAGACGATAAAACACTAAATACGTCGCTCATCTAATGAAACTAGCTAGAATATTGTTTTATTTTATCACAAGCAGTGAATTCAATGCATATCAAATGTGAGTAAAATTGGTATTTTTCTACAGTGAAAAAATATCGTATTTTTTTCACTAGTGACTGATACGATTTATATTTTCACTGTAGAATAGAATAGAACTGTAGCAAAAGAAGGTTTTCTTGGCAATTTTGTGACTGGGATCTTTTAACATAAGGTTTTAAGTGAAGTATATTTGTCAAAAATAACGCTACGCATGTTGTGACGTCAACATCAAACATAATGACGTCACTATTTGACCTGGCGTAGCGCCAGTTTGCACGTGACTCATACACTAACGCACACTCAATAGACTGTCTTTAAATGCTGTGTTCTTGCGTTTCATTCGTTAAAATATGATTCTAAGCCATTTTCTAGGTGCAAACTATGTTTACACCCAATGTTATACCCAATAAACACACTGCAAAAGTCAAATCGAACGAGAAACGACCAAGTAAAAAGTAAGGTTGTGATTTCTGTATTTCCGTTGAGTATAAAATAAAAAGAAAATTTACCTTTTTTCGGCAACGCACTCGTGAAAAATACTAATTTTTTTCACCGCACTCGATGAAATATATTTGGTATTCACCTTAAAAAGGTAAATATCCTCTATATATTACAAGATAGATAACGTTCGTACATCATAAATTTGTTCACAGTGAAGGCTCCTCAGACGAGTTCTCGCATCTTACACGAATCCCGAAAGTTTTGCCAGAGGGGGTCCGACTTTGACAACGTTTTTTTTCTTAGTTGACGAGGGGAGAGACGAGCCAAATACCACCATAAGCGGACCAACATCGGCCCGCCAGCAAACGCCAGCAACGTACCGTTGATGGCCCAACATGGAATGCTGGCTTTGAAACCTTGTGATTTTTCAGGGGATCCAGGCCAGTATTGCTATAACCCTATAGTGTTGTGATTTTTCAGGGGGGGTCCGAACCCCCTGTCCCCCCTCTGGATCCACCCATGCGAATATGCACAGTCTCGCCAGAGCCTTTACTGCTTGTTTATTGAAGAGTTAGAAAATTAAGCACACCTTCTTCGAAAGATGTAGTTTGTATCCTCGCGAGCTATATAGCCTACAGGAGTTCGAATAAAACTCAGTTCTGTTCAATGATCATGCATGTACATCATAAGTCAGATCTCAGTGAAGGCTCAGACGAGTTTGCACATTTTGCGCGGATCCAGAAAAATTTGCCAGAGGGGGTCCGACTTTGACAACGTTTTTTTTTGTGTTTTTTCTTAGTTTATGAAGGGAGAGACTGTCGTACCAATGATGGCCCAACATTTAATGCTGGCTTGGTAACCTTGTGATTTTTTCAGGAGATCCATACCAGTATTGCTAGAAAACCCTATAGTTTTTTGATTTTTCAGGGGGGGGGGGGGGTCCAGACCCCATGTCCAACCTCTGAATCCGCCCATGCGCATACGCACAGTCTGGGTCCAGACCCCATGTCCCCCCTCTGAATCCGCCCATGCGCATTCGCACAGTCTCTCCAGAGCCTATACTGCTTTTTTACTGAAGGTAGTGGATATGCAAGTTAGAAAATTAAGCACGCCTTCTCCGAAAGATGTAGATTGTATTCCTTGCGAGCTCTATAGCCTACAGGATTTCGAATAAAACTCAGTTCTGTTCAATGGTCATACATGTACATGTACATCATTAGTCAGTTCACAGTTAAGACTCAGACGAGCTTGCACATATGCGCAGTCTCGCTAGAGCCTTTACAGTATATTGTTTGTATACAATATAACATGGTTTCTATCACATCACAAGACATGAAGCGCACATAGGGCTCAGAAAAAATAGAGTTCAGTTAAATAATAAAAAAAATCCTGTATTAGTGCAGGTAATCGTCTTGTTTGCTGGCATCAACGACATCATACATGGATGGACTCTAAACACAGTAATATTTCCCAAAGCATGTTATAGGCTGTGGGAATCCCACTGCACTATGGATGACGCACCCTCAAACAGCGACCTATCTAATATAGGTCACTGCCTCAAATCAGAAAATAAATTTGTTTTCAAAGTTTTAGTTGTGTTCTAAATTTCGGGAAAGGCGTCATTTCCCTCGCATTCAGTAAACAAGCAGTAAAGGCCCTAGCGAGACTGTGCGTATGCGCAAACTCGTCTGAGCCTTCAATGTGAACAAATTTATGATAAACGAAGGTTATCTATCTTGTAATATAACCATATTCTAGCAAGTCTCATTAGATGAGCGACGTGGGTAATGTATAAAGTTTATCATCTTGTATAAACCAGCAGTAGAGGCTATGGCGAGACTGTGCATATGCGCAGACTCGTCTTGGCCGACACTGTGAAACATATGACGAAAAACCGTTGCTAATGTTGTGGGTGTTTGCAAAAAAATAAAGGCGCAGACCAGCCGACGCATCGGCGCATTAGCTATGCTTAAATAAATAAATAAATAAATAAATAAATAAATAAATAAATAAATAAATAAATAAATAAATAAATACTAGATTCTGAGTAACACAAATTAATGTTGAGCTCATTGAAGTTCACAAACTTCTTGTTCCAAATTCTTTCGGCACTAATTGATCAGACTAGATTCTTTAATGAGCTTGTTCGGTTCTATTATTGATCAAAGTCAAGAATATTATTCATTTAATGATGGTCCCTGGATTATATTATGATGCAAGCGGACCGTGAACAAGTTTAACTGACCAGTTAATTGTCCAGCTGTAACAACGCATGAAAAAGGGCATTATTATTATTAATATATTCCATTGCATGCCTAAAACACCTACTAAGAATCATCCGTGCCATGGATTCTAGTAAAAATGCAGCCAGGACAAATGTTCCAGTAATCGACTGTTAAAAAATATGGTAAACTGCCACTAACGCAAGTGGCAAGGCACGACACGGCACGGCAGGGGCTTTCCTATCCCTGACACATGTCAAATCGCCAGTAAAATCATTATTTCGGTAAAAAATAATGTATTTTTGTATTGGCAATTGTTAATAATACTATTTGCAGATGAGAGAGCGAAAAAAAAATAATACGGAATTACACCTCTCAGTGCTTCGGGAAAGGAAAAATATATTTCTGGCGCGGCAGATTTCGGCGCAGCGGCGCGGTACGGTCCTGGCTTTCATACCCAACAAATTATAGTTCATTTCAATGTTTATAGATAGCAGACTTGCAGATGTAAGATTGTTTCGGATTGGTGGATAATTTAGATAGTCCGTTTCAATGAACATAGATAGCAGACTTGCAGATGTAAGATTGTTTCTGATTGGTGGATAATTTAGAGTAAAGTTGATTATAGACAGCTGCTGCTGAAAAACGCTTTCTGCGTTCAGTGCTATAGTGTTCTATATATGCCTACAGCTTATTATTCTGTTTATGGAGTCAATTCATATACTTGTTCGAACAGAAATGATTATATGTACCTAAAAGTAGCAGATTTATTCATTTATTTGGCATAACAGTACCAAACCGCACGGATTATACCATTAAAATTTGTGTAAGGGAGGTAATCTCTTTCTACAGTTAATTTTTCTGTCAATGGGGTCAATTTGTATAATATTTTAGACTGAACAGATTATTTGGACCTAAAAGTAGCAGATTTAACTATTGATTTGTAATTACATCGACAACTTACTTCAATTAAAAAGTTAAAATATGTGTAAGGGAGGTAATCTGTTTCTACAGCTTATTATTATGTCCATGGGTCAATTTGCGTTGTATTTTTGACTGAGCAGATTATTTGGACCTAAAAGTAGCCGATATAGCCATTAGTTCGTCATAAGACCGATAAACCACTTCAATTTAGAAAATTTAAATTTATGTAAGGGAGGTAACTGCAATTTTAGCAATTTCTCCAAGGGAAGTGACTTTATGTAGATAGAACATTTTGACACTGAACTTACCAAGTCACGTGACATACTCATCGTTGGCCATTGGATAAAATCACTTAAATCACTATGGCACTGAACGAAATTGTCTTTCTGTAGATAGAACAGAAACGCACAGCGATTTAAAGCTTATTTGGAGGAGATAGGCAAATTAAACCTTCACCAGTAGATAGAACATTTGATTCCCTTTCCAACGGTATGCATAACTCATTTTTGACCAAAATGTCACTTAGAACACTATAGCACTGAAGCGACGATCTATGACTTAGGCAATTTTTCCTGTATGCCTTAATTCATGGGCCGATCCACAGCTGTTGATGTAATATTTAAACAGAGTGGGCTGATTCTATTAGGCTTTAAATGAGAAACACGTTTTTTTTTCACTTCTAAACAACTTAAAAGATATGAATATTGTGGTTATGTCAGAAAATAAGTGATGCTCTCCTGTATCCTGATGGCAATAAACTTAATTGTATGGAAACATTGTAGGTATTCCATTGGGAACTAATTGAAGGGGTCACAGCAACAAGGTACTTAAGTCCACTTTTGGGCAAGATTAAGTTAGCATCTTTTTCATGTATAAAAAGCATTTCCTCACTGTATTAACTCCCTTTGACCATCAAATTACTAAAAAAAAAGTTGAAATTAATAGGATTTTATCATTTTCGTAAAGGTCCCAAGTCCAAAATTGGATGTTTATGCATAAAAGGGCCTAACTCCATATTTTTTTAGATTTATTCCAAAGTTTTGTTGCCTTATAATCATTATTTTCACACATTAAGCCTCAGAAAGCATCATTTCGCTTGCTAGACAGTATTTCCCGTCAAATAGAATCGCTAAGCTAATTATATACATCATAAAACCTAGACTATGGACTTAGGACCTTTGTGTCATTGAAATATGTTCATTTGTATGGAATTTACGTAAATCAACTGTTTTATCCAGGTTTTCGCTGTTGTACTCGTACGAAATAAACTCCACACACTATCATCATAGATTTAATGGACTGTCATAAACTTTCTGTATGCAATTTTTAAGTTTTATGAAATTTTGACTTAGGCCCCTTGTTGCAGAAACGAAATCGCTAAAATCAAGTTTCTCTCACTTTAAGCAGTAAAATCATTGCAAAATCACCTGAATTCACTATTTTCAAACATATCTTGGTCATTTTGGCAAGGGAAATCTACATATTTTGAGAATTGCCAAAAATTATGTTTTCTCGTTTTTTCTCCAAGTTATGAAAAATGGACTGAAGAACCTTATTGCTGTGATCCCTTCAATTGCACTCCTCTTGTTGCAGAATTGTTTTGTTTTGTATTGTTATGAGAGAGACTCCATGTTGTCTTTTACTAACCATAATTTAGCTGATGTTATTAAAACTTTTAACTCTACCTAAAGATATCTAGATGACTTACTTGATGTTGATAATGCTGATTTTGAACAAATAGTAGGTGAGATTTATCCTACTGAAATTCAGTTAAAAGAACGCAAACTCCTTTGATGCTGAAGCCACTCTTTTGGACTAAGACTTGTCCTTAACAGATGACATAATTTCATCTAAATTATATGATAAACTGGATGGTTTCAATTTTTAAATAATTTATTTCCAATTTGTTAATGGAGATGTTCCTCGCTCCCCTTTCTATGGTGTATATGTTTCGCAGCTAATTCGTTTTGCGAGAGTATGTTCTTATGCTAGTGACTTCAAAAAAAAAACACTTGTAGCTCTTCCGCTGCTGTGAGTTGGTCTGCAGTTTGTGATTCTGGTATTTCCTAATCATACTCACCTTTTGACCGCTTAGTTACTAAAACAAGGTAATTGATACCATAAAATTCTCATAGCATTGTCTAAATTCAACTAAAGAAACTCAGAGTTGTTGTTAAATACGAGGGGTGATCAGAAAGTTCGCGGAAAAGTGCTATTAAATCGCATTGCTTTTATCAATTGCAATGAAAATTCACAGATATAAACTACCATTCATAGCAAGTTGATTGAAATTGAAATTTAGAAAATGTGACGTCAGCCGTATGAGCACGAGGCACCGTTGTGACGTCACTTCGCTGGAAGCGGCCCATATGTACCTTAAGGTTGCTTTTTTGGGCTAAAACTCGTAGTTGTGTTTGAATCAATTTGTATTTTTAACCAAAAGTAATATTCGCCATTCTTCGAACATAATATGAGGTTTCTACCTTATTCCGCTGCGCTATGTATTCAAATTAATAGGTTTCAGTCCGAAGGGCAGGCCTAAAATGCGTCATTTTTTTTAGTTTTTGTAAATTTTAAACAAAAAACTTATTTTCTTGTCAGCGTTCATCACAATAATTATAATATCAGACTTAACTATCAATATTAGATCTACTGTCCTGAAAAGGTCGTTTTATGAAGTGTGTAAATAGTTTAATTTAAAGAATTGACATGTCAAAACGGGCAATGGGTTCATAGAAGTTGAATGCTTTGCCTTTTTGACAGTACTATTATTCGTTTCCATTTAAAACACCATCTGTTAGATATAAATCTTTGAAAGTTTGCATAGAATAGGTGTAAATAAGTCGTTAAATATACATGGAATGCAAGATTAGCTATCACAGCATAACATTTTTAACAAAACGTCGAAGTTTAATTGGTTGTGTAGTAAAATGTCAAAATGCAACGTAAAATGGGCCGCTTCGTGCTATATAGCGTTGCCTTGACGACAACTGTAACGCACGCACACGACAATCCTCAATCATTTTCTAACCGATCTACTACATATGTATTGTAGTATTAAGTGCTGTAATTCCAGCTCTATTGATCAAACGGTGTAGAAATGGCAACTATTTTCCACGAACTTTCTGATCACCCCTCGTACAATATTGGTTTAAAAATTCTTCTGCAAAAGGGCATATCAGGGCCAGTATTTTATGGTGATTATATTTATAATTTTCAAAAGAATTTTCGGAAAACATAATATTAGTGACCAATTCAAAGAGATATTTGAAATATATAGCGTGGAAATCATGAGCCAGTCTGATTGTAAACTCAATCACGGTTTATTGCTATGTTCCTCTTTGATTACACGATGGTGGATAAAGTCTTCGACTCAATGATGGTCCTGACGTAAAGCTTTAGTCTGATGTTTGTCTTTAGCTGGACATAACGTAGCTCAACTTGAGGTTTCCTTTAGCTTAGACTATCTGTGAGTCATGATCCCTTTTCCTTGATTCAGAATATGTGTTAGGATGCATTGCAATAGTTAGGAAGCCTCTATGATAACTAAGTAATGCTAGTAATTTAACAAAAACAGAATCTAGAGCAAGTTTTGGTACCAGTAAAATGCATCTAAGCCCCCCCCCACTTGATGGCTTAGACTGCTGTCGGTTCTAAGGCGGTGGTTCTGTTGTTGATTCAGTGTTGATTGTTGCATCCATTGTTTGTGGGGGTTCTGTGTTTGGTCCTTGATTTGTTATATGGTACTTTATGTCCTTTTAATTGTGCAATTTTCTTGATTGGGAAGATAGCGTTGGTTGCTTTACTTTAATGGTCTTCCTGATGCCTTGTGACTGTTAGTGTTCTGCCGCTCTTCCTCACTGTTCCGTGGTTTGGGCTGCAGTAAGCGATTATGATAGTTCTTTATCATACTCACTAAGTCTTGCGTCTTTAAAAGAATACTTTATGATATGGACATTAAACATAAGCATGAAGGAGTTTGATGCAAAAACAATTGTGACAACATGACAGAGCTTAAGAAGACAGTTTTCCTGCTTTATTGTATATGCATAGATAGGGCCTACCTGGGCCCACCAGCTTCTACCACAGCTTTTGATGAATAAATCCAATACTTCACCTACGTAATGCAGGTATAGTAAACATATGCATGAAGGAGTTAGGGGCCAAATTATATTCTTGTTAAAATGACAGCTATGATAACATAGACATTTTTTCAATATAAGTTTGATATATTTAAAACATTTCTGTTATTTTATGTACACTTTTTTATGATGGCCAAATTAAAGATCGTTTATACATATTTACAAATTTAAAATCTGCTGGTTTTAACCATCATTTTCTAAAACCAAGTTATTTTCACTGGCACGGGTATATCTTATAAGGATTGCTTATTGGCTTTTTTCATTTCAACTAATATACAGATTAAACCATATTGATAGCAAAATAACTGACATCTGCCAACGATACTTACTTAGATTCTTGTAAAATGGAACCTTGATTAAAGAGTTATCTCAATTTATAGTAAATCACTCATAGTTGTTGAAAGAGTTGACTTTCGTTCACAGTATAAGAAGTTATTTCCTAGATGCGACTCTAGTGTGTGGCTATGAAAAAATGTGCCGTTTTACCCGAGTCCTCTTCTAATGAACATGAAAACATTTTGAAAATGAACGTCCATCAGCTTATCTCCCTTGCAGTTAAGTAAAGAGCCAATCTGGAAGTAAAACAAATAACATCTAAAACTTCTGTGTTACATCGAAAATTTTCTTTGAAGATATTTTTGATAACCGCTTGTTAATCTTTCAAAAATATAATTTGCGTAAGCATATACAAATAGCTCCCAATAATTTGGGCGTAGACCCTGTTGGTGTTTCTTTTCATGATCAGTATTAATAGGCCAATATATGATTTATCTTGGTACATATCTATTTAGCGAGCATCCACACAGTTTCGCTAGCGTTTTCATTTCTTGCATGCACTAAACCTGGAAGATGGTCAAGGCTCATTTTTTATTTATTTTTTTTTTGTTTTTTTTTTTATATTGGATAAGTTTATCATGCTCTTTTACACATAATTGAGCCATGGCATGGGATTTCCAACAATGTGGTATGTGCGACCAGCAAAGTCTCAGATCAGTCTGCGCATACGCGCAGTCTGATCAAAGCCTTTGCTAGTCGCTTGAATATTCCATGATTCTTTTTTCATAAGATAGCAGCACATGCACGTACAAACCTACATTATTGGATATTTGATAATCAAACATAATCAGCTGACCAATATGCATTTTGTAACATAAAATTCCTACTAAGTATCTTTAGAGATGTTGGGTGCCTTTGCTTTGATGCCATTGTTTGAGACAAGTGAGCGTAATTTAAAATTAATTTTCTTAATTTCTATCAAAAGCATATGTTGTAGGTGCTCATAAAAATCACCTCAATGAGAGGTTTCTTTTGAGCACCCACAACAAATTTTCAAACCTATGGATGAGAAGGTAATCACAAATTTGCTCTAAGTGCTTACCTGTCTTGACCTATGGAGTCTGATATATTGTTTATGTTTCAGGGGTATGTCGAGCATCTTGTATCTACGATATCTGAATGGTTAATAGCTATTGCAGACGTGCTATATTTTGCAACATTTTACAAAGAATTTAAACTGTTTCGTGTACTACCGCCAAAAATAGTGTATTACGATTCAGAGACAGCTAAAGAGTCTTTGCCAAACCTCAATGTCAGCCCAAAAGCATTTAGCCACAGTTTACCAAGTTAGCTGCAACAGTGATGGTGCACTCTATTGAATTCAAAACAACAAAACAAGATCAATTTGACGTCACCGTCAGCAATACATCTGCGTGTAACATAATTGTGAGAGTGGATTCACTAACAGCGACCAAGAACTCAATATGTTTTTGTGTACCAAAAGCAGCACTACAGCATGGAATTAGAGAAGAATCAGCGTTGATGGATAGTGGGTATATGTCATAGTATAAGGATTGGCTCTTTTAATATATTTATACCGAATAGAACAAATCATCATACCTGTGTTACCATTATGATGTATTTTCTTTTCAATTTATTAACCTTTTGTTTACTAATGGATTCTTCTTTCTAGTTTGATACAATAAACTGCATATATTACATTGTACTTAGCTTGGTGTCAGCTTATAATTAAAAAAAATGTAGTTTTTTGTATGAAGATCTTATTAACCTTTACAAACAGTGTAGGCCCTGATTAAATGCAGCATAATGCTGCATTTCATCTGGGTTTTCATTATTTGCAAATGTACTCGTTTTAGGGGTTTAAAAAACAAAGGGTTTTCAGGGGTTCCTGGTTGAATTCTCAAAAATGCTATGGTTTCAAACTAAAGTTTTGATTAGCAAACAGTGTAAACTTAATGGTCTATTGCTGTGATATCTCATCTGATGATTCACTAATTGGCAATACTTTCTTACATTTGATCACGTTTTAAGTACTTTTTGTTATACTTGTAACGTATGATACATCATATGCATGCATTTATTTAAATGCTTATTTGAAGTCTGTGTTGTTTTTTTAAAAAAATTGTTGTGATGCCAAAATTATATGTAAAACTGATACTTAAAGAAGTACAATCTGTATTTTGTCTTGGTTACCAACATCTTTATTAATTTGCAACTATTTTCGGTACATTAACGGAGCATATATTAGGTCAAATATCCATGAAATAAGTAGGATCGATATGTTTAATTATACATGCATATAACGTTAGTTATAAATAACATACCTATGTCAAATAGCATACGCTAAATCATTGCATATCACACGAATGAAAATGTAAGCAAGAGACTGATGACGTACATGTAAGTAGAATTAACTATTATCTGCTGAATCGCGCAAAACAGTATTTAATGTATGTGCCAAACAATATTCTATATCATGTCTGATTATTTTGGTATTTGAGTAGCTCCAATCTATTGCAATAATAACGTAACGCCCTTGCTATGAGATTGATAGAAGTCATAAATAAAAAAAAGACTAAATGTTTTGCAAAGTAGAAGAGTTTAATAACTAAGAGAAAGCTACTTATGTTGTCCAAGGGAACATATACTATATGTTCCGAATATATGATAAGTGTTCCCTTCGCCAACATGAGTATCTTACAGCATAAGTAGGTTGCTCTTAGTTATGAACATGGAAATTAACATTAAATATATGTTCTGTAAAGAATCGTCAAACCTAATTTTTAACTGTAAGATATCTTTGAATGAAAAAACGGACATAAATTCATAACAATAATACTAATATAGTACGTGCGTATAGTAATAATGTTAATAATGAGTTTTTCAAATAATTTCTCATTATAAAAAAATGTTTATAACATTAATGTATTGTGACAGACTGCTTGCTTTGTTGTCAACCCAATCACATTTGGCAACTTTGCGTTCCTCTTTTATTGCATACATGTGGGTCAAACCTCAGACTCTTTGATGGTTCTGACTTAAAGACGTATCTATAGATCAGAGGGTTGGGGCCTAATGTTGCGTCTGTTGTGGGGCCCACCGCGGTTTAACTGTTGGATTTATTTTGCTCTGGACATTATTCACGCTGTATGTACTGTTAAGTCCTTATCCTTATTTTATCACCTTTTTATAGCTTGATTTATATGTACTATGAGATGATTCATCAATATTTTATGCGAACCAAACATCTTTGTCTTGATCCACATCAGAATTAAGGGTGAGGCTGGTACCGCTAAACATTTTATTATTTTACTGATCGTTCCAAGGTGGTACTTTTTTATGGATCATTTTGTTATTTGTGTTTGTTATAATGTATTTTTTCCTTGCAGCTTTGTGACCACCTGCTTGGAAAGGGCTTCCCTCTCATCTCTCTTGTGCGTGATGTTTTCGTGTATTTTATCACTTTCCCATGTTGTTTCCTTGGTTGGGTTCGGTATTTGATTGTATCGATTCCTGATCTTTGCCTTCGTCTTTACTTTGCTACAAATGTTTTCCATATTGTAAAACAGTAAAATATATTATGTCAAGATATTCGTTCGTTTGGCATTAAGTCAGCAATCTGTTATTGTTTTGAAATCCAAAAAAAAAAGTGAAAACGACCAGGGAATACCACAATCACACCCTGCAGATCAGCCCATGACACCATGAGGACATGGTACAAAACACTAACAGTTACAATAAATACAATGCAAATGGTTATTTGCTAATCAAAGCGCCCGCCATGAGCAGAATATTCAACACAATGATCTAAAACAATGGAGATTAAAATGATTGGTTACAAACAAGGACACAAAATAATAACAATAGATCTACCAATAACAACACACACACACACACACACACACACACACACACACACACACACTTAAAAAGTACTGAAGTAGTATTATTACAGCAATATGTATAGGACATCTTAAGGTTTCACAAGTGGATGTGCAAGTTCAATGATCAAGATTAACTATTCTTACTGTTAATATGTAATAGCCAACCCTCTCACTAAATAATGCTATGAGTAATTTGCTAATATAACGTAATATATAAGGATCCTCTGCGCTCATTAACCAGACAAATTTTTGATTTGTATTGTCAAGAGGTATGTTTTTATATTTCAAATAAATACTATTTAAAATGGCCAATCTTGTTTCTTCAAGTTTTGGACATTTAAGTAAGAAATGCATGTCATCTTCTACTTCAACATTACATAATTTACAGCTTCTTTACAATACAAATTGTTGATTAAGTGTTTATTGTAACGCTCATTGTTTGAGAGAGTTCTACGTTTGGTTCTTGCTTTGCAATCATCTTGTTGAGGAAGAGAGAGTTAGATGATTTAATTTAATTGCCTCTTAGATGTTTTGTGATTGTCATAATGTTCTCTGGCTGTTCTTAGCGTCATTTTGGGGTTGGTCTGCGTTGTGTGATTGTGGTATTTTCAGGTCTTACTCACTATTTTGTCAAATTATTTTTCTTATATTTGTAGCATTAATACTAGCGTAATTGCAAATAGCCATTTCACGTGAATAATACAGCATACATTCTACTTCTAATTATATGAATAAAGGTGTAAACATAAACATATTAATGCTCATCTGTCCAGAAAAGATCTGTAAAAGATATTTATGTGTCTGAAATCATTATTCGTGTATAACCTCACCCACATTGTTTTGTACTTTCTGATGTTAACCCTACATCTCTATGTGTCTAATTTATGCCATTGAATATAATTTAATTCCTTATAGGAACATTATATGCAAATAATGGAATAAACTGCTATAAATCTCTCTCTCTCTCTCTCTCTCTCTCTCTCTCTCTCTCTCTCTCTCTCTTTTATAAGATATACAATTGTTATGTATGTAATTTGTACTTCTAATAAATGAATAGATGAAACTCTTGTGAAATATTATTATAGAAATAACTTTGACGATCATTGTCATTACACACTTTCCTTGAGTCAGTCATAGTTTGTTTTTTAGTTTCAAGTCATTATAGAAAATGTTGTGTAAAATTTTATTATGTCGTTAATCCCACGCGTTAGTCCTTGATGTACCATTTATCAAATGATATAAAAACGAATTATTCATCATGTAGATAAAAAAAATTAATGAATGTGACCAGAAAATGAAACAATCACAGAATGCAGATCACCCCATGGCTCCGCGAGAAAGCTACACAGAAAACATACAGCCTTAAACACAACCAAAGAAAACCAACACCCAAAAGCCCCTTCCCTAAGCAACACAACTACCGATCCAGAAAGGAAACAAAGAACCACGCCTCAAAACAAGCCCTTACACATAAAGGCAGCAACAGCAATCAGGGAATAAAATATATCTGAATCACGACTTACGTTGAAATCGGAGAGGTGTTCCATTGCGGTTCTCACATTTGGTGACTTTTTTGAAATTGTAATTTAAATAAGCTGGCAAGGCGTATTTATAATAATATGTAATAGAAAACTTATGTGCATAATTTCAAAATCTTTACCGTTACCATTTTTATAAAATTGACAAGTGTTGAAACAGCTTTGTTTTACTTCCTTATATAGAAAGGTTATGTGTATGTAAATAAGAGAACAGGTCAATATGTAAATACAGTGTTTATTAACAACAAATAAATATACACATAACTGACACAATACATAGATATAGTTAATTGGTAATATTACAAAATGGCCCTTGGACCCTGGGTCGTTCACCTCACCTTGACGTTTTGTAGGTCATAGAAAAGCATAGCCCCTCCCTAAATTAACTAATAAGAGATTTGATTCATTAGTAATTTCACTAAGACTCTTTATGGAAAAGTATACACTTTGTTGAAAAATTTAAAAGAATACAGAAACAACCTTTTGATATAAGTATGTAAAACATGTCACACCTGTGGGCATTTTTGGTCAAAGGGCATAATTTGAACAAGCTTGATATGATGTTTCATTCCAAATATTATAGACACAGTGGTTTCAGACATACTATTTTTATATGCTTTCTTTATATAAGGCTATGTAGAACATGTGAATCCTGGGGAGTGGCTATTTGTAGCCCTAGATGCATACTTTGACCAAAAGTGGTAGAATATGACTTAGTGATTCTTCATAACAAATATGAAGGCTCTAGGCATTGTGGCTTCAAGCATGAATAACCTATATAAACATGCAATCCGTTTTGGCTCTAAGGTCATAATTTGAGTAAACTCGGTAAACAACCAATTGATGATTCTACATGTCAAGTATCAAGGCTGTATGCCTAGTAGTTTAACACAATATATTTTGTTTTATGTTTTCTTACACAAGTCCATGTTAAACATGTGACCATCTGGGTGGGGCTATTATTGGCCCCACATGCATAAATGGAATTGAAGTGGTAGAGGTCATAAAATGATGCTACATACCAAATATCAAGGCTCAAGACCCTATGGTTTCAGACAAGAATATCTTATATGTTTTACCTATATAAGTATATGCAAAACATATGACTAACAGGACTAGGCCAAGGAATATACTTTGTCATCTCGAAAATCTATTCAAGCCCATGTGACTTAGACATACAGCGAACTGGTACTATTTGAATAATTATTGTTATAGTTAAAATCCAGTCATTAATTTAGGGGGCGATTTCCTTTGAATAAATTGCGAACAACCCACAAAGCACTACGGACGATGGACATCCGACGGTCACAATAGCTTTGGTGAGCTAAAGACATATTAAAACGTTCAGATAACAACAATATATATCGCAGCGACATGAACATAATTTATACACAACCATTTTTGAACATCACAGCAATTTAAACATCATTCATGGCCCAGGATATAGGTGGGTAACAGTTTGATTGTATAAACACTTACTTAACGTATTGTACAATCGATATATGTATTGCAAAATGTGTTGACTGAGAAATTAAAATAGTAAATATTGGTACATATGAGTCAGCAAAAGAATTTTAGTATCGCTAGCATAGAGTAGAATGAAATTGCCATCTTGAGCATAAGAATGGATGCAATTTGCATCATCGTCAAGACAAAATCACAGAAAAGTGTAGTGTCATCAAACCATTCATAGCTCGCATACACATATTCATCAAGCATCCTACATTTCCAAAAATGTGATATGTGTGACCAGCAAAGGCTCATGCCAACATGCGCATTCGCGCAGTCTGATCAGAACATTTGCTAGTCACATAAAAATTCTATGACTCTTAGGCCACTGACTAAACATCATTTGGAATTTCTAAACTTAAAAAAGGGGCTGCACAGGCTCGTCTAAGTCTTCAACTGTCAAAATACCACAATGTTGGAAATCACAACCATAAACATTAGCATTTTTGCCTACTGGTTTGCTGTACATAGACACTAAAATACTTTACTTATATTTGATAAGTGATAAATGTGTACACTGAAACGAAGTAATAAGTGGCAATTTTTCGATTTCTTTCTTCTGACTAAGAGCATGGGTTTTTGTCCATTTAGGTGCATTTCTATGGATGAATTAGTCAAGCGGTGCTTTGGACGCTTTTTTTTATCCCATCACGATATTTTGGTTTCAAAATGCAAAAGTCAACATTTTGAAGAAAATGAGGGCTTTGATGGTAGTTATAATCGAATTGAAGTATATGTAATCACAAACCTGTGAAGCCAAAATAAAAAACACACACCAAACACCTGAATTTTTGCTAATGAACGATTTTTATGACTTTAAAAAAACTAGTTTTCCCCTTTTCTGATATTTTCAATACCTTACCACAGATAATAAAGCGTACAGAGCAATGCAAATGTTTGTATGCAAATTGCACCGTTAAAGCTAAAACTTTTATAAAGCTGCTGATAGTGGCTGCATTTATGTTCACGTGTCACAAAAAGTTTGCTTCTTTTTCATCTTATATCACAGCTATTATTAACAGCTTCAAACCATTTAAAATTTAATGAATAAAGTATCCGAGGAATATTTTATATCACACTAAAATTGTGACTTTTTGATATGAAGGTACCTTTACTCAGAATTCGCCTGTGCAAGATCTACCAGTTATTTTGAAAAAACATAATTTTTAGAGTCTCGAAAAAGCCTTGGTTTTCTTTTATAGAATTATAACTTTGAAAGAGCGATTTGTACTTTCTTAACAAGCACAAACAGTGTAAGGCGGTCACTTATAACTTTGGTTCTGTGTATATGATCATATATTATTGCACCTTTTGAGTGATATTTAAATGTTCTACATCAAATAGCGCACAATGCACAAAGTGCACATGCATGCTGGTCAATAAGGCAGTTAGTGTATGGTTGTGCGTATGAACGAGAGATAATCCACTCGCTAAAGCTCGTGGATTATCCTCCGTACATACCCACAAACCATACAATAACTTGCACATGTAGCGTCATGGAGTGATATAACGCCATGTATTAAAACATTGCATGTACTTAGCATATGACATCGCGTCTTGTTGTGATATCACTTGTGCTTAAATCGATAAATCAATCTTGGCTTACATATTTTGAAACGTTATTTTATTACTTTCATGTTGCGTACCTACAATTAAACAATTACATAGAGGATCTGTCATGAGTGCTCATGTTTTATTGAATTTATTAAACGAGTCGGGGAAAGAGATTAAATGCGAGGTTTGCCAAGCATTTTATCTTTTTTTATGTAATATATTTATCATATGAAGTTTTATACTTTGAAATCTCATTTCTGCCGTAAAAGCGTTATAAACGGGTAGGTGCATTAAGAGGGTATTTGCCCCCCCCCCCCACTATGAGGCAAAAAAATAAAAATTGCTTTTCACAAGTTTCTTCTTATTAGTTTATTAGATCAATAGCCCAAGTGTAAAAGGATGGGATTTATTCTATTTTTACCGTTGCTATAGTAACAAAAATGGCTGCCAAAATAGGCTGAAAATAGGAAAGTGACCATTTTGGAGCAAATTTAAGACGTTTGACAGAGAAATTAACATAGAGCACAAGCAAATACCAAAAATATATTCTAATAGAGGGTGAGAATTATCATGGCACACAACATATTAAAAGGTTTTTTTTTGGTATTCGCTTGTGCTGATATCTAATTCTTAAATATTCGGTCTGAAAAAGCTTTGAATTTAGCCCAAAATGGCAATTTCTCTATTTTAGGTCTATTTTGGCGGCCTTTTTGTTACCATAGCAACCATTAAATTTAAATAAATGCCAGAATTTTACACTTGAACCATTCTTCTAATAAACCAATAGGATGAAATTTATGGAAAGCAACTTTCGGTTTTTGGCTCTAGAGGGGGCCAAAATAGCCCCTTAATGCACGTACCCCTTTGTCATTATTTATGCAACGTTGTTAGGGACGTCATAACGTTTCCCGTAAATCTGTAAATCACTAGTGGTTTATCGATTTTATAGCATGGCGTCATTTCACACGCAGACGCGACGTAATATGATAATGCCAAATTATTGACGTTTCCAGGCAAAAACTGCGACCTCAAAGTAAAATAAATGTTATATGACAAACCGAATCTAATTTTCGCGCTACTATCTTTTTTAATTTATACCCAACAACAAAAAGAAACGCAAACATGTACAGTAACATTTCCCAAATTTCGTGAAGGTAACTCATCTATTTTCACTGATCTAAAGTGTGTTGATCGAACAGTGCATCATATGAATTTCACACATATAGATTCCTTACACTTTTTAAAAGAACGTGGCAGGGGTCATTTTAAATGTCAAAGATTGATAAGTTAGAGGTCAGCCCGCGTACAGGCAGTGCACTGGCCACGCATCAAACCAATACTGATTCCGATGTCATTCGATGGAAATCATTGCCCATAAAGGCGCAACACAGTGTCCATTTCAGGTCGTGTTCTAACATCATGATGACATATGACGATACGTCCTAAAATGTCCCAAACATGTTCAATAGGTACTAGATGAAGACTTCTAGCTGGCCACGATAGTGTTACGATGTTCTAAGTTTTTAGTAAGTCTGCGGACAAGCATGGCGCATGGCTTAGCACATTAACATGTATCAGAAAGCACATAAACAATGTACAGATACACTGTATAGTCGAAATGCCATGTGAAAAGTAGGGTTGATCAAGCGCGTGCAAAAGTTACTTACAGGTTGAAATTGAGCAACTTGTTCATACAAGGTACAAGTATGGATACTCATTGATGTTACACTGAAGATTTGTTACAAAACGGAAAAGTAGTAACGATTTTATTGATTAAATTAGATTAGCCTAAAAAGGTAAACTGAACGGGAAAAGTTACTGTATGCATTTCTATTTTGTCAGGTATATTAATCCTTTTACAAAAACTATGAAATGCTTCCCCAATTCAGTTAATAAATTTAATAAACACAGTTTGCGATAAGAAGGCATTGACTGAAATATATCATAAGTTAAAATATCCAGAAATTGACACATTGATATGTACAATGAACTAGTCCAAGTGTATTGTTTTAAACATGGTGGAGTATACAAAGATTAACATGGGACTGAGTATATTATGAGTCACGCTTTATCTATCACACACAATTTCACTTTCAAAGCAACCACTATGGCATGTTTGGTCCCAATAAGTACATTTCTTTGTTCAGCTTCTTTCACTAAAGATAAATTTTAAATGAAACATCATTTTCTTCAGCACTGCAAATGCTATCAAAAGCTGGGTATAAGTTTATGTCAGTTTGATTTAACTCGAAATATCCCATTAAAATTTTCTGTAAATTAAGAATTGACACAAGTTTTGGTTGGGCTTGGTAATTATTATTTACATAAACTCCAAACGAGGCAACATCCGCTCCATGCGCACAACAGACAGCCAACCAAAACATTTCTGGAACTGTGACGTCATTTCCGATTGTCTCAAAATGGCTCTCATATGCATATGTTCCGGACAGGAGATAGACTTCTGGTAGTTCATGGCCGTACTTAGATGTATGAACCTCCTTATTATCATTGTAATGTATGACTGGAATACGGCATTCCTCGCGCTCGAATCTTCTAACTGACTGCATGACTTTCTTCCATCTGGCGAAAACGGTAGGCTCCATTGGTGCTGCGTTTGTTAATGTATTAGTCGAGAGCCGTTTGGACAATGTTCCACCTATAATATCAGGTGATATAAGCGGGGCGATTCTGTAGCCGCTGAGGTCGAAATCCGATGGTATAGCCTGTCTTTCCCCAAGCTTGCATGTGTCAGTCTGACATGGATCTGCTATATCCTCTATTGTACACATGCCTCGTCTTCTGTCCTTATAGAACCAGGATATAACATTGGAACCTTCACGAACCAGACCTATAAGAAATGAAATAATTACTCATTTAATTTCTAATACTCGACAGTATACCATATATACAGAAAGCACACATCTTCACAACAACGTCACATTATGCGTTTTTTAACGTTTTGTTTCGGCTAAGCAGGAGCTAAAGAGACAGCACTAGTCATGATTTCGCTTAGCATATGTAAACAATCAGACGGGCCTGCACATGTTGGTTAAGGCTCACACCAAACAATAGTTTTTCCCATAAGCTAGCTGTTTACTCGGGGGGGGGGGGAGCTTTTTGGGGGGGGGGGTCTCTAATAGTTTCTCCATACGTAGGCTCGGGCCCAGCATCTACCATTCACACCCCAAAAATATCAGGAATATCAAGCCCCCCCCCCCCTAAAAAAATATTTATAGTTTTAGCAACCCCAAAAAGAATTCCCAATTATGTACCTTATCCTTAAGAAACGACCCTAAAATGCATAGAAAACACCCCTAAATATAGGCCAATTTGTGGTGACCCCAATACATATCTACAAAATCTTCATACCCCTAAAAAATATTTATTGTTTGGAAAACCCCTAAATACTGAAATTCAAAATTTTGAACCCCAAAAGAATAACCCGAGCCTACGTATGTATATAAATTTCAGAGTACCCCCCCCCCCTGGGACTGCATACAGTAAACGTGTAAAACGGCCACTCTCATAAAGACATGAAATTGATTTTCAAGACCAATTATCACTTAATGCAGGTCAAAAGTATTGCAGAATGCTTCAAGGTGAGCATTCTGCAATACTTTCGACCTTCATTAAGCTACCATTTGTCATTAAGATCCGTGTTTTGTCTACGTTTTATAGGCCGTTTTACACAGGTTTTGCTGTATGTACTTTTAAAGAACTATTTATCACATATGCCATAAGCACCACTATCCAATGTGCTGGCAAAATATCCAGTCGCTGCAGATACATTGCATCTAGTTGTGTTTGGACTGGGCCAAGGTGATAGGTTATTGCTCAAAGCGAACACACGTTATGAAAATATGATAATTTTCTTACCGATCAATTTCATCAAGCGTTTTGGGTGCTCAAAACCCCGTTTCATTGAGAGACAGTTCTTTTGAGTACCCACAAATAAGTCTTGATTAGGAAATAACAAAATTAAAGTTTAATTACACACTCTCTGCTGGAGGCTTGTCTGAGGGATTATCTTATCTCTAGTTAGCTGGCTTTGCCAAACTGTGTAGATGATTATTCAGTTGCTCATCTGAAAAGTAGCACTTTTGTTTGGAAATGCTCAGACAAAGAGACCAAAAGGAACTGTAACCTTACGTTTTTAGAAGTGTGGGGTAGAAATACTGTGTATTTGACCCAGTTGACACCACCCTCGATCGTAACCCAGAAGGTACTGTGTAACCTATCAATCTCACGAACCAAATTTGATAATGAAATTCCAAAGATGGCAGATTTCATAAATGAAATCAAATTTGATTCAATATATTTTATCAGATGACGTCGAGTCTGGGAGTAATATAAAGCCATATACATGTAACAACTAGTTTAGGGATTTACATGTTAGGTAACATGATGTAATAATGTCCATGACAACGATGCGCACATATTGACAACATTTTTAGTTTTCATGCCAAACGTGCGATTTTAAAGTAGTTTTGATGCCGTATGATAAAAAGAGAATATTTACTTGCTTTAGGTATATACCAAGTATATTTCATCAAGAGCGGTGAACAATCAGCGTTTTTAACGTGTACGTAGCCCGAGTAAGAATGCTGATATTTGCACGTCACGAAGTGAAATTTTTAAAAAGGAATCTGAAGGACTTTAGAAACGCACCACCCGCTAAAATATTAATTTATTGTCAAAATGTTATATTTTAATAATGTGAAAAATTAGATTGACAAGTACCTTCATTTAGCTTGCATTTAATAAGAAAATCGAAATGCTGTGGTTTATGGTTGCCGTGACGTCGCGTTTATTCTGAGACATCCCAAACTTATAAAGTCACAGAGTATCAATACCTTCCATGATGAGCGCAAAAAAGTTTTCAACCCGATGTTTGTTCTCAGAAGCACAAGGAAAGACAAAATCAAATCATGAGGTTTTAGGCTTCTGGTAAAGTTAATTTCGTCTAGGTGACGTCATTATTTTATTTGACGTAATTGGCTCTTTATATCCTCAGGAACAGGAATACTCAAATTTTTTTAGTGCAACAAGATACTCCGCAACCCGTTGCGTAGAAGACGAAGTATCGCGACATGCGCGCACGTCATCCGCCTGCTATTGCTGTTTGAAAAATTAAGACTGACGTTAGCAAAGAAACGCTGCGACTTGGAGTGTAATTAAACGATTATTTTCGATTATTTCTGAACATTTTCATGGTTTTCCGTTGGTTAAGACATCTTGCTACCAGCTCAAAGTGTTTGCTTCTAAATTGAACTAATCTCACAGTTATCAGACGACAATTGTTGAAAAACACTAACGTCAGTGTTACGTCCGAATAAACCGCATAAACAAATCGAAACTATGGCAAATCATGGTCCATTGTGTAAGCGGATAGAATAGAAGTGATAAAGAAAACACCCTCAAATCAACCATGTGGAAGAGACAGGTAAGATATAGTTGGTGCGTTTCTAAAGTCCTTCAGTATACTCCAAGGATAATTGCAGTAAGTAGAACCTAACTACTTTTCCTGACCGTTTCTTGTTCGATTTGATAGTTTCATTATGTTAATTGGGTATATTTTTATTACCTATAAACAAACTTTGCACCTAGAAAATGGCTTAGAATACAACTTTTTTTACGAAATATTCATAAGAAAGCAGTATCTAAAAGTCTTTCAACTGTGCAAGCCTCGAATTTTATCACCTCTATATGTCGATTAAAAAAACAATAATACACAATCATTTATGTAAGATATTCTGTTTTATCCTGGCATATATTCATTATCTTACGATAGGGAACATTTTTGAATACTGACCTATCTTCTTTGGGCATTGTGGGTGCATGCGACATAGGGACACTTCGAATCGAACTATAGTCCCTACTATAGTAACTCAAGTTTTATTTGAACATCGATAGTCGCTACTAGGGTGACGTCACGAACATACTAGAGATCAACGGCGGTTCGGAGCACCGTTACTCTAGTAAATAGGCTGGTTCCCTACTCTAGATCTATCAAGCAAGATGGGTTCAAGATCAGTCAGTAGCCTCAAAAAGGATTTGTTTGTTTTAAAATAAAACCTAGCTGAGCATAATTTTGGTCCCACTTATCCGTAATTGATTATTAGAAAAGGCTGTGCAGTTTATTACATCATTTTTGTCTACGATAAAGAATTGAAGTGGAGCATACAGGGCTATTCTTTTTGTTTACTTGCCAACCAACTAAGAGTTCCAACTGTAGCCGTTTGGGTGTAAACTGGCGTGCGCATCTAATACGTAAGAACTGTAGTAGGAACTTTAGCTCGATTCGAAGTGCGCCATGTTTGTTTACCGAATGCGTCACCAAATTCTGTGATCCACCCGACTGGTTGATTCAAACTTGTTATCAATCTGCGTCACCACGCGTCACTGAAACCACTTTTTTGGCCAAAAATGTTTTAGTGTAGAAAGTCTTATCATTATTTTGCTAAATACTGTAATACCAATCATTGTTATTGTTCACACATGTTCTTAAGATTATGAGGAAAGAAAGTCAAAGGTCATAACTCAGATGTAGCTATAAGCTACTAAAGGTAACTTGATGTCTCCATAAACCGATTATTTATAGCCATTCAGTGCTTATTACTTTTTAACATGGTGTTTAGGGTAATGTACACCCCATATTGACACAGACCCGACTTTTCAGTCGTGATATGCCTTAGCAGACAGGTCGATTCTTTGAGTATCGCGCCTGCGCAAGACAATGGACATATACATGTATTTAAATTAAAATTTAAGTTTCTAGTTCCTCTCCGTATAGAATACAGCTACATTTAAGATTGCTTGAAATGTCCGTTCATACAACAATAAATAAATATGAAAACTTATTATCAATTTACACTTTAACAGATCAAATGCGACTATACGAGCATGTTTTCTGTTATTAAAATAAACACCATTTCCATTCGCTAAATGCAAATATTGCTAAAAGGATACCATTCGGTTATAATTCATGTGGCCACATTTCCTCCTGCTTCAATGAGCAGTAAGTTCCAACTGATGATTTAACCAAGTTTCAACTGCACCAAATCGCTCATATTCTTGGACGTATTGCAATCGTCATGGTAACACATTTCGGATGAATATATGTAGCATTGCTACATATATTCATCCGAAATGTGTTAGAGTCATTGAAGTTAAACCATATAAGTCTAGCATCCTGTTTTGTAGGACATAGACAAACAGTGTAGACCCAGATCAGACGCCGTAGAACGCGGCGTCTGATCAGTGTCACCACTGTTTGCTAACACAATATTCTATTGAAAATTGAATGAAAATGAAAAATACCACCCAACAACCCTTAAAACGAATGGACAGTCCCAAATGATAAAAGTGGGAAGTTCCATTTGAGCTGTATATGATGACTTACCTTGCTCAATCATTAAAGGAGCAACAGGCCACTTCTCATCGGCCAGTGATTGTACAGTTGCCATGGTCACCACTGGCATCCGTCGCGTGGTGTCATACACTGTTGCATAGTGATCCTCCTTATAACCCAGCACCTTGCCAAATGCGCTGTCTTTGCTAAAACGCTGACACAACAGTTTTCTGCTCCCATCAACAGTAATACCTTTAGGAAGGACACCACCTGGAAATTCATTATCACCAGTAATGGTAATATAATTAAGAAATAGATCAGCTCCAAAAGTGAATTGTTGAGTAATAATTCACTGTTGGAGGTCATTTGTAAAGAAGATCAAATCACGAGCGCACAGCGCGAGTGATTTATCTTCGTACAACTGACCGACAAACAGTGAATTATTACGCAACAATTCACGCATTGGAGCTGATCTATTTAGATTCTAACACACAATAAACGACGAAAACACATTCGAAGTCTTCAGCTTCTTCCAACTTTCCGCCATTGCACTGAAGAACTCCCGCCAATACTTAGACTACGTCGCATACGTTTACATGTAATTGTAACGTCTTTCAAGCGTGAAAACGACGTTACACCGTCTAACGCCATGAATGACGTCATTTTCCAGTGACGTCAGCTAGCACACACTTTAGCTGTGAATTATTGTCCGATATATCACAGTTTGTTACCGTTGGCTCTATAGGAGAGGTGTGTTAGAATGTATGTTTTATTTCGTTTTTCCCAATGTTTTTGTCAATCGTGTACGATCATTATCAAAGGTGAGTTTAATTTTGAATTAGAAATTAATTTAATCTGGCTGAGCCATTCCAAACAGCGCCCTGAACTCCTCTGTGTTTTCCGACAGGGAGTAGTCATGGGTAATACATATTACTTCAAGGTATCACTATGTGTTTTGGCCCTGTAATGCTGGATTTTGTATATGAACTGTTGCGTTTTGATCTGTATGACAGCCACTTAATGTCAAGTGTCCTCATATTTAGCATGTTTTTTACTTCTTTGTAACTCAAACGTAGCTTATTTAAATAGTTTCATTTCTCAACCACACGCTGTTCGTTTACCTTCTACACGCGTTATTGGCTAGACCAATGGGTCAGCTGTCAAAACGTTTTAGTTTGTGTTGGAGTCTTTGCTTTTACATGTACCAGATTACAGATCATACAGTGCATTTTCTACCAGCACAGCTGCAAAAAGTACGACTCTTGCACTAATCACTTTCAGGTTTATCTCTAAAATGGACACAGAGCTGCATCGTAGTGGATACAAACTTCAATATGGCCGCGACCACACTGTTGATACAATGAGGTCAACAAGTCATGTGTACCCACCTCCGTGATAAGGGAGACACGAAAGCTCATGATTGGTGGTACACCAAACAGAGAAAACCATGACGTGCTTTTTGTTGATCTTTAGACAAAAGCCATATGTTATATGTGCCTAGTTGCAAGACACCCTGATTTTCTTGCATGCGAGAAACAATTGAGAAGACCAGCATGCGCAATTGCGCAATCTGATTAGCACCTATGCCTGCATAGTATATATAATAAACTTGCTTCACTCATCATCTTAACACATTTGCTATTCTCTGTAGCTGAGCAGGATTGTTTGATACTTACCTGATTTTAAACCCCTGAAACAAGTTTTCTTGCGATCAGGGCATAAGGGATGTATTAAAACGATAATTATATCCGAAGATAGACTAAGCACATACAGATATACGGGCAGAATCCTTTGCTATTTACAGAAACTGGAGGCTAATTTGTATTTATCTTTATTTGATACGAAAATACTCATTAATTTTCATTTGCTGTTGTCTTGTCTGGCAATCGATTGGTAGAGCACACGTGAACTATTCAATTAAACTGAAAAGTAAAGGCATTTATTGAATTCTGAACAATATAAAATTACAGTTCGCCCATAGGAGTTCGAAGATTTGTTTCCAATTATGGGAAATTGCGAGGGTAATCTGACACCATGCATGTTGTTGCGAAATCAATTGACCTTATTCGCGCGAAAAGGGCCATTCAGTCATTTTTTTCCTATGGCGTTACTTATTAATGCATAAGTAACTAATATTAGTTCATTTATGAAACAGTGGTTACTTAGCCTATAATTGTAATTGGTTTTGAAATGGACTATTCCGCAGAGGGGTGTGATCAAAGTTATTGTTCAATGAATAACGTTTTGATAAGATATTTCGTTTTTCCAAGGGTAAAGTAAAAACAAATTTAGACTTCTCTTATTAAAAGAGTATTTTAAACGTCTAAAATCGGGTGTCTTTTCAGTGTAAATGTCGGATATTCAACACCTGTTCTACCCACGGGCTGTATCTATTTTTCACTCTCGCCAGCTGGTCTAATGGTCTATAACTTAGAATTGTAATTAATATTTCTACCAAGAACATATTTCCAATTATGTGTTATCAGTGGTTTTCTGGGGCGAACTTATTGATAAATTCATAACTATAGATACGAAATTCTTAAATAAGTATATAAAGGCCCTATTTATAAATCATTGTGACGTCATTCATTCTATATTTATCAGTGTGCTAAGTTAAATTGTTTCGTTTCACCATAAAACAGAAACGAACTTTCCATTTTATTAGAAAATAGGAGCAAGAAAATGTTAAACAAACAAACAGTACAGACAATATGCATACAAGCAGAAAATATGAATAAACAGAGAAAATTACCAAAGAAAGATGAATGGCAAAACACGGAAAATAGGTCATTCGATTGGTTTGGCCGATGTCATCGAAACGCGGAAGCTAGTAGATTTTTCCTATCACCTGCAAATTCATGACTAGGGTTGAATTCCTTTCTATCTGAAGGAGGAAAATGTATGGAACTCACAAAAGTTGATTTTTTCTTAGACTTTTTCTTTTTTAAATACTGTAGATCTATATCAAGGTACGTAATGCAGTCTAACTTTTTCTTTCCCCGCGGACAAGTATTGGTTTTCATAAAAGACTGAAGATAACAAGTATTCACAAAAGCTTGCTTCCCCATCACCGTCTGATTGAATAGTTTATTAGCGAAACGTCAAGCATTTAATGACTCATTTCAAAGTCACTTTAATGTATATATCATTGTGAAAAAAACTTCATTATTATCCTTCATCTATTATTACTCATAAGAACCTTTCAACAAGGCCGTTTATAAGATGTAACACATGTTATAGTTTTTCTTGTTAAAATATCATTATTAAATTCAAGCCAGTAATTACTCCATTTTGTTACCAGCTACATTTGCTGCGGCATAGTTCTATATCGCGTCTGTTAGGGAAATAACGTCATGCACTAAAATCGATAAACCACTAGTGATTTACAGATTCTCGGGTAACGTTACATGTATGAAATGGCGTCAATTATAAAATATAACGTCGCAGACATAATGATTTTTTCCCGCCAAAATAAGATTTCAAAGTAATATGATAAAAAGAATCTAACATTCGTGCTCCTGTATTATTGAATTTATTATACTCGTTGCGAAAAAGAGTTAAAATGCTTGGCAAGCCTAGCATTTTACCTCCTTACCCCAACTCGTTTAATAAATTCAGTAAAACATGAGCAAGCATGTAAGATCCTTTAAATAATTTGAAATAACTGCTTTAGAAAAGAACTTTTAACCTTTTTCATTTAGGATACTGGTAAACATGTATTTTTACAAACAGAAGCTAGGAAGTGGAGCTAAAATATATTTAACTGGCCAAATACTCTGCTGATGCTAAAACCCAAAAATGTATTTAACTAAGAGTCTTCCTAAAATAAAATTCTTAGTAGCATTCATATAAAAAAACACTAAAAATAGACGACTAAACAGCGGAAACGAGTTTAGTTCACAAATTTGGTCATTTTTGTGTCTCGTCCCCATTTTAGCATAGAAAACAATGTGTTTGCTAACGCTTTAAGGTTTATAAGTTTAGGTGTATGTTTTAACAGTAAAGTAAAAGAAAGAAATGAAAATGGTCAAAAGTCGTTCCTTTCGACGTTTATCAACAGCAAGTGCCCCCAAAATCGCCAAAAATACTGTCTCATCGTCAGAGTATGTAATTTTAAAAATGTATTATGCTCAAATCGTTGTTTTATAAGCAGTTTTCAACTTTATTTTATTGACACACATATATGCCTTTCATTTAATGACCCTCATTTGATTGAAAAGTAAAAAACAATGTTTGGTGTATTGATGACAAATGTCCCACAATCTAATGTGAATTACGTTACCAATTTAACCATCTCATAAATTACAAATCATGCAGATTAAATTCACATCAAATATCTCTATGTCAAGAGGATATATATGTGCATGGACAGAAGAAACGAATTTGGGGATACGATTGTTTATTTTTCAAAGATAAAATGATATATGAGGTTGTATAAAAAATCTACAGTTTTGTGAATTACACTACCCTATGTGTATTATTTGTATAAGAAGAGTTACAAATATTGCAAGTGACGCCAATGTAAGAACTATAACCTAACTATATAAGAAAACATATAAGAACTTTACAAAAAGTTTTTTGCATAGGAAAAAGTAACTAGTAACATGAATCAAAGCAAATCTGTCCCAGTTAAAAAAGATCAATTTAAACCATATTACAGCTGTCATTTTGCACTAACAAAGATTAACCTATATATATTTCTGTTTTCTAGTTCTTGCTTTGGCGCTGAAAATATACTTTAATAACTTAAATGCTGTTTTTGTGTTTTTTGTTAGACCCAATTTTAACAGAAAAGTATGTATCGTTTTGTTTACAATAAATTTGCAAAGATCAGAGGACTTCATGAAAATGATTTGGTGTAATTAAACAAAACGTTCCAGATTTTGATAACTTTTACAGAATTATTTGATCAGAATATTGGGTAAATGTAACAAGGTAAATCAAGACATTTTTCCTTTTTGGACACACATATTCGCTATGCATTGTATTTGTCAGTGTTTTGGGGTGACCAATATGTCAAGGGCTATAACTCAAGAGGTACATAGTATATGTTTGTATACTTTGAATCAAATACTTTTTTATAGAAACGTACATTAATTTTTTGCAGACAGTTTATGTATAAAGTTATGAAGGTACATGTGTTCACATTTGACCACCCCTGGTATAACATTGATTTTTTGTTTAATGTATACTTCTAAGGCCCTCTAATGTTATTACCTTACTCATAGATTGGTGTATTTTTTTAAATATTGTTTCTCTTTATTTTTGAATAATGAAATATAATAGAGATGACCAATTTGAAATTTTGTTCATTGTACATGTATTTGAGCCAGTGCATGAGATTTCCAACAATTTGGTATGTGCGACCAGCAAAGCATCAGATCAGCCTGCGCATACGCGCAGTCTGATCAGAGCCTTTGCTAGTCACTAGAGTGTTCTATGATTGTTAAGCTACTGACTGAACTCCATTTGGTGTTTCTAAGCCTAAAGAGAGGCTGCACAGGCTTGTCTGAGTCTACATATGTCAAAATGCCACATTGTTGGAAACCACATGCACTGGCTAATTTAGAAATGCCAGCTTTCAACTGGAGCACTAACCTAGAACAAAGTGTTTCCAACAATCCTTCTTTAGGTCGCCTTTATTTTTCAGATCTTTCCGCTTCCTCTTCTCGTATTTACAGCTCTGTTCTGATTTACAGAAAGATTTCAACTTGTTAAGACATCTTTCTGTGGGTGTATAGAATGGTAAATATTTGTCACCCTGCTTACACCACATATTGGAATCTGCTTCGACCAAGCTGTCAGTATTGAGAGTGGGGCCAATCGGCATGTTGTACTTGAGATCATACAATGTGTATTCACACGAATCTGAAATAAATCAAACAACCAAGCAATGATAAATAGAGGTTCGTACATGAATGTCCATGTTTAATTGAATTTATTACACGAGTTGGGGTCAAGAGATAAAATGTGGGGCTTGCCGAGCAATTTGTGTCTTTTTCGCAACGAGTTTAATAAATTAAATAATACAGGTGCACGAATGTTAGATTCACATGGCATTAAAATTACTTACAAATAGCATTTTCGGCGTGAAAACGTGAATATTTTGTCATCTTTTACGCAATGTTTTAGGGACGTCATTACGTAACGTTACGAAATCTAAAAACCACTAGAAGTGTATCGATTTTTTTTACATGGCGTTATATCACTCCCAGGCGCGACGTCATGTGATAATTGTCTATATGAGGCGTAGCTCCGATTTCTATATTAATTAGACTTTTTCAAGCACTTGAAGAACAAATGGTCTGGGCGAAATTAAAAAACCTCCATGTACATTGTAGACCTCTTTTCTGTGGTAAGTCGGCCATTCACGTATTATCATGTAATGACTGGATTTTCGCCTGTGGCGCTTTAAATGAACACACTCATAAATGATTCTGAGGAAACAAATACAGGTTTGCGAAAAAGTTGTTTCCCAATTTTTATATTTATATTCAACTTTTTGGTCATTTTGCATAGAAATGTTTCAAGGTAATCTATATTTCTGCAACCGAAATATTGGTGCACTATATGCATCAAAAACATATGCTTTTATTGTCAGTTTTTAAAATATTCTTAACGTCAATGAAAAGTTACCAGTTAATCACATACACTTAACATAGGACCATATTTAGTTCGTTCTAAACGAAGAGCTGCGGATACTTCAACACTCAATTTTATGGCATAGGGTAGCATGCATCACCACTATGGAATACGGTATCCATCACACCAAATGCATTATAAACATTCCTTGGCGGACCCCTGTAGTTTCCATTGCATTGTAAAGGAAAATGCAAAGTTCTGGTGCTACCTCAAAGTTTTATCCTCATTTTTCGCGTTAAATGGAATAACCTAAACCATTTTGGTGGCGTTTCAAAACGTCTAGGGCATGTTGTCTTCCGAAAACTATGATTACAAGGCTTAAAAACTGCAAAAAATCAAATGCACGTGCATCACGTGCACCATAGCTACAGGGCTCGTGTAATTGTTTTATCTCTCCAAACCAGCTTGTCGTTGACCAGAAACATGAACGTAATAGTAGCCAAAGAGCTGTATTATATATTTTCCGAAATATCAAAAGTTCGATACTGGTACTTTTTCATTGACGCTGATTTTTAGATCAGGAATAGATCAGATTCACTGAATTTAGTATGACCCAATTTTATTCCAAACTAGCGAGTATTTCGAAAAATCGAAATTCGAGTTTTCGAGGCTTTACTGTTCTTCTATTCTAGTATAACCGTTATACTCACCTTTATTATCACCTATGCTTCTTAGCTCATCTGAAAGTAGAAGATATAGATTGCGCTCTAACTCTTGAGATCAGTGCATGCATTTAAAGAATTAAAAATATAATAATGAGTCAGTGCATGAGATTTCAAACAATGTGGTATGTGCGACCAGCAAAGCCCCAGATCAGTCTGCGCCTACGCGCAGTCTGATCGGAGCCTTTGCTAGTCGCTTGAGTATTCTATGATTGTTAAGCTACTGACTGAACACCATTTGGCGTTTCCAAGCTTAAAAGGAGACTGGAGAGGCTCGTCGGAGTCTACACTTGTCAAATGTCATATTGCTGGAAATCTCGTGTCGCGGCTCTTATACCAATCAGCATATGAAAGTGGGACACTATCTCTCCAACCTCTATGGTGTTTCGCTGGCCCGAGACTTATGCTGGATGGTACAAAATGTGAATGTGTCGGTTCTTGCAGATAGGCCGATAAATTCTAAGTCCAGCACACGAGAGATTCGTACGCATCGCATACTATTTGTAAACCCCCTGGTCAAACAAGGGTGCCTAGTGACACAAGTAGATACATGGAATATGTCAAATGTTTAGTTTGAGCGTCTGTCATACAGTATAACCTGTCTTAAGCGGCGACTCAAAAAGAAGACCGAAAATTGGCTTTCAATACCGATTATCGCTAAATGCATTTCACAAGAATTGCAGCATTCTGCAATACTTTCGAGCTACATTAAGATACCATTTTCCATTTAGACTTTTGTTTTGTCTATTTTTGAGTGGCCGCTCAAGACAGGTTTTAGTGTATTCCAGGGTTGTTAGTTTGATTAGCTTGTCTCTCTGTGATGATGCATTGCATTTGTTAGGAAGCCTCCGTGTTAGCTTAACACTGTTTGTGTTTTAACATCAACAGAATTTAGGGCGAAGATATGGCGCCAGTAAAGTGCATTTAGCCCCAACTGTGGCTTAGGTTGCCGCCCGTTCTAAGGCGATGCTTCTGTTGCTGTTGATGTATTCATGTACCTCCAATTGATTGTGGGGATTCAGTGTTGGTCTTTGTTTTGGTAAATATTACTTTGTGTCCATTATAGTATTGCAATAATGATGAGAGAACTTGATGCTTTGTTTTAATGGTCTTTCTTATGTCTTGTTACTGGTAATGGTGTGTGGCTCTCCCTTACGGGACCGTGGGTTGGTCTGCACTGTATGAGTGTGATATTTCCTGCCTGATCATACTCACTTTTCGTTTGATATGCAGCGACGTATGCGTTTAGGTTATAACCAAATACAAGATAATATGTTGTAATCAAAGAAAAGATATACAGGAAAATAGTGATATCAAATATAATATGTCTTTGAGAAAAAATAGTTATATTTCTTATGTCAAAATATTAAGTTGTATTTAACATGTGAAAAAATAAAAATCTAATTGGTATATTTGGATATTCTCTGCTTTCTTCGTTGAATTCCCCAAGCCCACTCCAGGATGCCAAACGCATAGTGCTTTCTTATAAATGGACAAAATATGTATTCATTATCTTATTTTGATCGTGAGGAATATTTTGGTAATTAATCATGTGTAATTATGCATGACGTCATCGTGCAAAAGAATATGTTATGCTTTAAAATTGTATAAAATAAAAAGAAAATTCAATTTGCCTCTCATGAAATATAGATATATTACACTTCACTCATGACATAAAAACATTTGAATATTCTTTAAATTTATGTATTTTAGTAAATAAATGTGTATACTTCAGTCTACGAGGGACTGATCCTAGTGTGATATCTCTGTAATCAGCGATGCAACATGATTGAAAATTGTACCAAATAATAACATATTCTTTGTCAATACACTGCTCTGACATTTTTTATGAAACATGAAGGAGCGACCGGAAATCTATCACAAAACAGCAATGTCCTCAATGCGCTGACCTATCAAGCAGATTTTGCATATTGGAGACATCACAATTCAGACAAGAGCAGTCTCATCATTTCGTTTTTATGGCTGCTCAATGTTCATTCGTTAGCCAATATGTTCTGTAGATTTGGTGATTTTTCCATATGATTTGGGTTTTCTATACCCTTTAATGTATGCCTATGCAACTGTCAGCAACTGGACCACTTGAAATTATGACCGACCCTTACTACCATAACAACAGCTGTTTTAAAGGTAAAAATTGCTTTAGGCAAACGAAGATTAACTGACTTTTGTCTGAAGCAATTATGAATTACCGGTGTCGATGGAGACTGATAGTAACCAACTTAAGAAAATAAAAACGAGTCCACAAATTAGGTCAAAATTTTGAGGTACACAAATTAATTGTCCAAATGTGCACTATATCGTAAAATGATGCAGTATGGAATTAAATTGAGCACAAAGCACCCATCTGAAACCAATAACAATTTTTAAAATTCTTATTTAAATTCAATTTTTTTTCTGTAAAAATAGAACTTTTTACAATATTCCAATTAAGATTGAGAAATTTTGTAATCAAAATAGTATTGGTCTTAAATATTTTGCCGATATTTGGTTCGGCATGATTTTAGTCCAAATTGATAGAAAAAAAACAGAATATTCTTGGAAATAAAAAATCAGCTAAGTATTCAAAATGACGTAGTCGACAATGTAAATGACATCATAAGAATTCCGCATTGAGCTTTAAATATTGAATCGACATACCTTGTCGCCATTCTAACATTTGAATGGATATTACAAGTAACAAAAAGTAAAAAAAAAACAGTGCAGTTGTATTTTGTAGTTTTAAAGATGCTGGGTTTGAAAGATTCAGATTCAAATATTATCATTATTCATTCTATAAAAAAAGGCCAGTGGAATGGAGGGGACCATATATAATGTGATGTAATTATTAATCGAAACAGTACATGCAGCTAGACAATATTAGCATTATTATAAAGGTAAAAACTAGATCTTTTAAGTGGTGCATAGTATGCCTCTCAAACATGTCTCCGGACAAAGCTACACTGCAACGATCAGAACTTTAGAATCATCCTCGTAAAATCTAGAAAATTTGAAACATTGAGCGAAAGAAACATTATTTGTATTAAAAGACTTTCCCTTTGGAATACATATCGAAATAGCTAGTAAGAAGTTTTGTTTTTTCAGCCAATTGGTAAAAATACCCTGTCGTGCAACAACAGTGTCGATTAATTATGTTGTGCAGTGCCAAGTTGGCTAGCTAAGCTGGCTACACTTTCTTTGAACCTCGACTTACATATGAGTGATGTCCGGAAAACTGCTATGTTTACTGATTGCTGTTAACACAGTGCAAATGCATGCTTCACACCTTGCAACATTGTCATGGACATGTATAATTAAAGTCATAAAAGCAATTTTTTATTTTCAAAACTCGAAAATCATTAACCACTAAATGACACAGCGTTGTGCCCCGTGCATTTATTTTCTTGTCAGATACCTATATGTTTTACGTCATCTAAATCAATTCCTTCGCAACTAACGTGGTGTTCTTCCGTCAAGTAACCCGTTGACGTTCTACACATCTTCACATCATGCTGATCACAGTGTCGTGTCTGTATGTACTCTCCTTGGCAATGGTTGGCGTTGGAAGAGTAGCCCTTATCAGCTGGACAGCGTCTAAATCTCACGTCAACATCACCTGTCCGTATCCATGGAGACCATGGTGCCCATGTAATATCTGAAAAAAAATCATCAACAAAAGCCTGTATTGCTACTGAAGCAGCTGCTAAATAGTACATTAGTGTAAGGTTTATCTTTCATTACACAATTGATGCATTCTTTTGATGTTAACATCAGAATTTGACAAGCCGAAAACAGTGAACTTAACTTTTGAGGGTTGACTAATGCTGATGTTAACCCTAAAAATATGCACCAATTGTTTTGTTATATAACACTGTCTCTTTTCCTGGAGTTATATAAAGGTTTTTTTTTCAAATTTATAAATTAACTCAAGTTAGATGTTCCTAGTACACTGAAAGCAAGATCATTTCAACAATTGTGCAGCTTATGAGATATGCATAAGAATTGCATTATTTTAATTACTGTATCTCAAAGAATAACCAAATTCTCAATTAAAAACATTTGATCTGTGAAATATACATAAGGAATCATACTATCTCCTGAATCAGTTACTCCAATGTATATTTTTAGCTGTCAGGCAGCAGTAAAAAAAAGGTAATGTCTACCTGTCCTGTCTTTATTTAGTTTAATCTATTTTTATCTGTCTGGCAGAAGAGATGAAAATATAAGTGAGTATGATCAGGAAATACCACAATCATATATGAATCCTGATGTTGAACTGTCCTGGTCTAAATTTATCTCGTCAGTAGTAATATCAAGATTTGTCAGAATTAGTGATACCGAGTTTCAGCCATTCAAATGAGGCACTTTAAAGGAGTCGCAAAACAACAATTATTGCTATATAAATGCCAGCAAAGTCCATCTACAATTGGCAGAAACTGCCTGCAGCAGACTTGTACACAATCTCATGTTTTATCGTGCTACATTTAGATTTATGTTATGTAATGAATCTGATGTCAGACATTCCAAAACTTTTCTAGCTGTCAGATAGGCTTGACAAAAGCCATGTCTGTCTGTCCAAAGTAACTTTTAGATTTAATGATAGTAGTCCCTAAATAGTTTCAAGTCAGCCAGCCATGCCAAAACCATATCTACCTGTCCATAGCTAAGTGTAGAGCTCAAAATTACAGACTATTATGTATGTTTAAATCAATTAATGCATTTGCTCTTGGGAAGCCTTGGTCGGCATCAATTGCGAGGGTTGATAAATCTTGATGTTAACCTCAAAATACGAGGGCTGTTCAGATATGAATGAAAGTAGCTTCATAACTTTCTTCACATATATGCTACGACAAAATGGTAAACGTTTCTATAAAGGACTATATTTCACCTTTACACTGGCACCAAGCCTAAAGAAAAATACAGTACACTTATCGAGTTATAGCCCTTTGATTGAGGGTCATATTAGTATACTAACAAACTCAATGCTTCGAACGTAAACCAGTGATAGAGAAAAGCGTATAATTCTTCGATAAATAGGTTTTATTTCTTGAATTTTTTTAAGGAAGTATCCCCATATTCTTACATAATGATTATGTAAAAGTTGAGAAAATCCGACATGTTTTTATTAAATTACAACAAATAGTTTTCGCTAAAGTCTCCTTATGTTTGCAAATAAATGGTAAACAAAACACCACCTTTCAGTTTTCAGTTAAACTTATCTATAACAAAATGCACGAAGCAACATTTAAACTAGTCTTAACTCAAAGACAAGATGTTGATCGCTCATACTGAGTTGTTGCTACAAATTATTGATTGATTATGGGTAATTTTGAAACGCTGAAAAGCATTTTTATTAAGTAAAAATGCCTTAAGCGAAGGGGTTACAGAATTTATACTTAATTTTTTTTGTCACAACATTGCGGCTTTATTCAAAATTTGAACGTAAACTTTAAGTTTGACCACTATAGGCATTATTTACAATAAAATTACTCACCTGGTCTTGAGAACTAGACAGATTGAACATATATTAATTAATGTAAACACGTCATTAAGAAGCAGAAAAATGCTTGAAAAATGATATAAAATGTGATTACTCTGAAAATAGAGGACGGCGCATTTTGAAAACTTCCTTATGACATTTTTAGCATGTTTTAAGCAAAACGCAAAGAAAACGACACAGCGATGTTCATTATTCCATCACCAGTAAATAGCTAAAAATGACGTTGATCATAAAATTAATGACGTTACATACGTGCCTGTTTACTCGAGATTGAACCAGGATTATATCTTTTTTTCCTGCAAGCAACTTTTGAATTGTTACTAAAACTTGCATCTAAAATTTGGTGCCATTTTGTCGAAAACTTACAAAGATATGACACTATATCCGCACATGTACCAAAACATGCGTTGCAATTTGCTTCAGAAAAAACATCAGTATACAGGAATGGCCTTTGTATAAGGGTATGTAACTCGAGAAATATAGTGAGTGTTTCTTTATGTTTGGTACCATTTTAAAGGCGACAAAAAGTTCTTTCCAGAAAGGTATAACATTTTGTCATAGCATATAGGTGAAGAAAGTTATGAAGCTACTTGCATTCATATTTGAACAGCCCTCGTAACGCATCAAGTTTACAAGTTGCTTTTGAATCCATGTTTATGTTATACCTTATATGTACCACGCTGTTTGTAACATTTCATTGTGTAGTGTCAAGTGTTTGGTGCTATCAAAGATACTAGATTTGTATTGCATTCATTACTTACTAGAAACTTCTTCGCAAAATGGTGGAAGGTTTGAAGCTAAAGGCCTGACATCATCACTGAGGTTCTGTGTGGATGATTCATAATCTGCAACACAGTAAATCAACTTTGTTAAACCCTTTGAATACAAAGTAATTTTCCTTCTGTTTTGGAATAATAAACTTTGGCTAGTCCATGGTGCATACGTATATATGGGTGTCAGGTTATAGTTTTCAAACAATATTGTATTTATTTTTGTCTGAACTTTTTTAACTTTACATAAAGAGTAGACTCTGAAGAAATGCAGCATTATGCTGCATTCTATCTGGATCTTTATTGTATGCAAAAGTACTCATTAAATGGTAGGTTTAAATGATCTTATGCTGTCTCTGTACGGGGGTCATCCAATAAAAAGCCGGACTTTCCTTACAATGTAGGAGTTTGTACCATTTGAACATCACAAATGTAACCTTGAGGTGGCATAACCTGTTCCGCATGCAACGATATATCCAAAAGTTTGATGGAAAGTGATGTTGCTTGTTGCTTTGCAACGAAAATATGGTATTAAAGCTAACCTGGTCAGATGTATTAAAATGGTTGCCATGGTTACTGGCATGTGCAGATCAGTTACAGACGGAATCTATTTTACAAACAACAACATTTAGTAGCCATTCTGTAAAACTCTTTGACTTCTATTGAAAAATGTCAAATTGGTAGGTACGTTTAGCGTGCAAAAACAAACCGACAAAAAAGCAAAATTGTCGCATTAGAAATGGGGATAGGGGTTAATGAATTGGCCCTTCAATTACCGTTGGTTGGTATAAAAGTTTTTATTTACCCTTCAATTATCAAATACATACTATATTTTCAAACAGTATCTTTAAAAAAACACGTATATAATGCTCCCCTTGTTGCCTAGCGACAGATGAATATAGAATACACGGATAGTCCAATTTTAACAATTGCGTGGTTGCTAGACAACCTTGAATAACTGGTACATTGTTAATGATTATATTTATATGTAGCAATTAACTAGAACAAAGTAAATGACAAATTATGTTCAGATACATGACAATAACTAAATGGCAGACTACGTTTCTTTAGCGTGCAATTTTTGTATGAGGAAAATCGGGCCAGGTTAGCTTTAATGTCATATTTCCGTTTCATAACAACAAGCGGTCTCACTTTTCATCAAATATTTGGATATGATATTGCATGCCCAACGAGTTATGCCATCTAATGGTTATACTTGTGATGTTTAAATAGTATGAACTCTTACACTATAAGGAAATCCCCGCTATTTATTGGATGCCCTTAGTATTACAGATTAGGTTAACTATAATTATCAACCCTGTATCTCATAACGCAACGACTTTTAGCGGTTTTTGGCAAGCAGAGCAGATCCCGATCTAGCAGTTCTTGTAAGAGCCTCTTGAACAAGAGCAGCTTGATCTGGTTCTACTATAATTGCTTATGAAGATATGATTAGATATAACTTACACTAGATGACCTGACAAGTTATTCAGTATGTCTATCTACACATATAATTATTCATAGAGGATGAAGCATAGCAAGAATATACATGGAGGAAAGGTTAAAGGCATTATATGTCATATGGTTATCAGGGTAACCGTAGCTTAGCGTAAGGTATTGGTATGTAATTATGTACTGGCCCTGACATGCGTGTAAAATTATATATGCAGCATGTTGATACAGCTCAATTAAATAGTCTAAGATTCTGTTAGAACCAAATTGCTTAGACAGATTCAAAACACTTGCAATCAGTCTGATTAGAAAGCGTATGGTTGATATCTTCATTATTGTTTTTTTGATGAAAATTTATAATGGATTAGTCCAGATCACGTTTAATATTATTCCAGGTTTTTGGGAAAACGCTCATTGTTTTAAGCCTTCTTTTTCAGACATAACTGTTAAATATCAGCCAGCATATATATGCATATCTATGCAATCATTATAGCATTCTGCGTCTGTTTGCTTCAAGGTTGCTACGCTTTTGTTATATATTCGGAAAAATTGAAGTAACACTTATCTAAAAGTCTTTGAGCTGCACCTCATCCCTGCAAGATACAATCTCTATTTTTCTGTCTTATCCTTAATTTGCATATACTTTAGGCGAATGTTAAATTCATACCTACTCATATATACAAGCAAGAGCTATGACATGAAATAATACAGCGTAACATAGAATATATGCTCATGGGCTAGCCTTTGATTATTTGATACTGTTCTTAATTTATTTAGGTATGCTTTTTAAAGGCAACCTACCAATGCTCAGACGCATCACCAGAACCTTTTGCATACACAAAGTCAGGACGGGCACTGATTTCTGTACAGGCCTTAGTTTTTTTTTGACTTGGCACAACTTACCTGCCAGAAAATGTTTGACTGCAGAAATGCAATCCTGGGGTCTTCTGCAATACTCCTAGGTACGTCGTACAGTTAAATTGTGGTAGCAGTTTTGCTGTAGGACGTCATCTTAGAACGTACCCTACGCTGAATGAGGCTTAGGCAAATTGAGAGAAATACGCCTTACGTTCACCCATTGCTTCCTATTCAGCATATTTCCCTTTTAAATTTATACATTGCATGTATGCAATGGCATACGACAGTAAAGCAATATAAAAAAAATGTATTTATGGCATATTAGACGTGAAAATGTCCAACGGAAGGGGTGATCTACCCCACCCCCTGAATATAATGTATCCAAAATTCAAAAAGAAATGAAGTCTTCCCCGTTTCTTAATTTATCAAGCAAAATAACATATTTATAATCATATTTAAACATTATTCTTATGGTATGTTTGTCATGTTTTACATTTGAAACAAATCAAAGAAAGACCATAACACCTAAAATGACAATTCAGGAATGCATACATTACGCAATTTTCAGTGAATATTCTCTGCTGCGATAGATTGTATCTGTGACTTATACTAAATTCTTATACATGGGCATGACGATAGCTTTAAAATCATTAAACGAAATGCAGCAAACAGCCAGTATGCATTTAACCATTATACAACATGATATTACAGTTATATACGTTACGTACTTTCAAATGTATTACTATTTAATGCAGTAATATCATAAGATTATGGGCTACCAAACGACCTCTACAAAATGAGGTTTGTAGACTGTACATTTCTAAAACCAAATCATACTAGCCACATAATGAAGTTCGTTAGCTTTTCAGAGGATAAGGCGTTACCCTGCAATAGACAAATTCACTACGTTACCCTAAAATAATAGGAAATCCTATAGTGTTAATATCCAGTTATTTCTTTTTCTTAGGCTTCAATATTAACTTTTATTTGAAAGAAAATTACTAGCAATATGATTTTAAACTAATTTTGGCACCTGTTATTACAGTTATATATGTTACTTTCTGCTTAATACCATATTTAATGAAATAACAGCACTATATTACCAAAATTGTGTAAGCCACCAAAATAGATGCAATTATAGCTTGTCATCTATTGATTACAATTACTATATTGGTGGCTATTATTTGGGGAAAAACTTACACTTAACTCCTAAAAGTACCTTTTTAGTTTACAATATTGTTTGAAATCGAGAAATGAAACATTAAAGCAAACGTTAATCCTTGTCATAGTAAAAGCTGTTTTAATCATACCTGTTTCTGTCCCACATATGGCAAACGACATGCCTATTCATATGATTAAAACCGCTCTATATCCAATCATTATCCAGTCCGATGAAGAAACAATACAACTGATGTGAGTAACCTATACAACAAAAGTATTTAACCAATCTTAGACTAGCGTTCTTTTTGTGGGACATAGACAAATAGTACAGGCCAAGATCAGACGCCACAGGCTGTAATGTCTGATCAGGTTCTCTACTGTTTGCTTAAAGGATGTTCTATCAAAATTTGAATAAGAATGAAAAACAACACCCAACAACCCTGAAGCAAAAATAGACTGGTCCATTTGATAAAAGTGGGAAGGTTCATTCGACCTAAAAGGGTTAAGGAGATGGTGACATTTATCATACGCTTTGACTGGTTCTGCAATGTTATAGAGCATTGAAACATGATATTTTTCCAAGGTTATTTATGGTTATACATTTAAGAGGTCAAGGCTTATCACTGTGAACAACTCTTTTGCATTGTAAAGATTATGTTGTAGCTGTTGCAAAATGAATGGACTCAAATAAATTATTGGAAATTTTGTTTTGCATTATTTCTATCAATTATGCTTAGTCTAAAGGTGGAATTTGTTCATATAAAAATCAGTACGATATTCACCATGTCAAATGAGCACATAATCATTGGTGCAAGAATGGCATCCCATTAATCCCTTGTACGTTACAAATCAAACTAAATAAATGATACATAGTAACGTAAATAAAATATCAAATTAGTAAGCACATATGATTTTAGTTCAGCAATGAAGGCTCATGCGAGCCTGTAAAAGTATGTCATTAGACACATCATAGCATTTGCTGCTTGTGATATGTTGATGAAGACAAACGCTAGCTCAGCTCCACTGCATCAGCATGGGGGATTAAACGGTGCATATCCCCATGTGAGGTAGGTACCACAATTACATATGGCGGTTCAAATCTTCAATTGAGCATGTTTAAATTACATAAGAGATGCCCGCAATGGTTTTTTGATTTTATGGTGACGAAATTCACACTTGTGCTACTGACAAAGATCATATTGAAGATAAGATATTCAAGATTTTGTATATTATTTCACATAACATATACAAGAAAAGAGGCACTGCTTTATCAACCTCTAAGGTTTACACTTACCTTTAAAAGTAATAGAAGTTGTGATTTCTTTTGGAAGGAAGCATTACAAATACGGCATGCATAATATACTTTCATGCATTCTTTCTAGGCATTGCATTTAAGTCTTTCATTGATGGCAAAGACTACTGCACAAAGTGTTTGTAAGAATAAATGACTTTTTGTATGTCTCTATAAATCACTACCCTCAACATGTTTTGTGCTTTTATATAATTTCCCATTTATTTGTAATGCATTTGTTTTCTGTCTGAAGAAGCAATATATTTTTTTAGAAAAAGCTGTGTTGATTTTAATTTTATATCACTTATTCATTCTTATGTTTGTATACATATAGCGCTTTGTTATCAAGAATTATATTTACAAGACTCCTGTAATAATGTGGACATGCAACATTCTTTATAGTGAAAATTATCATCAGTTATTTAAGCAATGATTGCTAAAACTGCGTAAGATCTCATGACTGCATGTTTTTAAACGTCTTATTTTTCCATCCAATATCTTGAAGAATATTTTAAAGATTATTTTACATTACATGAGTGTCACAATATCTTATTCAGCCTGACATAACTCTTGACTAATAATGTCATATGTTTAAAATAGTTTCTTAAGCAACAATTAACATGTTTTTTTTGGATATGATAATATCACATGAGATCGTTGTCATCCATTATAACAGATTTTACCCATTTTCAGAGAAATGTTTCTCCAATATAAAACATCTCCTTATAAAGTGTCATTAGTTTAGCGAATGATCAAAGGTACTAACATTTCATAAAATAAACTATAAAAGGTATTCTGAAAATAAACTAAAATATATTTAAAAGCTGAAACAAGTAATGTTTCATCATCTGCATTTGCATATAAATGTCACTATACAATTTGATTTTTAGAGATTATCTTTAAAAATTAACTGATTACAGACACGTATAATGCATAACCTCTATTGTAATATATATAATTGTATCCTACCCACTCTTAAGTAATTGATTTTGTCTTGAATGTAAGCAAAGAAAAATAGTATCTTTTATTACCATCATTCAGTAATTTGTGTTTTTTCTATTGGAAATTAACCTGGGTATTTAACAAGGAGCTAACCTATATTATGTTACTGACTTTGTTTGCATAATGTGTACAATTGTAAACTGGATACATAATAATATTCTCAAATGACTGATGAGACTCCATTCAATAAAACTTAGTTGTGTTGTTTTTCTCCTGCGATAAATATTACAAAATTCTACATCCTTAATATTTTAGCTTTTCAGGGCCCACTCGTATGCTGACTTTGATAACATTTAGGACACACATAGGACCTTATGATATTTGTTATGGTTATATATTTTACTTTGATAAAATTGACAGAAATTGAATGTATTCTACTACTACTAAAGAGATGTCTATTTCTTTGTTTATGTGCTTTAGAATTTTTAATTTTTGACAAATCAAAAAGATATTTCTTGGAGATGAAAACTAAAAAAAAGCTTTATTGCAAATGTAAATATTTGTAGATAAAGTAACTTAATAAAAACTGGAAATATTTTAGGGCAAACTGCTGTCTTGTTATAAATTTAAAACAAAGCAGGTTTTGAAAGTAAATAAAATACTATATGGCATATAATATAAGGTATTTAGCAATATATATATAGGAAGTCTTAAAGTTTGTATTGTACGTTACATATTGTCATACAAGCATTAAAATATGACACTTTACACCAGAAACGCAGTTAAGTAAAGCTTTTTACGATCGTGTATCGATAGAATGCTCTATTATGGTTTCAAAAGTCAGCAGATGGTATTGCATGCTAACTTGCAAAGTGAAATGGTTCTAGCCTAGTTCACCATTTTTGGGGGGTAATCATATTTAACAGCTTATAATTCATTAAGCAATTATGATAGCAACAAGATGTTTGCAGTTTTGAAACAGTCAGGCAATTGCCTTTTCCAAACATGGTATGCAAAACGTATATACCCATTATAGAACTTATAAAATTAAACTTTGACCAAAATTATTTGATTTATAAGGCGTAATTGAAGATGTAACGAAAATGACATTTATAACATAAAGAGTTGTGCTTTTGGATGCAAACAATTTATTTCTTAATTGTTTAGGTCCTTATGGAGGTTTTGGCAGTAAATATGACCGTATGCACCATCTGGATACAACTTGGATACCATTTCTTATTCAAATGTCGCCATTTTGTTTTTTATAGTAAAAGTGGGGTAGGTGTACAAAACGACTCCTCCTGGAAAACTGCTACCACAATTTGACTGTACGACGTGCCTAGATATGTTGAAGAAGGGTAGTCCTAACTATTTCTGAAGTCAAACCTTTTCTGGCTGGACAATTGTGCCAAGTCAATTTTCAAAAACCTAGCTCCTTGACTATTAAGGTTGGGGCAAAATTCAGATACCTAGCTTCCATACATGTTTAAATAATAGCACTAGGTACATAAATACGGGGTGAGTATCAAAATCTCATGAACTAAACCCTGAAAAGCCTACCAATGGTTTTGGTCTTGCTTACGTTTTATGTCCCAGTCAACAATTTTTCCGTCATGCCAGGGCGATTTCCTGTATTCCTTGATTGAACCAGTACTAAACAGCGGATACTACTTGGTGATAGTGCCCCACACACTTGAGTTTGCTGACATTAATATTCTAAGCAATGCTTTCTGTCCAAATCACAGGCATTCTGACTTACCTGCAACCAGAAATATTTTAGAGTCATCAGATCCTGATGCTCCTGACTGACCTGGAACCAGTTGTCTTTTAGCGTCGTCAGTGTCCTGATGCTCCTGACTGACCTGGAACCAGTAATCTTATAGCGTCGTCAGTGTCCTGATGCTCCTGACTGACCTGGAACCAGTAATCGTATAGTATCGTCAGAGCCCTTATCCAACTGATTTACATGGAATCAGTTATCGTATAGCGTCGTCAGTATCCTGATCATCCTGCCTTATATGGAACTAGTAATCTAATAGCGTCGTCAGTATCCTGAACCATCTGCCTTATATGGAACTAGTAATCGTATAGCGTCGTCAGTATTCTGATCCTCCTGCCTTATATAGAACTAGTAATCTTATAGCGTCGTCAGTATTCTGATCATCCTGCCTTATATGGAACTAGTAATCTAATAGCGTCGTCAGTATCTTGAACCATTTACCTTATATGGAACAAGTAATCGTATAGCGTCGTCAGTATCCTGATCATCTTGCCTTATATGGAACTTGTAATCTTATAGCATCGTTAGTATTCTGATCTTCCTGCCTTATATGGAACTAGTAATCTTATAAGGTCGTCAGTATCCTGAACCATCTGTCTTATACGGAACTAGTAATCTTATAGCGTCGTCAGTATCCTGATCCTCCTGCCGTATATGGAACTAGTAATCTTATAGCGTCGTCAGTATTCTGATCCTTCTGCCTTATCTTATAGCGTCGTCAGTATCATGATCCTCCTGGCTTCTATGGAACTAGTTATCTTACAGCTTCGTTAGTGCCCTGATCCTTCAGACTAATATGGAATCAGTAAAGATATAGCGTCGTCAGTATCCTTATACTCCTGTCTTATATGGAACTAGAAATCTTAAAGCGTCGTCAGTATCCTGATGCTCCTGCCTTATATGGAACAAGTAACCTTATAGCGTCGTCAGTATCCTTATCATTCTGCCTTATATGGAACTAGTAATCTTATAGCGTCGTCAGTATCCTGATCATCCTGCCTTATATGGAACTAGTAATCTTATAGCGTCGTCAGTATTCTGATCCTCCTGCCTTATATGGAACTAGTAATCTTAAAGCGTCGTCAGTATCCTGATCCTCCTGCCTTATATGGAACTAGTAATCTTATAGCGTCGTCAGTATTCTGATCCTCCTGCCTTATATGGAACTAGTAATCTTATAGTGTCGTCAGTATCCTAATCCTCCTGTCTTATATGGAACTAGTAATCTTATAGCGTCGTCAGTATCCTGATCCTCCTGCCTTATATGGAACTAGTTGTCTTATAGCGTCGCCAGTATCCTGATCATCCTGCCTTATATGGAACTAGTAGTCTTATAGCGTCGTCAGTATCCTGATCATCCTGCCTTATATGGAACTAGTAGTCTTATAGCGTCGTCAGTATTCTGCCTTATATGGAACTAGTAATCTTAAAGCGTCGTCAGTATCCTGATCCTCCTGCCTTATATGGAACTAGTAATCTTATAGCGTCGTCAGTATTCTGATCCTCCTGCCTTATATGGAACTAGTAATCTTATAGTGTCGTCAGTATCCTAATCCTCCTGTCTTATATGGAACTAGTAATCTTATAGCGTCGTCAGTATCCTGATCCTCCTGCCTTATATGGAACTAGTAATCTTATAGCGTCGCCAGTATCCTGATTATCCTGCCTTATATGGAATTAGTAATCTTATAGCGTCGTCAGTATCCTGATCCTCCTGCCTTATATGGAACTAGTTGTCTTATAGCGTCGCCAGTATCCTGATCATCCTGCCTTATATGGAACTAGTAGTCTTATAGCGTCGTCAGTATCCTGATCATCCTGCCTTATATGGAACTAGTAGTCTTATAGCGTCGTCAGTATTCTGCCTTATATGGAACTAGTATTCTTAAAGCGTCGTCAGTATCCTGATCCTCCTGCCTTATATGGAACTAGTAATCTTATAGCGTCGTCAGTATTCTGATCCTCCTGCCTTATATGGAACTAGTAATCTTATAGTGTCTTATACGGAACTAGTAATCTTATAGCGTCGTCAGTATCCTGATCCTCCTGCCGTATATGGAACTAGTAATCTTATGGCGTCGTCAGTATTCTGATCCTTCTGCCTTATCTTATAGCGTCGTCAGTATCATGATCCTCCTGGCTTCTATGGAACTATTTATCTTACAGCTTCGTTAGTTCCCTGATCCTTCAGACTAATATGGAATCAGAAAAGATATAGCGTCGTCAGTATCCTTATACTCCTGTCTTATATGGAACTAGAAATCTTAAAGCGTCGTCAGTATCCTGATGCTCCTGCCTTATATGGAACAAGTAACCTTATAGCGTCGTCAGTATCCTTATCATTCTGCCTTATATGGAACTAGTAATCTTATAGCGTCGTCAGTATCCTGATCATCCTGCCTTATATGGAACTAGTAATCTTATAGCGTCGTCAGTATTCTGATCCTCCTGCCTTATATGGAACTAGTAATCTTAAAGCGTCGTCAGTATCCTGATCCTCCTGCCTTATATGGAACTAGTAATCTTATAGCGTCGTCAGTATTCTGATCCTCCTGTCTTATATGGAACTAGTAATCTTATAGTGTCGTCAGTATCCTAATCCTCCTGTCTTATATGGAACTAGTAATCTTATAGCGTCGTCAGTATCCTGATTATCCTGCCTTATATGGAATTAGTAATCTTATAGCGTCGTCAGTATCCTGATCCTCCTGCCTTATATGGAACTAGTTGTCTTATAGCGTCGCCAGTATCCTGATCATCCTGCCTTATATGGAACTAGTAGTCTTATAGCGTCGTCAGTATCCTGATCACCCTGCCTTATATGGGACTAGTAGTCTTATAGCGTCGTCAGTATTCTGCCTTATATGGAACTAGTAATCTTAAAGCGTCGTCGGTATCCTGATCCTCCTGCCTTATATGGAACTAGTAATCTTATAGCGTCGTCAGTATTCTGATCCTCCTGCCTTATATGGAACTAGTAATCTTATAGTGTCGTCAGTATCCTAATCCTCCTGTCTTATATGGAACTAGTAATCTTATAGCGTCGTCAGTATCCTGATCCTCCTGCCTTATATGGAACTAGTAATCTTATAGCGTCGCCACTATCCTGATTATCCTGCCTTATATGGAATTAGTAATCTTATAGCGTCGTCAGTATCCTGATCCTCCTGCCTTATATGGAACTAGTAATCTTATAGTGTCGTCAGTATCCTAATCCTCCTGTCTTATATGGAACTAGTAATCTTATAGCGTCGTCAGTATCCTGATTATCCTGCCTTATATGGAATTAGTAATCTTATAGCGTCGCCAGTATCCTGATTATCCTGCCTTATATGGAATTAGTAATCTTATAGCGTCGTCAGTATCCTGATCCTCCTGCCTTATATGGAACTAGTAATCTTATAGTGTCGTCAGTATCCTAATCCTCCTGTCTTATATGGAACTAGTAATCTTATAGCGTCGTCAGTATCCTGATTATCCTGCCTTATATGGAATTAGTAATCTAATAGCGTCGTCAGTATCTTGAACCATTTACCTTATATGGAACAAGTAATCGTATAGCGTCGTCAGTATCCTGATCATTTTGCCTTATATGGAACTAGTAGTCTTATAGCGTCGTCAGTATCCTGATCATCCTGCCTTATATGGAACTAGTAGTCTTATAGCGTCGTCAGTATTCTGCCTTATATGGAACTAGTATTCTTAAAGCGTCGTCAGTATCCTGATCCTCCTGCCTTATATGGAACTAGTAATCTTATAGCGTCGTCAGTATTCTGATCCTCCTGCCTTATATGGAACTAGTAATCTTATAGTGTCGTCAGTATCCTAATCCTCCTGTCTTATATGGAACTAGTAATCTTATAGCGTCGTCAGTATCCTTATCCTCCTGCCTTATATGGAACTAGTAATCTTATAGCGTCGCCAGTATCCTGATTATCCTGCCTTATATGGAATTAGTAATCTTATAGCGTCGTCAGTATCCTGATCCTCCTGCCTTATATGGAACTAGTTGTCTTATAGCGTCGCCAGTATCCTGATCATCCTGCCTTATATGGAACTAGTAGTCTTATAGCGTCGTCAGTATCCTGATCATCCTGCCTTATATGGAACTAGTAGTCTTATAGCGTCGCCAGTATCCTGATCATCCTGCCTTATATGGAACAAGTAGTCTTATAGCGTCGCCAGTATCCTGATCATCCTGCCTTATATGGAACTAGTAGTCTAATAGCGTCGTCAGTTTCCTGATCCTCCTGCCTAATATGGAACTAGTAATCTTATAGCGTCGTTAGTATTCTGATCCTCCTGCCTTATATGGAACTAGTAATCTTATAGCGTCGCCATTATCCTGATCCTCATGCCTTTTATGGAACTAGTAATCTTATAGCGTCGTCAGTATCCTGATCCTCCTGCCTTATATGGAACTAGTAATCTAATAGCGTCGTCAGTATCCTGATCCTCCTGCCTTATATGGCACTAGTAATCTTATAACGTCGTCAGTATTCTGATCCTCCTGCCTTATATGGAACTAGTAATCTTATAGCGTCGCCATTATCCTGATCCTCCTGCCTTATATGGCACTAGTAATCTTATAACGTCGTCAGTATCCTGATCCTCCTGCCTTATATGGAACTAGTAATCTTATAGCGTCGTCAGTATTCTGATCCTTCTGCCTTATCTTATAGCGTCGTCAGTATTTTGATCCTCCTGTCTTATATAGAACTAGTTATCTTACAGCTTCGTTAGATCCCTGATCCTTCAGACTAAGCTGAAATCAGTAAAGATATAGCGTCGTCAGTATCCTGATACTCGTGTCTTATATGGAACTAGTAATCTTAAAGCGTCGTCAGTATCCTGATCCTCCTGCCTTATATGGAACTAGTAATTTTATAGCGTCGTCAGTATCCTGATCATCCTGCCTTATATGGAACTAGTAATCTTATAGCGTCGTCAGTATCCTGATCCTCCTGCCTTATATGGAACTAGTAATCTTATAGCGTCGTCAGTATTCTGATCCTCCTGCCTTATATGGAACTAGTAATCTGATAGTGTCGTCAGTATCCTAATCCTCCTGCCTTATATAGAACAAGTAATCTTATAGCGTCGTCAGTATCCTGCCTTATATGGAACTAGTAATCTTATAGCGTCGCCAGTATCCTGATCATCCTGCCTTATATGGAACTAGTAGTATTATAGCGTCGTCAGTATCCTGATCCTCCTGCCTTATATGGAACTAGTAATCTTATAGCGTCCTCAGTATCCTAATCATCCTGCCTTATATGGAACTAGTAATCTTATAGCGTCGTTAGTATCCTGATCCTCCTGCCTTATATGGAACTAGTAATCTTATAGCGTCGTCAGTATTATGATCCTTCTGCCTTATCTAATCGCGTCGTCAGTATCATGATCCTACTGCCTTATATGGAACTAGTTATCTTACAGCTTCGTTAGTGCCCTGATCCTTCAGACTTACCTGGAATCAGTAAAGATAAAGCGTCGTCAGTATCCTGATACTCCTACCTTATATGGAACTAGTAATCTTATAGCGTCGTCAGTATCCTAATCATCATGCATCATATGGAACTAGTTATCTTATAGTGTCGTCAGTATCCTAATCCTCCTGCCTTATATGGAACTAGTAATCTTATAGAGTCGTCAGTATTATGATCCATCTGCCTTATCTTATAGCGTCGTCAGTATCATGATCCTACTGCCTTATATGGAACTAGTTATCTTACAGCTTCGTTAGTGCCCTGATCCTTCAGACTAACCTGGAATCAGTAAAGATATAGCGTCGTCAGTATCCTAATACTCCTGCCTTATATGGAACTAGAAATCTTATAGCGTCGTCAGTATTCTGATCCTTCTGCTTTATTTTATAGCGTCGTCAGTATCCTGATCCTCCTGCCTTATATGGAACTAGTTATCTTACAGCTTCGTTAGTGCCCTGATCCTTCAGACTAACCTGGAATCAGTAAAGATATAGCGTCGTCAGTATCCTGATGCTCCTGTCTTATATAGAACTAGTAATCTTATAGCGTCGTCAGTATCCTGATCCTCCTGCCTTATATGGAACTAGTTGTCTTATAGCGTCGCCAGTATCCTGATCATCCTGCCTTATATGGAACTAGTAGTCTTATAGCGTCGTCAGTATCCTGATCACCCTGCCTTATATGGGACTAGTAGTCTTATAGCGTCGTCAGTATTCTGCCTTATATGGAACTAGTAATCTTAAAGCGTCGTCAGTATCCTGATCCTCCTGCCTTATATGGAACTAGTAATCTTATAGCGTCGTCAGTATTCTGATCCTCCTGCCTTATATGGAACTAGTAATCTTATAGTGTCGTCAGTATCCTAATCCTCCTGTCTTATATGGAACTAGTAATCTTATAGCGTCGTCAGTATCCTGATCCTCCTGCCTTATATGGAACTAGTAATCTTATAGCGTCGCCAGTATCCTGATTATCCTGCCTTATATGGAATTAGTAATCTTATAGCGTCGTCAGTATCCTGATCCTCCTGCCTTATATGGAACTAGTAATCTTATAGTGTCGTCAGTATCCTAATCCTCCTGTCTTATATGGAACTAGTAATCTTATAGCGTCGTCAGTATCCTGATCATTCTGCCTTATATAGAACTAGTAATCTTATAGCGTCGTCAGTATCCTGATACTCCTGTCTAATATGGAACTAGTAATCTTATAGCGTCGTCAGTATCCTTATCCTCCTGCCTTATATAGAACTAGTAATCTTATAGCGTCGTCAGTATCCTGATCATTCTGCCTTATATGGAACTAGAAATCTTATAGCGTCGCCAGTATCCTGACCATCCTGCCTTATATGGAACTAGAAGTCTTATAGCGTCGTCAGTATCCTGATCCTCCTGCCTTATATGGAACTAGTAATCTTATAGCGTCGTCAGTATCCTGATCCTCCTGCCTTATATGGAACTAGTAATCTTATAGTCTTATAGCGTCCTCAGTATCCTAATCATCCTGCCTTATATGGAACTAGTAATCTTATAGCGTCGTTAGTATCCTGATCTTCCTGCCGTATATGGAACTAGTAATCTTATAGCGTCGTCAGTATTCTGATCTTTCTGCCTTATGTTATAGCGTCGTCAGTATCCTGATCCTACTGCCTTATATGGAACTAGTTATTTTACAGCTTCGTTAGTGCCCTGAACCCTCAGACTAACCTGGAATCAGTAAAGATATAGCGTCGTCAGTATCCTGATCATCCTGCCTTATATGGAACTAGTAATCTTATAGCGTCGTCAGTATCCTGAACCATATGCCTTATATGGAACTAGTAATCGTATAGCGTCGTCAGTATTCTGATCCTCCTGCCTTATATGGAACTAGTAATCTAATAGCGTCGTCAGTATCCTGAACCATCTGCCTTATATGGAACTAGTAGTCTTATAGCGTCGTCAGAATCCTGATCCTCCTGCCTTATATGGAACTAGTAATCTTATAGCGTCGTCAGTATCCTAATCATCCTGCCTTATATGGAACTAGTAATCTTATAGCGTCGTCAGTATCCTGAACCTCCTGCCTTATATGGAACTAGTAATCTTATAGCGTCGTCAGTATCCTGATCCTCCTGCCTTATATGAAACTAGTAATCTTATAGCGTCGTCAGTATCCTGATCCTCCTGCCTTATATGGAACTAGAAATCTTATAGCGTCGTCAGAATTCTGATCCTTCTGCCTTATCTAATAGCGTCGTCAGTATCCTGATCCTCCTGCCTGATATGGAACTAGTTATCTTACAATTTCGTTAGTGCCCTGATCCTTCAGACTAACCTAAAATCAGTTAAGATATAGCGTCGTCAGTATCCTGATGCTCCTGCCTTATATGGAACTAGTAATCTTATAGTGTCGTCAGTATCCTAATCCTCCTGCCTTATATGGAACTAGTAATCTTATAGAGTCGTCAGTATTATGATCCATCTGCCTTATCTTATAGCGTCGTCAGTATCATGATCCTACTGCCTTATATGGAACTAGTTATCTTACAGCTTCGTTAGTGCCCTGATCCTTCAGACTTACCTGGAATCAGTAAAGATATAGCGTCGTCAGTATCCTAATACTCCTGCCTTATATGGAACTAGAAATCTTATAGCGTCGTCAGTATTCTGATCCTTCTGCTTTATTTTATAGCGTCGTCAGTATCCTGATCCTCCTGCCTTATATGGAACTAGTTATCTTACAGCTTCGTTAGTGCCCTGATCCTTCAGACTAACCTGGAATCAGTAAAGATATAGCGTCGTCAGTATCCTGATGCTCCTGTCTTATATAGAACTAGTAATCTTATAGCGTCGTCAGTATCCTGATCATTCTGCCTTATATAGAACTAGTAATCTTATAGCGTCGTCAGTATCCTGATACTCCTGTCTAATATGGAACTAGTAATCTTATAGCGTCGTCAGTATCCTTATCCTCCTGCCTTATATAGAACTAGTAATCTTATAGCGTCGTCAGTATCCTGATCATTCTGCCTTATATGGAACTAGAAATCTTATAGCGTCGCCAGTATCCTGACCATCCTGCCTTATATGGAACTAGAAGTCTTATAGCGTCGTCAGTATCCTGATCCTCCTGCCTTATATGGAACTAGTAATCTTATAGCGTCGTCAGTATCCTGATCCTCCTGCCTTATATGGAACTAGTAATCTTATAGTCTTATAGCGTCCTCAGTATCCTAATCATCCTGCCTTATATGGAACTAGTAATCTTATAGCGTCGTTAGTATCCTGATCTTCCTGCCGTATATGGAACTAGTAATCTTATAGCGTCGTCAGTATTCTGATCTTTCTGCCTTATGTTATAGCGTCGTCAGTATCCTGATCCTACTGCCTTATATGGAACTAGTTATTTTACAGCTTCGTTAGTGCCCTGAACCCTCAGACTAACCTGGAATCAGTAAAGATATAGCGTCGTCAGTATCCTGATCATCCTGCCTTATATGGAACTAGTAATCTTATAGCGTCGTCAGTATCCTGAACCATATGCCTTATATGGAACTAGTAATCGTATAGCGTCGTCAGTATTCTGATCCTCCTGCCTTATATGGAACTAGTAATCTAATAGCGTCGTCAGTATCCTGAACCATCTGCCTTATATGGAACTAGTAGTCTTATAGCGTCGTCAGAATCCTGATCCTCCTGCCTTATATGGAACTAGTAATCTTATAGCGTCGTCAGTATCCTAATCATCCTGCCTTATATGGAACTAGTAATCTTATAGCGTCGTCAGTACCCTGAACCTCCTGCCTTATATGGAACTAGTAATCTTATAGCGTCGTCAGTATCCTGATCCTCCTGCCTTATATGAAACTAGTAATCTTATAGCGTCGTCAGTATCCTGATCCTCCTGCCTTATATGGAACTAGAAATCTTATAGCGTCGTCAGAATTCTGATCCTTCTGCCTTATCTAATAGCGTCGTCAGTATCCTGATCCTCCTGCCTGATATGGAACTAGTTATCTTACAATTTCGTTAGTGCCCTGATCCTTCAGACTAACCTAAAATCAGTTAAGATATAGCGTCGTCAGTATCCTGATGCTCCTGCCTTATATGGAACTAGTAATCTTATAGTGTCGTCAGTATCCTGATCCTCCTGCCTTATATGGAACTAGTATTCTTATAGCGTTGTCAGTATCCTGATCATCCTGCCTTATATGGAACTAGTATTCTTATAGCGTTGTCAGTATCCTGATCATCCTGCCTTATATGAAACTAGTAATTTTATAGCGTCGTTAGTATCCTGATTATCCTGCCTTATATGGAACAAGTAATCTTATAGCGTCGCCAGTATCCTGAATATCCTGCCTTATATGGAACTAGTAGTCTTATAGCGTCGTCAGTATCCTGATCCTCCTGTTTTATATGGAACTAGTGATCTTATAGCGTCGTCAGTATCCTAATCCTCCTGCCTTATATGGAACTAGTAATCTTATAGCGTCGTCAGTATTCTGATTCTCCTGCCTTATATTGAACTAGTAATCTTATAGTGTCGTCAGTATCCTAATCCTCCTGCCTTATATGGAACTGGTAATCTTATAGCGTCGTCAGTATCCTGATCCTCCTGCCTTATATGGAACTAGTTATCTTATAGCGTCGTCAGTATCCTGATCCTCCTGCCTTATATGGAATTAGTAATCTTATAGTGTCGTCAGTATCCTGATCCTCCTGCCTTATATGGAACTAGTAATCTTATAGCGTCGTCAGTATCCTGATCCTCTTGCCTTATATGGAACTAGTTATCTTACAGCTTCGTTAGTGCCCTGATCCTTCAGACTTACCTGGAATCAGTAAAGATATAGCGTCGTCAGTAGTCTGATCCTCCTGACTTACCTGGTACCAGTATTCTAATTGCGTCGTCAGTGTTCTGATCCTCATTGCCTCTCTTTATATAGTCATTGGTATATTCTGCAGAAAAAAGAGCAAAACAATTATATTGTGTTGATATATAATGATATTCCTTATAAAAACTAAGTGTAAGTTAACTTCAAACAGAGTTAACAGCTGAGTTACCACCCTTTATGGTGTAAACTTGCAATAATATGGTATGCTCCTCCTATTGAAAACTGACCGCTTTAAAACGAGACTGCTTTGCTCTATCAAACATGCATTTTAGACAGACCGGGCTTAACGACACACAAGAGCGTACCCAATTATAGTAATGTTTAGTTTGCAAGTGACAGCCTGTTACCATTACCAAAGAAGAGTTTAAGGCAAATTCACACCACGCATCGCGCCATGTAGTGTTGCTGCGTCAAACGGGGGAGCATAGAACAGCATATACACACAACCATGAGCGATAACCATCCTAAGCGCGTACAATTATCTTTCCCTTTGATGTGAATGCTACGTGTACATTAACATACACATGAACAGTAATCGTTATCATCAATTATATTGGGTCAACTCAGCCAGTTCTGAAAGTGTAGTCATCGCCAGCAGTATTAAATTAACGTCTGTTAAATATACATAGAACTGAAAACTAAAAATTCAATGGTCCAAAATATGGTTTTAAGTTTATTAGTAATGGTATTGGACATGTTATTTTCGGTGTCTAAGCAGGACAAGCCCCAAAAAATCAATAAGTATTAATATGAAGATATTGCTGTATAATCGCACCTTCCAGCTAACCAACTTAATTACATGTCGCAATATTGATATTTTATTTATAAGCAAACACAAAGTACATGGAAAACACGCTTTACAATTCTTAGAAAACTATTGATGCATTTCGAAGTGGGTTCGAATGTGCTTACTCAGCCGATTATATGTTTTCTTAGTTGTTGGAGGCAGTTCAAAGGCTGGTCATTATTGAAATAAGTATTTTTTGAAATAACTTCTACATGTATATGTTCTGATATCTGCAAACTAGAGTAGAAGCGAATCGGCACTGCCGATTTGCTTCTAGCCTATCTTGTAGATATCAGAACATAAAACTAGAAGAGTTTTAAGTGGATTAAATCTTCGGTTGGTATTTCTGATAAACTATAATCATAACGATAGAGTGATGATGCTGCTGCTGATGACGATGATGAGTTACAACTAATATCGTATTCTACAATATCCTTAAACAAATTGCAGAAGCTTTCTATGAATTGTCCTCGAAATAGATGTATGTATCAATCCCACGATTTTGTTTATGCTTGGTCGAAAATTTGGGATTGATTCCAAGACAGTCTGTAACATATTGTAGGTACCAAAAAGGATTCCCTGTTCGATTCTGAGAATAAGCTTAGTTGGATTTCACTGATATATTGGAACCAATGTACTTTACAATGTATAAACAAATTACTTCTTGTAGTCAAACTAAACTATATACAGCTCAAAATGCTGGTACAGTACAGATTTCCATCACTTATACAACCACTCAATTCATCACTCACTCACTACTCACTTGCACTCAGGTACCGTGGCGGTACCGGTACGATCACTCAGTGGATCGATAATTGGAATTATTGGAATGATATCGGTCATACCATTCCACTCCATGCGGACAATCGCAGAGCTCCAGAAAAAAGTCTGAACTCAGGGGATTTTTTCCTCATAATGAATTCAGCAAAAACCAATATTGAAATAAACATATAAATACTTTTTCATTATACAAAACCAGTCTTAACAAACCCTATAGTCAATTTAAAATAATAATTAGCAGACGTATTTAGAGAATTTTCTTATAGTTTTCAGAGAACAAGGCTATGCATTTCATTCCTGCCATCTAAATTGTATTTGAAGATGGCGTGAAAAGAGAACAAGAGTCATATTTATCTGCGTAATATCCCATGTATTAGTGTGGCGCAATTATGAACTTATATAAATAGTAAATACTGTCCTACCAGCCAAGAGTGACAGTGACGTCATGTTTTGTTTAAAAAGTTATCAGAGACTTATAATCGATAGATCTCTTGTTTATTAATCCTATCCACAGAATAGGATTAATACACAAGTGATCTATCGATTTGCGTTAGATCAAGTGGAGTGTACATGCTATTTTTACTTAGCAGTTGTAAACAAAACAATGCGTCACTGTCACTCTTGGTTAGCACGACAGTAGTAGGTAAGGAAAACAGTTATCCGTGATGCATTACATATGCGGATCCAGAGCATTTTACCAGAGTGGGTTCAACTTTTTTTATACATAAAAGGATCCAAATAACACTCTAAGCGGGCCATCATCGGCCCAAATTTGCAACCTTTTTATCGTTGTTTTTTGTTGTTTGTTTTATGAAAAGATCCAAATAATACTATAAGCGGACCATCACCGGCATGCCAGCGAAACGCCATTTAAATGACGTTTTGCTGGCATGCCGATGATGACCTGACATTGAATACTGGATTGGTAGCTGTGTCAGTTTTAGGGGATCTGGACCAGTATTTGCTAAGAGACCCTATATTTTTTTTTTTAGAGGGGCCCGGACCCCTTACCCCCCTCTGGATCCGCGCATGCATTATTGGTCTTAAAAATACTACTTTGCATATACAGTCATGTGTGAGCTAGTACATCGCATAAGAATTTGAGACATTTATCAGCGAGACCCAGTTTTTGTATTTTCTTTAAAATTAGGTGATATTTATATTAAATGAAAAATCTATATGTTTGTCATCAAAGTTTGATAAAAAAACTGCTCGTCCAAACAATGGTTTGGAAAAAATACTTTCTTTAGATAACATAGAACGAGGGCCATCTTTATGTACGTAGAATACAAATACAGAATTTACGGTAACATACGTATATATATATTGAAAGGGCTAGCTTCTGTCTATCAGCTGATATAAATTTTACGCCATTAGCGCTTAGTTCGGGCAAGATATATAGCTTTGAATAGGGCATAGTAAAGGGCACTGGTCGAAATCCATGTCTTTTCAACCACGCTGCCAGCAGGAAATTAGACGCTGTTAAGTTTCATTCGCTGCGGTGATATAAGCATTTGTCATGTCGATTTTTCTTTTGCATTATCAAAATAAAGTGTTCAAACGCTAATCGTAGACAAGTAGAGCAAAACTATAAGCAAGTTGTTTGCTCTTCTACAACAATTTTAAAACACCTATCAATATACCAAAATAATCACAGTCAAGTGCTAGTTATTATATCTGTTACAATTACGATTATGAACACATTTTAAAATGTCTTCTGGTTTCGCATAGCATATGATATACTCAATCATTCGTCAACCATTATATTGATGTATTGATTAAAGCGTGTACCTGGCAGCTTTCGTACATTTATACTCCCATGTTATAAAAAGTGGTTTGGGTAAATAAACCCCGTGTAGAACAAACAATAACATTCGGGTCTGCACAATGTTCTTATTGCAGTGATTCCAACACCTGTTTAGAGGCACAAAAACAGTTTTAATGTATTTTCTAAATATAGTAACGCGCCACGACGCATTGTATGTACAATATAAGGGATTTTAGCGCCCACTAGGCTATTTATTTTGCAGTTCATGTCTAATAAAACAAAAGTACTAACGTTGTTTTGGGGTGAAAGTTACCATAACACTTCCATTTACCATATAGACAAGAAAAACTATAATAGTATTTCACAGCTAACATATTGAACCACATTCAAAAGCCCGTATCCAACTTCCACTTGTGTCAACTTTTCACAATAAAAGTTAATATGCCTATTGTACAATTTGCTGAGGTTCCAAATACATCTTCCATATCCAATAATTGCTGCGTATATGCTAATATGGTCATATTATATTGTAGCACTTAGTGTCCTTTATCTACAGCCAATTTTTCAGAAGCTGTGTATGGCTATGGACCCATTTTCATGCATTTTTTGTTACTAACGTTCTGTCAGAGACTAAGTCCATAAATGTCATATTTCTACCACATTTCTAGTGTACGGTATATAGGTATGTCTTTGCCTCTTGGAAGGCATTATAGCAAGGCATTATGAAACAATTTTAGGTTGTATGTATAGATAAAAGCTCAATCTTTCCAAATATATACATGGTGTATACATTTACTGTCGCTGTTTTCATTAAATCTGCCATTCTACGAACATAAAAAGGGCCCTCGTACTCTGTCAATAAAACATCATTTGTTGATGATTTTATGTCATTTGCTATTGGTTCGTATGGACCACTCAACTGTGAGCTATAATCCTAAACTAGACAAGAACTATAATCCTAAACTAAACAAGCACACCTTCAAACAGCTGAACATGTCTATGAGAGGATTTGTGCCTGATGTTGTATCTGTGTTTGGGCCCATCAGGGTTTAACGGTTTGTAATTATTTTGCTCCGGTATTCAGTTGTATATACTGTCAGTCCTTATCTTTGTTTTATCTCTTTTTATTTTCGATTCGTTTGTACTAGACGATGATTTATCAATAAGTTAGTGACCTTTCATGCGAAACAAACATCTATGTGGTTTGATCCACATCAGAAATAAGAGTGAGGTTGGTAACGTCAAACATGTTTAAGCCCTCCAGTAATTTTCGTACTGGTTATTCTAAGGCGATGCCTCTTTTGTGAATCATTTTTTATTTGTGTTTCGTGTTTGTCTTTGCCATACTGTCTCATCTGTTCCATGCAGCCTTGTGGTCCCCTGTTTGGAAAGGGTCGGCCTCTTAGCTCTCTTGTACGTGATGTTTTGATGTGTTTTTGTCGCTTTCTTATATGGTGTCCTGGGTCAGGTGTGGAACTTGATTGTATCGATTCCTGACCTTTGCCTTCTTCCTTACTTTATGTTTTTGATAATATATGGATGGAACACAAAATGAGCTAATTTGTAAACATGACTCGTTTTCGGCTGGTTTGCTTTTACTGTATTGCACAGTACATCACCTAAAAGCATATTGTAAATAATACAGCAGTATAGCATTATTATCAAATAAACATATTATTTCATATTTATGTCAGTTGTTCCTAACTGAAACATACTAATAAGCCGGTAGGCTTTTAGCCATGCGACATATAAATAATTTTGGCACAAGGTGTTGCAAAATAAAGAAGTAAATAAACACAACAAAACAACCAAAGTCAAAACAATGCATCGTTAATGCAGTGTATATCTACAACAGTGTTTTGCCTTTGGAGTCGTTTTAGAAACTTTTATATCGTGTGTCTGTAGCTTTTGGGTTAATTTGTTATTATGTTGCAATCATATAGTTAAATGTGCTCATTACTAATAGGTTTGGTTTACAATCCCAACGGCGATCAGCGATGCCTAGGGCTAATTCGAGCAGCCGTCACTACAAAACCTAGACATATAGATTACATGTAACAAGATAGCTGGACCTGAATTACGGGTGAAAGTTTAAATGTTTATTCATGAACAGATATTGCCTTCGACGTTGACTTTCAATAGACATTCAGCCTCAAAGTACTGCACCTTTATTCTATAATATAAGATTCTTGTGGCTGAAAATCTGCTGTACCAGTACTTAGCCGGGTGTGTTTATGGTAGTGTGTTTTTATTGTGCTCCCGAAGGCTCAACCGGCAGTGATTCTGGTTACAAGGTCTCCGAAGATGGGTGCATGGCTTAAAGTAAGTAAGGAGGCAAAGGTCAGAAAATGATACAATCAAGTACCACACCTGACCCATGACACCACACGGTAAAGTGGCAAATATGTAATAAAATATCACACACAAGAGAGCCAATCGGCTAGCCCTTTCCCAGCAGGTGACCACAAGGCTACAATGAACAGACAAGAAAGCATGACAAACACACAACATAAAGTCTCATCCGACTGACTAGTGGGATCACGATTTTTCTCTGAGCTGATCATAAAAAAAACTTGAATGTGTTTATATTTCGTCGACAAACTAAACGTTTTACGGTTTCAATCTCTCTCTCTCTTGTCAAGTTCCGAAGTTTACAGTTTGGGAACTATCATCCAAGCCAAAGGCGTAGCTCCCATTATACAGTTACGCACGTGCGTAGTGAAAATAGGACACAGTAAAGTGGAATATGGCACAATGTTGTTTCATAAAAGGGGACTTCTCTTAAAGGAAATAATTCGGCCCCTCTCCTTTAAGAGAAGTCCCATTATAAAAAGGGACGCTATTGACAAGAACCACTGTTCGTCTAAGAAGTATCCCTTAGATGTGCGAAACTATTTCAGCGTTCTGGCTGCGCCCTAGCTTCAAGCATATGTGATATGTTCCATTGAATATATAAGCTGGCCAATATACCAATAGGCCTAGACTGGCTTTCAGCAAGATGAACAAATATAAGGCTAATGAAACAATGATAACAGTCATTACTGTTTTACCCAGTGCGATTATCTGTAATTATTTCAGACAGAATAGTCGATGAAGCAACAGTAAAGATTGGACCCATCGGCATCTTTACTGACAATTTGTATGGCTACAGATAAACAGTGTATGTATTCCAATTCATTTTACGTTAACTACTACAGCAGATGTTCGCTGGTTGAAATTTAAAAGTTATCGGTTGGAAACCATTTATTTTTAATATCCAAGTAACACTGTAACTGAAAATAATAAAGAAACTACTGATTCAGCAACAGTTTTGCTATTTGCAGCTTAAATATAATAATGTAATTAAAGTATGCGCTAGTTTCATCTTCCAAAACACACACACACACACACACACACACACACACACACACACACACACACACACCGATAAATCATCGCATGCAACATGTACTGATTGGACTTTAGAGCACCAATTATATCTTCACTGTCTCTACCATATGGTTGATTTGATCACTATTTATCCGCTTACACAATGGGCCATGATTTGCCATAGTTTCGAATTGCTTAATATGCGGTTAATTCTGACGTAACACTTACGTTAGTGTTTTCAACAATTGTCGTCTGACAACTGTGAGATTAGTTCAATTTAAAAGCAAACACTTCGAGCTGGTAGCCAGATGTCTTAACCAACGGAAAAACAACAAAATTTTCTGAAATAATCGAAAAAAAATGTTTAATTACACTCCCAGTCACAGCGCTTCTTTACCAACGTCAGTCTTAATTTTTCAAACAGCAATAACAGGCGGATGACGTTCGCGCATGTCGCGATACTTTTGACTTCAACGAAACGGGCTGCGTAGTAGCTGGTGGAATTAAAACATTTTACTTATTGCTGTCCCTTAGGATATAAACAGCCAATTACGTCACAAAGTTAATGACGTCACATAGACAAAATAAACGTTACCAGAGGCCTACAACTTCATGATTTGATTTGATCTCTCCTTGTGCTTTCGAGAACAAACATCGGTTCGAAGACTTTTTGCGCTCATTATGGAAGGTATTAATACTCTGTGACTTTTTAAATTTGGGATGTCTCAGAATAATCGCGACGTCACGATAACCATAAGCCACAGCGTTTCGATTTTCTTTTTGAATGCAAGATAAATGAAGGTGCTTGTCAATTTTATTTTACATGCATAAAAATATTACATTTGGACAATAAATTAGCATTTTAGCAGGTGGTGCGTTTCTAAAGTCCTTCAGTATATATAAATAGTTTAGTTGATCAAGTATTACTATAAACAATATGTCGATAACTGATCATTAATACAAGCAAAAAATCTTAGATAGTTTATGTGAATCGAGCTGCCACCTCTTACTTTCCTGATAAAACAACATGACGCCAACACTTCCATAGTTATGAAATCAACACATTTCGATTCGTTATTGTTGCACTTATTCTCTGGATCAATGCATAAAAAACAGAGCTTTCAAATCCGGTGAAAGGCTACGTCAAAATATTCATGTTTCTTTCCTGCCAGCCAAGAGTGACAGTGACGTCATGTTTTATTTACAAAGTTATTAGGGACTTAGAATCGGTAGATCACTTGTGTATTAATCCTATCCGCAGGATAGGATTAATACACAAGTGATCTCTCGGTTTGCGTTAGCTCAAGTGGAGTGTACAAGTTCATGTTTTACTAAAAAAATTGTAAATAAAATATTTCGTCACTATCACTTTTGGTGGGCACAACAGTAGTTATATCACTTCGTGGCTCCTTTTATTGCTTCAGAGTTATTTGGAATCGCATGCGCAAGCTAACCAAATAAGCATCTAACAACAATAGAGTGTGGGGCAAATATTGGTCCAGTAAATTAGAGTTAAAGTCAGGAAGAAGGCAAATATCATGAATCGATACAATCAAGTACCAAACCTGACCCGGGACACCACATGGGAAAGTGACAAGAACAAATCACGGTGACATACAAGAGGCTAACCCTTTACCAGCAGCTGACCTCAAGGCTGCAATGAACAGACAGGACAGCATGACAGACAGGACAGCATGACAGACAGGACAGCATGACACACACGAAACATAGATAACAAAGAGCCACATCCATCTCCGCATATGTTCTTAATAGTTTCGTTTCTCCCGTTGCGTGTTGGGGGCTCGTTCGGCTTTGGCTTTGATATGTAGTGCTTTGTGTTATTAAGGTGTGATTTTTTATGCTACTTATATGTTCTGGTTTGTGTCTGTGATTTTTACCCTAAGGCTTATAGTTTTTTTATTTATATATAATTTTGATATGAGTGGTAGCTGTTAGCAAAAACTCAAGGTAGGCACTTTGCAACGGGGCCTCACTTGATATCACACAATATGTGCATGCAGACCATATAGAAAAGTCTTTTTTGTTGGTCTTTTTTGATATTTATTTTATTTTTCGTGTTTGTCTGTGTCATACTGTCTTGTTGCTTCCTTGCAGCCCTGTGGTCACATGTTGGGAAGTGGCTGACCTATTGGCTCTCTTGTGCGTGATGTTTTCTTACGTTCTGTCAGTTTCCGATATGGTGTCCTGAGTCAGGTGTGGTACTTGATTGTATCGATTCCTGATATTTGCCTTCTTCCTTACTTTTATAAACATAATAAAATACTGACTAAACACTAGAAAAGAGCTCGTATTTTGAAAAATGGGCCTCGTCAGTTGAACATCTTTCTTCGGAGTTTGCGACCAGGTATAGTTCAATCATGTTTGCTTGGCTACAGAGACTAGCCAGAACCTTGACATTTTGCATGTAACAAGTTAAGGTTAATATCACTTGAATGAGTAAAAATTGTGCATTTTAACAATGAATTCAAAGTAAGGTTACAGAAGGCATCTTATTTACGTTATATCTGAAATTATTTAGGCCAAAGTCAAAATTGCAATCTCAAGAATATAACTGATCTACGTTTAAACGTAGTTTATTTTCTGTACATCAAAAGCCTTGCGGCGTACACATATTTAGACGATGCGATGCGTACATGACTTTATTGCATAATCTAGAAGTTATGTAATACGTCTTTCAGATAAAACTACCCACATGACCATGAAATCTGCGGTAACTCCAGAATATGAAGATGAAAAAGACACCTTCACTCTAACAGGTTACTTTAATTTGCTTTGTTCCAAAATAAATTAATTGCTTCAAGTGGTATTTTGTTTAACTTCAATTGGTTATGCACCTCAGGCTGACTTAGTATTGTTTACAATGCCCAGAAGCGTATTTTGACGAACCAGATAACTTGTAACATAAAAAGTATAATAACAGCCAGTGCGACTAGGAGTAATATTTTAAAAGCATTTCTCTCTTTTTTCTAGCTGATTTTAAAGATTTTCCAATTTATTTTACAAAATAGCAATTTAAATTTCTCATGGGAAACAAAACATTCCGGAAGAAGACAACCTTCCATTTCCGATACATTCACAAATAAGTGTCTATTGTCAGTTCTAACCGCTCATTATGACCATTGAAGCTGATAGTAGAGTAGAAATCAAGTTGTAGACGTAGGAAGGTTTTCACAATTAAAGGAGGGGGTGGGGCAAACGCAACGGGACCAATTGTCGTACAAAGCGGATACGAAGAGTATATACATGCACGCACACACGCACGCATGTACACACGTTCACATTACGCACACATGCGCGCATAACGTTTATACACACATCCTGCTCTGGAAATCATGAACTATTGAGCAATAAATAAATCTATAAGCACATGCGATTTTATTTGTCGCAAGTGCATAGATTCATTATTCAAATAGGCATGGATAGCTTCAGCTGCAATCGGAACTGCCTCTGCCAATTCCGAGGATCTACTTTGATAACGTGGCGCTGACGTTACATAACGTGACGTTCACAGAAACCATGCTAACACATTAAAAAGTGTGACTGCAGCAAACAAACGGGTAAACAATCATAAATCACCGATTGGCATCACGACGCTTGCCTAGTGATAACAAACGGTGATCGAGGGGGACGGATTTTTCTATCCCACCCACAAACGAATAATGGATTCTTTTCATAAAAAAGGCTTCCAGAAAATTCTGAACTCGCCAAGATGCGACATGGTGACGTCATTTTAACATTATAAGGACGTCGTGGATGAGCGTGCGGCCGACGTGCGGTTGTTCGATTTTTATCTTTCCCACGGGCTGGTATGGGTATGTAAGATTAAGAGTATCCTTCATATATATTGGTGTGGGACAAGGAAATCCCACACGAGGACCAGAATAATTCGTCAGAAACGAGGCTCTGCCGAGTTTTTAACGAAATTATTCAGGTCCGAGGGTAGGGTTTCCTTGTCCCACAACAATACATCATTATGGATACTTTTTCTCACCCATTTTGCGACTTTTTTAAGGTTGTATATGAATTCTGTCAGTTCCGCATATTTGTTTTAGATTATTTGAGTTTGTTCCAATCTAAAAAATAAGTTCACCAACGAATTTTCCTGATGCAGAAATGGGTGTAAACATAGTTTAGCACCTAAAAACGGAAGCGAAATTGCGCTTCAAGCGTCGGTTTTGTTTTTATTGGGGTTTGAAACTTACTTTGGTATCAGTTTACTATGGACAAAGACGTTGTGGCGCCAAACTGTGTCAATAACGTGCGTCACGTTTTTGTTGCGTTTTAGTGACGTCAGAAATGTTTTGACGTCATTCAACAATGCGAAAATGGCGGACGCACTAAATATTGCCGTTTTGATATTTCTACATAATATTTAGGCGTGAATTGCTCTGAAAAAAGCCTAAATTGTTATAATTTGAAGTCACGTGGATGGGATAAGCAGGTCATGTGGATGGGATAAGCAGGTCACGTGGATGGGATAAGGAGATTCTGCACGGCGTTCTGCCTATAAAACAGCTTGTCTTGAGCGATAAGTGGGCGAGAAACGCTTATCTCACATGGCTAGCGATGTGGGACAGATTTTTCCGACAGCGAGCCAACATAGGGGTCACTCGATCTTGTTTACATTGGTATGTGAGAACGAATTATCTCACATGGGTAAAAACAGCGTAAATCCCGATCTGGTGTGCGAGAAAACTAAGTCTGCTGTTTACGAATTATGAAGGTTATTTCTATTCCTTAGGGACCCGTGTTTCAATATTATATTCAAGTGGGCTAGTAGACTTGTGTTTTGTACTTTTGTCTTCTAACACTTCATCTAATTTCATTTTTGTGAGTGCCATAGCAATGAATGTAATTACAAGTCCATATGCAATGGCCTTTTTGTCGCCAATGTGATGGACTGCCATACTTCATCCCATCTTTTCTAGCGGAACATAGGCAAGCAGTTTATACCCGCTGTAGTCTCACTAGATACTTTTGTTGCTTGCAACATCAACAAAAAAGGCGTAGATGAAGATTCAGGCCAACAAGTAGGATTCTAGCCCCACATGACATATGCACTGTACACGTTTTGAGTGATATTACCAGGGGCGGACCCAGGATACAATGTATCTGCAAAGGGGGTTCATATACATAAAGGTAGGGGGTTCGCTTTGCTAATTTTATCTCATTTTTTTTCTAAATATCCCATGAAAATGAAATAATTTGGTCTCATAGAGACCAAATTATTTAATTTCCACAGGATATTCAAAATCGGGGGGGGGGGGGGTGCGGCCCCCTGAATCCGCCACTGGTCACGCATATGCGATAAGTACCACTGTCTCACGAACTGACTCGTTTTATTAACATTTGATTAACAAATTAATCTTTCACTATCGATCATTGTTCTTTAACTCGTAACATGTGATAAGGATTCATCTTTGTCTCTTTTTAAATCATACATGTCTAATGGAATTTTCAAATCCTTATCAAATGGAAAATTCCATATTTTGGTAAGAGGTGCCAGGTATAGTTCTTTTTATCTATATATCATTTTGAAAGCAAACAGATAATGCTTAATCATGCATCAGGTTTTGTGATATCGGATCTTTGTCTGCACTGTTTTACCATGTCCCGCAAAAAGTATGCCATGCTTATATCGGTTTATACAATCTGTACAGACGTATGGAATTTCCTATTCTTATCAATTGGACCAGTCCATTTCCGTGTTTAAGGTTGTTGGGTGGTATTTCTTAATTTTATTCAAATCTTGATTGAGCATTCTGTAAGTAAATAGTTCTGCGGTGTCTGTCCTGGTCTGCACTGCTTGCCTATGCCCCACAAAAATACAGCGTTATTGGACGGCGTTGACGTTGGTGCGCGCAAATGGCTTAAATCATTCTGTTCATAAAAGTATGAAGGCTATCTCGAATATAAAGTTTCATGAACATACGTATGGTCAAAAACATTATCAAGTATTCAACATGTTAAAGAAACATGCGTTGTAGCCTTTTATCATTCTTGGCTACAACGTACTAATTTGAAGTAATTAAAAAGTTATCGAATCATACAGAACAACCTGTGTAAAACGGTCATTCTCAAAAAGACCATAACTTGGTTTTCAACACCAATTATCACTTAATGCAGTTCTAAAGTATTGCAGAATGAGTCAATGGGAGCATTCTGTAATACTTTCGACCTTCATTAAGCTACCATTTGTAATTAAGAGCTTTGTTTTGTTCATTTTGAGCGGTCGTTTTGCACAGCATAATTATAGCAGTCGAGCAATGAGAGTGTTCCACTTCTAGGTGCTATTTTTAAATTAATAGCTCATAGGAAACGTTTAACGTATATAATCCATTTATAAAACCTTCTCCACCACTGATCTGATATGAAACTGTAACACATTCTGCTTAAACTACACTGTCTACTGCCATGTTTGTATATAATATTATGTTGTGTATCCTCATGGGCGTTATTGCCTACTGGAATTTTCAAATAAACCATCTGTTCTGTTCTGTTCTGTTCATTTTAATCTATGCACTATTTCAGAAAGAGGCATTTTTCGAAACAGAATCGGTTATCTAACATGCACTGCCTTCATAGTTTTAAAGCCTTTTATCATTAGTGACACGTTGTACATGTTAATATAAGTAAAATGCGTTGTCATGGATCAAATGCAAAATTTAACATGCAGCCGTGTTTTCATACAGTTTAATTATTGAATAAAAAAAATACTAATTTATAACACCATATACATTCGTATTTCTGTGTGTAAACAGCAAAAGTGATGGTGTGATTGTTCATGTACGCAGGCTCTCAGATGCCTTCGCTTCGACAAGTACCATATATTGAGGTGATCCATTTTTTCGTTTGTTAAAATATTTCTTTTAATTGGCAATATCAGTTTATTCGTAAAGCTTTGTTGGTATAAGTATAAAGGAGAGATTTACGAAAAAATGAATTTCATGTTTTGTAGGTTCATGAGAATGAACGCCATGGGTTTCAATCAAAGTTAACCTGACACTGGCCGGACCAATGGCGTTAATCCTGTCATGAACAACATTTACTGAATCCATGGCTTTAATCCTTTCATGAACCTCCAGGCACAATACCATTGACTGCAACCATGGCGTTCACTCTTACGTAAATATATTGTCACGATAGCATTGATTGTATCCAAGGAGTTCAACCTTTCATAAACACCCTGCTATAATAACATTGACTGAATCCATAGCGTTCATCTTTACATATACCTCCTGTCACGTTAACATTGACTGAATCCATAGCGTTCATCTTTACGTATACCGCCTGTCACGATAACATTGACTGAATTCATAGCATTATTCTTTACATATACCTCCTGTCACGATACCATTGGCTGAATCCATAGCGTTCATCTTTACATTACCTCCTGGCACGATAACATTGACTGAATCCATAGCGTTCATCTTTACATATACCTCCTGTCACGATGACATTGACTGAATCCATAGCGTTCATATTGACATATACATCCTGTCACGTTAACATTGACTGAATTCATAGCGTTCATCTTTACATAAAACGCCTGTCAGGATACAATTGAATGAATCCATAGCGTTCATCTTTACATTACCTCCTGTCACGATAACATTGACCGAATCCATAGCGTTCATCTTTACATATACCTCCTGTCACGATAACATTGACTGAATCCATAGCGTTCATCTTTACATAAACATCCTGTCATAATAACATTGACTGAATCCATAACGTTCATCTTTACATATACCTCCTGTCACGATAACATTGTCTGAATCCATGAAGTTCATCCTTTCATAAACATCCTGTCACGATAACATTGTCTGAATCCATGAAGTTCATCCTTTCATGACCCCCTGCCATGATAACATTGACTGAATCCGCAGCGTTCATCTTTACATATACCTCATGTCACGATAACATTGTCTGAATTCATAGAGTTCATCCTTCCATAAACATACTGTCACGATAACATCGTCTGAATCCATGAAGTTCATCCTTTCATAAACATCCTGTCACGATAACATTGTCTGAATCCATGAAGTTCATAATTTCATAAACATCCTGTCACGATAGCATTGTCTGAATCCATGTAGTTAATTCTTTCATGAACCCCCTGTCACGATAACATTGACTAAATCCATAGCGTTCATCTTTACATATACCTCCTGTCTCGATAACATTGTCTGAATCCATGAAGTTCATCCTTTTATAAACATCATGTCACGATAACATTGACTGAATCCATGAAGATCATCCTTTCATAAACATCCTGTCACGATAACGTTGTCTGAATCCATGAAGTTCATCCTTTCATAAACATCCTGTCACGATAACATTGACTGAATGCATGAAGTTCATCCTTTCATAAACATCCTGTCACGATAACATTGTCTGAATCCATAGCGTTCATCTTTACATATCCCTCCTGTCGCGATAAAATTGACTGAATCCATAGCGTTCATCTTTAAATATATATCCTGTCACGATAGCATTGATTGAAACCATGCCATGGAGTTAACCCTTTCATGAATCTCCTTTTACAATAACATTGACTGAATCCATCGCGTTAATACCCTCAAGAACCTTCTGTCACGGTAACATTGGCTGAATTCATGACATTCATCCTTTCATGAACCTCCTGTCACGATAACATTAACTGCATGCGCGCAGCCTAATCAGAGCATTTGCTATTTGCTTGAATATTCTAGGAGTGTTAAGCTACTAAGTTACTAACCGAACATCATTTGGAGATTCTAAGCTCAAAAAGAGGCTGCACATGCTTGTCTGAGTCTACATTTGTGAAATGCCACATTGTCGAAAATCACATGTCGCGGCTCATATTGAAGCAAACACAAGGGTGTTTTTGGACGTGCAGCTGCACTGTTATACTTCCACAAAACGCGTTGAGGCGTGGCCCTAACGGTAAATGCTTTGATTGAATCGATGTTCATTACTTACAGGTAGAGGTCGTGGTAGAAGTATATATGTACTACTGGAGAATGATTTCGCTGTTCCTGTCAGCGAGCGTACATACAAGTGACTCTGGGTATCATTTATTTTGATGTTCACGAGGTTTGGAACAGTTGCGAAAATCTACAGATTGATAAAAAATATTTGCTTTGATATTAAAACATCTAAATTAAAAAGCATTGTCTAGTGAAGCTCGAGGAGGGAGGGGAGTGGAGGGTTGCGACCAGCTAAGGCTCAATCGAGTCTTCTTAGCTACATAAACTAGCTAGAATATTGAGAATATGCATATTACAAGTGTTGATGTTGTTCTTTCCAGAGAGAAAATAATACAGATGAACAGGCTGATATGTGTCTTTGCTGTTCGCATGCAACAAAGCAAGGTTTCCTCGTGTAATCAATAATTGAATATGCGAGAAAAGATGATGCATCTTGGTTTGATAGCCCGAGATAAGTACCGTTATTGCTCTAGCAGGGTTCTTACAGAAAAAAGACAAAAGGCTGATTAATTTGTTCAGAAGAAACAATATGCGTCCCTGTGTGATCTATCAAACGAATGTATTAACCATTCGGTTTCTTTCTTCTTGTAATGTTTAGGATAATGAATGACAATCATTTCAAAACAGTAAAGTAATGTGTAGCATGTGTAGTAGGTGACGTACAATAAAACTTGCTTAAACGGCCGTCTCACAAAAGACCAAAATCGGTTTTCAAGACCGATTATCGCTTAATGCACGTCAAAAGTATTGCAGAATGCTCCAAGGGGAGCATTCTGCAATACGTTCGATATTCATTAAGCTTCCATTTGTAATTAATATCTTTGTTTTGTCTTGTTTTGAGTGGCCGCTTTAGACAGGTTTTACTGTAACTGATTGAAGTGTATTTTTGAGTATGCGCATTGTATCTAATATTTCAGTAACATTGTAATGTATGTGTTTATGCATCTGATCACACGGCTAAGTTTTGTATGACAATAGTCTATTCCCTAGAGAAAATTCAACAATTGAATTCATATATTAAAAACAATTTATAAAATCAACGGAGTAGTCATATGATATGATACTTATAAATTTAATGCTCATTCTGGAATGAACCTTAATCGGTGGGTGGGGTATCGTTCTGGATGAACATTTCTGAACATTGAATAAATTCAGTCCCTTTTATTTTTCAAGTAAAACTCTAACGCATCAAATAAAGTTATTGAATATATTAAAACACTTTTAAATTATTTGCAGCAAATGCACAAGTTGAAGTCACTGAATTTGCATCGTGTTTTTATGGCAACGCTTTATTCCAGCATTCTTTGGTTGCTCAGCAAGAGCAATCCTTACTTTGCATGATCTTGTATTTTGCATGCATGTGCCAAATTTTACTAGAGTACGTACATTTGTACCTATACGTAATGCTGACATATATGTATGTATCAACTCTCAGTCGGTTTTGGTTGACCTTCGTATACAACTGAGCAGTAGAAATCCTAATGGACTTTAGAAAATATGCACACTCTAGTTTCAGTTCTTTTGTGCAGTCTTTGCTTCCAAAGGATACCCTTTTAAGAACATATTTGACTTCGCTACAGCTGGTGAGTGGGACTGTGTAGCGGCGGTAGAACGTCTCCCTGCTCTTCACTATAGTGTAGATTTTGTTTTCTTGTCCTTTGGGATCATGTGTTACATTGTGGAACTTTGAAACTATTAGAGGGTCACTAATTGAAGCCTAAATGGCAGAAACTAGCTAGTCTGGCCCCGGAAATATGCACACTCTAGTTTCAGTTCTTTGGTACAGTCTTTGCTTCCGAAGGATACCCTTATAAGAACACATTTGACTTCGCTACAGCTGGTGAGTGGGACTGTGTGGCGGCGGTAGAACGTCTCCCTGCTCTTCACTATAGTGTAGATTTTATTTTCTTGTCTTTTGGGATCATGGGTTTCATTGTGGAACTTTGAAACTATTAGAGGGTCACTTATGAAGCCTAAATGGCAGAAACTAGCTAGTCTGGCCCAGGAAATATGCACACTCTAGTAACAGTTCTTTGGTGCTGTCTTTGCTTCCAAAGGATACCCTTTTAAGAACATATTTGCCAATACATATAAGAAAATTCTGGCAATGATAGAACGTTTGAAATGCATATGCTAGCTCTATATAGTGATCACTATTGCTGGAAAAGTACACAAAAACAGACTGAAAAATTGCACAGATTTACTTTGCTACTTTCAAGCGGTTGTATCAGAATAAATCTTTATTTACGACATTTACCCATGGTTTTGCTGTCTCACTTTCTATTGATTCCAATAGCATTTCATAGCCTTTCTATTAATTGTGGTAATGCTTTGGATCTTTCGTATCACAATGCTTTGTTATTGGTCCATTTATCAACTTTAAGCTAGTATTTGTAAATTCTGGGATATTGTTTTGCAAGCTGTACTTCAGAACTTTTAACTCTTGCGAGGCACAATAAAATGGCCCCAAAAGTTTGATACATTTATATTACGGTCCATTATATATATTGCTGTGTCACAGGTTATAATTCACCCCCCCCCCCCCAAATATATATTTAATTTCTTTCTATGAAGTTTGATTTAGCCTTAGCGTACAGTACATACCCTGATGAAATGCCGCATAATGCGGCATTTTACTGGGTCCTTACTGTTTGCCAAAGTATGTGTATTAGGTTTTGGTTTTAAATTAGCGTGCGATCATGCCATAATACACATATACAATGAGAGCCATGCGTAATTTTAACCTAATAAACTTGTCTTCCTTTTTCTTGGACACATGCAAATTATGGATACCTAGAACAGACTCTCTACTGTTTGCTTGCAGAATGTTCTATTGAAAGTCGCATAAAAATGAACAACACATGGATCATCATTTGGTGCGTCCATCGTCAATATCCACATCTACATTTTACATACCTATATTATAGCTTATACATTTGTTTACATTTTGCAGGGCTCGTCATTTTGCAAATTACAGTAGATTACTGTTTATGTTGCCATTGAAATCACACCTTTTGTCAAGTCTATCTTAAATAGTATCACGCGTAATCTTAATTTCCCCCTCTGTCCACATATCAAGTTTCATGACCATAGAGCAAATGCACATCTTTTTTGAGTTATTGCAGATTCCATACATATTTCACCGACCGGACGGCCAGACGGCAAACTATCAAGTGTTTTAGGTGCCGTACAATTTGGGGATATTTCTGTCCAAGCATTATGTACTATGTCTATTTGTATCGATTCCAGATCTTTGCGCCCTTACTTACTTTGACAACAAGAATTAAGGGGTAAATAACCCATTAAGATCTCAAATTTCGGCGTGTCTATACAATTCTGAACAGAACTGATCTAAGATTGTGGCTGAGGCACATAGTGAAGAGTTGTATACAGTAAAATATGTCTTAAGCGGCCACTTAATTTTTAAACATAGACAAAACAAAGGTCTTAATGGTAAATGGTAACTTAAAGCGGCATAGTCTGTAACTTTTGATCTTTTAATTTTAGAAAAAATGTTTCTATTTTTCAAGAACACAGTAAAAAAACAAAAAAGATCAGGTATACATTTTACCAATTTCGTAAATCTTAACAAATTATCAGTATCGAAACAACAGCATTTATGTTAAAAACTATCTGCCTATAATTATTGGAGGGACGCAAGTAATTACCAACAAGAGATATTTTATAAGATAATTTACTTTTCCATGTAGCGAAAATATTTATTGTGAAAACGTAACTTAATTCTAATTTTACAATTGATTTAAAAAGAAAATAAAATTTTTCGAAAAATGTCAATAGTTGCAGACTTGGTCTCTTTAATGAAGGTAAAAAATATTGCTTTAGAGCATGCTGCAATACTTTTGACCTGCATTAAGCAATAATCGGTCTTAAATTTTTTTTTTTGAGTGGCCGCTTAAAACAGTTTTTACAGTAATTTAATAGGGCTGCTCGCACTTAGTTAACTTACTGACTTAAGCAATTCTGCTTCTATGTAGTGGTGTTTTAAAAGTTAATGTTATTAAAGACCCGATAGCACTTACCACTAACTAACAAAAAAAAACAGTCATGTGCCAATAGTTTTACCTAAAACACTTTAAGGTTTGCCATGGACGGACTATTGAATCTGCCAATGATTTCATTTTGAACATATGTATATGGACCAGGATCTGACAAAAGGTACCTTATGGGTATATTAATCAAAATTTAGCCAATATTGCCTCTGCGGAGTATTCGCTGATAATTTGAAGCAGATATCTTCAAAATTGACGAATATATGGAGGTTTGAATCAACAAATGTAATCCTGTTTGGGACGTGGCATTAAGAAAGCGTTAAGCCTAATATGACGTCAGAGTGCTAGTCTCCAGTTGCTTGTTGATTATAGTCGACTCAGTTTAGCCATCTAACAAATATAATGCATGTTCTTGCTTTATCTATAATATAATGTAAATGCAAATGGAAAAGTACGAATTTATACTTTTGAGTCGTATTATACGCTTTTAAAGTGACCAACCCTTCATTTTGAGACCTTGTAGGTGGTATGCTTTTATTATTGCCATGGCAACAGGCAGCATACAAAACTTTAAATATATACAGACACATTAACTACTTTGATAACATCAAGCGATAGAAACAATTTTGTGTTACTATAAAAGCATGTTGATTATGTAATAATTGCTTGAATGCCTTAAGGACCCTTTCCTCAGATCCGCGCTAATGTATACTCAGAAAAACGATTAAATGATAATTAGTTTCAATTTCAGTTCTGACATTCAATACAATAAAAACTAAACTAAATAAAGATGCAGTTCATAGTTGCAGATATCTGCAATCAAACTTGATGTTCAATTTAAGCCACACTCTTTATTAGTCTGGCAGTTATTTTTTTTTACATATTTGGAAAACTGAGATCTTCTTCTTTAATAATCTGATTGATGACACCTTGTCACCCCTCGGCAATTCGTGTAATTCAAGATGGCTTCTTAGATGGCCGCCATATAAAAGAAAAGACTGCTATTATGCTGTATAAACATAATTTTACTGTCAAATTGGAGCCAGAGAATCTGCTTACTTAAAGAAATCACAGGTTGCATCATTGTATCTTTGACAAATAATTAGGGGATAACTGTATTCAAAATTTTCATTTGGGCAGATATATATCTTCGGATATACGGTCGGAAATTTAGTTTTATGGCGACACGCGAGCGGAGCCGTAAAACGTGGTTTCCGAACTTATATCCGACGATATACCTCCCCAAATGAAAAGTTTGAATATGGTTATCCCCATTCAAATGCACTTCTGCCGTTTGATCTCAAATTGGAGCGTTGCAAGTGTCGTAAAGCCGCACGTCATCCAACGAAATGTGGCGTAATTGATGATGTCAAACTATTTCCGACAATATATCGCAGGGTATACTGTCGCATTTTTTTTACGTGATCCAATCATACGTCGCGTTACAAACGCAAGTGCATTAAAATTTATTATATAAGTTGCGATCTCTCATAGTCTTGTTTGTTTATATTTTACACACAAACGCCTACTGTTCATTCAGGATATCTTGGCTCAACGAAACCGTTAGGTGGATTTTACCATTACATCAATATAGGAAGCTTCTTCTAAATGTTCTTAGATAAATATGCGGTATTAATCTATATAGACGTGAAGCATTTTCCATCAATCTGTGTGGTGTAGAGGATAGCGTGGAAAACTATCAAACATATTTGAGTTCATGTTGTGCGGTGATGGTGTTCGAGTCCTATGGAATCTTTTTTTTTTTTTCGTTTTGTCACTCATATCTGGGTCTCTCTCATGATTATCATGCTCAATTATGGATTCACTCAAATTTTATTTTCACTGCGCATACTTTGCTTGGGTGTAGAAATGTCTGACAAGCAGGCTTTTCGATCGCAAACCAGACAAATTGCTGTCACGGACCCTATATAGGATCCGTGTTACTGCACATGTTATTTTAAAAGTACACGAAGAATATGCCGTGACTGATGCACTATTTGCATCATTATCAAATTATAGAGAGGGAGCCAACAAGTTGACTGGCATATCAAACAAAACGTTATCGCCCATCAAAGCTGACTCGGAGAATGCAGTCCTCGCGCCTCTTAAGCCATGAAGAGACAGGATGGAGCTTAGCGACTATGACACGTGTGAAAAATTTATAAATTGTAAAATCAAACACAACAACAAGACAAAAAACTATATATAATAAAACCGTATATCTTTGATTTTGGGTTTCGAACAACTATCTCTTCATTACTATTCAAAAAGATATTCCCAACGTGTATGTGCGCCCTACCGTTTGAGCCACGTAGCCGTTTAAAATTAAATTTCAATGTGATATAAACTGTTTTGTTATCATTATACCGTTAATATGCATCCAAC